>JAOWAV010000065.1:4383150-4393664 GCA_028571045.1 Scolopax bukidnonensis
GACTATCAGGGGACTATCCTCGCTCCGATGGGAGTTGGGGTGGCTGGTGGGGCAGATGGAAATCCATGGTCAGATATTCCTATTTCTGGCAGTGAGAGGGGCTGGGTGAGTGCCAGCACGGCCAGTTGCTTGCCTAGGCTTGTCCCTTTCCTCCTTACAGCAACCACTCCTCATGCCCACCTTGCAGGGGCTGATGTAGCACCCCTCCTGGGGGCTGGACCCCCTCACCTGAAAGATTTAAGGCCTTAGTGAGACCTTTTCCTGCCTTTTGAAGTCTGTAGCCACGCAGGGAGAGCTGAAGTGCCACTAGCACAGTGGTGGTGGGGACTGCGGGGTGATGCTTTGTGGTTACAGCTGCTCTCTGGCCCCGTAAGCCAGGGCAAACGGGTGACAAAGGTGGCCTTCACGTGATGTGGCTGGGTCACCTGCAGTGCAGCATCCACCGCTTGGGGGTCTCCTGTGACTCTGGTTAAACAAGGAACCCTGTGGTGGCTGTGGCAGGCTGGCTGTGCTCTTCCCCTGAGTCCTCTCCCTCAGCCTGCCTTGCACAGTGGGTACATGAGGGCAACCTGCTGCTCCCCCCGTCTTTGTGTAGGATCTGGACCTCCAGGAGGCTGCAGAGGAGAGCACAGGCTGGAGGTGCTGGTTGTAACCCATCTGTCCTCTCCGCTTGGTTGCAGGCAGCCCTGGATTTCGTGGTGGAGGAGGACCTGAAAGCTCACCTGACGTGCTGGTACATTCAGAAATACGTCAAGGAGAACCCACTGCCGCAGTACCTGGAACACTTGCAGCCTTAAGGCAGGACTGCTCTGACACCAGCACGCCTGTCCCTGACTGTTCAACGCGGCCTTCGCTTCTCTGTGGTCTCAGGAAACCCCCCTCCCACGCTCACAATTCCCTTTTTGGTTTTTTTGGTTTTTTTTTTTTTTTAAAGCGTATCCACGTGGTGCATGAGTGTGGGCACCACCTCCTCCTCTCTGCCCACGGGTGAGCATGGCTATGGCCTTTGGGCTAGGCTGGCTGCGGGCACACATGGTGCCCCCCAGTGCTCTTCTTCTCAAGCCACGGAGTGGAAGAGGATGATTTTTCCACCAAATTCAGTCACAAGACCAGGGGATGACTTGCGCTGCGCTTTTTTCTCTCCCCTCTGCTGGGTGCCAGATGTGAACTTGCTGGGGGATGTTGGTTAGGGGTGGTCGTGGGCTACCAGCCCCCCTTTCCTCCCAGTAGCTGGGGGAGATGCTGTGGATTAAGTTTTGTGGGACAGAGGGAGGTGCTGGAGGAGCCCCAGCCCCCTGGCAGGTTCATCCTCTTTGGAATCTGCTGGGCACCAAGCCTTGCCCAAACCTACTTGAGGCACAAGTGAGAACATGTGGGACAAGGTGGTGCTTCAGGGGCTTTGCTGCACTGGCTGTGGAGACACTGGGATGGTGACACCTTCAAGCCTAGAGACAGGAGCCATGCGAGGAGTGGACTTTGGCCATGGGGGCCACAGCAGAGCGTATGCAATGTGAGCACACAGAGGAAGAAAGGCAGCTGAGTTGCAGAAGATGCTCCCTGGAGATGCCAGCTCCTGGCCAGCCTTCTATACATAGTCCTGATGTGGCACCCCCGCAGAGTTGCCTTTGTTCCTGTCTCTGATTCCTGCTCTTGGTGTTGTCTGTGCTGGTGTGGACACAGCATGCTCAGGAGAAGAGCACCAGCCCCAACGGCCAACCCTGGCCTAAGCAATGAGGGGACATTCCATGCTTTTGAAGGCACCAAGGTGGCTTTCTGCAGCTAAAGAGGAAGGCTCCCCCCATCTCCCTCGACTGCACCCCTATCTGTGCCCCAGATCATAAGGCCTGAGCCATCACCGCATCCTGAGAGCAATGGGGGGCAAGGCCTCCAGGACCTGGTCCTGGCCCATCTCCAGGGCTTGATGCTAGAGCCGCCTGCCTCTGTGTGGATGCTGATCCTTACGGCCTTTGGAAAGAAGCCCTGGCTCGGGGCACGACCTGTCTGCTCACTGGCCTCCAAGCCCTGGGTGCTGGCAGCATCACAGGGTCCTTGGCCAGCAGCAGGGATGAACACCCTCGTGTTGCGCTGTTACCTCTGCAGGTGATGACCCCGTAGCACAGCTCAGCGTTGCCACAGTCAGATGCAGAGGTAACACCATGATGGCAGGGCACTGCCTGGCTCCAGCTTGCTTTCCAGGGCCTGAGATGGACCCCAGAGCATCTCCCTGCCAAGCTCTCAGGATTTTGCAGCGTCCCAGTGCTGGGCTGAGGTGGAGGAGATGGTGCTCCTGGCACACCAGTCCTGAGCAGCCACTGGGGGCTGCAGCCAAGCAGAACAAGCTAAAGAGCCTTTCACCTGGAGGCCAAATCCAGACCTACCTTATCTCAGCAGGGACTAAAGTTTACAATCTGTGCCACGGACTGAATGAAGCCCCGGCCAAGAGGCAGCTCAACCTTCTCCTGCAGCCCAGTGCAAAGTTCAGAGGCAAAGGCAAAAGCTCCTACAACCTTCTCTCCTGATTGGGTTGGTCAGAGATGGAGACTCTCAGCCCGGAACACCCTGAGATGTTCTTCCTGGTCACTGACTTGAGGCGAAGCCCTGCCGCCTGCCTGTGCTTTGGGGCTCACCACTGACATAACAGTCCTCTGCCTACAGGCTTGAGTAAAACCTCCCAAACTCCATCCCTGCCACACTGCAGGCTTTGAGACCCCTGCCCATGTCTACCACCTGCCTGGGGAGGAACTTCTGCCTGGTGGCAGACTCATCTCCAGTTTGGGCTGCTCAGGAAAAGCATCAGACTCAACCCTGCAGCTGCCTCGTGTTTCTGCCCTCTTGCTGCCTATTTCAGCCTGGCTGTGAGCTTCAGGATGGTTTAGAGGGACTGGGAAAGGGTCACAGGTAACCAACTAAAGAAAAGAGGTTCAGGAGGAAATTGGGGCTGCTAAATGTTCACTATTTAACATGCAAAAAAACACTTCAACGTCTAGTTACAGGAGCAAGGCTGGCTCCGTTATAGCCAAGTGATGACAGAACCATCCCTGCTCTTGATCCCACAATGAAGCTGAACTGTCTCCTCTCTTGCAAGCCAAGATAAGACACCATCGTATCTTTGTCACAGCAGGGCTGGGTGCTTGGAAGAGGTGTGTGCCTGGTTGCTTTTCAGGAGCAATAGTGTGAGCCCAGCGCTGTGAATCTCTGCCCTGGTTTTGTGCTCACTTCCACTGTGTGACAGATCCCAGGAGTACCTCATCACGTCCACTGCACGAGAGCAGCTCGTGGAGGGTGTGTTGTGGTCGCTGCACCAGCACTGTCCCAGCATCCAAGCCTGGCCCTGGAGCCCTTCATGCTGCTCTGGCAAGAACCTCGTGCTTCCCAGCGCTGGATCACAAGTGGCAACTGCTGCCTTAAATCAGGCACAGCACACGGTTTTGCTGCTGCTTCCCTTCCAGGTGCTACAATCCCTCTGGTGTCTGACCCGACGGAGACGTGTGCCGGTGTCCGTGCCAACCGTTTCACTGCTGTACCTCTGCCCTGGCCTTCCCTTCCCTGTGGTCTTTGAATAGCAAAATTCTTAATCAATAAATAGCAATACCCACAAGTCACCAGTGATTCCACGGTGCTCCTGTGATCTGGCACTGCTGGACAGGAGATGGCTTGGGGTCCCTTGACGTTGGGTAGTCCTCCCTCCTGTTTCTTCACCAGCTGCCCTTTCTCAGCTCATCTCTGCAGGACAGAGCTTTGACTCCTGCGCTGCCCCTTGGTGCTGACTAAGCCTGGAGGAGTTGGGGATCTTGGACTCTCTCTAGCAACGGCCGTGTGGAAGTGGTTTGGTGGAATATTGAGGTCCCCCCAGCCCATTTGAACTACAGACCTTGGTGGGTGGGGAAATGCAGATTGCTGTCAAGCCTGCTTCCACTTTGCCCAACTTGAAACACCCCCCTCCCTCCTCCCCTTTCCAGCGTTGTCTTCCTCTGTCCAAGGTTTCCATTCTGTTCAATTCAGTGGTTACGATGTGCCTTTCCTTCTCAGGACCTGTTACAAACGACCTTTCTGCTTTTGTTTATGTCTAACATTTATCTTTATCCCTCCCTCTTGTCATACTATAAAACATGAACATATTGCATGGAATACAATACAATAAAAAGTGTGGCTTAACTGACCTGCAGTGATTTGCTGGGTGGGAGGCAGGAGGAGGCACTTGCCTCAGGGGACCTTGGGCATTCTCAGCTCTGTCACCATTGGGCTGGGTTGCTTTGGCAGAGAGGCTGTTTCACAGGTCCTGTCAAAAACAACTTTCTGTGCTTTCTAGCCCATGTCCAGGATATGATTTTTGCTGCCTCATTGCTGCATACTAATTTTCTACATAACTGTAAACTATCTTTTTCTCATCCCTGAAAGCAGGTCCTTTGACAAATCTAATCGCAGGTCTCTTGGATGGTAATTGCTGTGTGTGTCTGTGTCTTGGAGGGGAGAGAACAGGCAGAAGCTGGCAGATCTGTACATTGGGTACTTGTCAGCTACTCTCTTATTGCCTAATCTTCCCTTCTAAAAAATAGAGAAAATGCTCCTTCTTTCCTTCATGAGGAAGAGGATCTTGTGCAAGAAGGACCCTATCCAGGCGGTGAGGGTGATATAGAGGGTCTGAAAGACCCTTGCTCCCATTGTAAATGAACAGGAAAGCATAGGCTGAAGGTATTGAAATTTATTTTGGGTCACGGGGCTGGCTGACCTTGTGATGATTGCATAGAGCTTGGGGTGAGTGGGATCGCAACTGCATGAGAGCAGCTGCCTGATCCCCTCTGCTCTCGTTCACTGGTCCTGCCTTGAGATTTCAGGCCAAACAGTCTGGGAGTCATCCTGCAGAGGCAGCCTCTGGTGAGCAGGTGTTCGGTGTTTGTGTTCATCAGTTTAAGATGTTGGAAAACATTAAGGCATGAAAACATTTGAATAGCCAGCCAGTGGAGTTGTTCCCTGCTGTGCAGGGAAGGTGACTCAGAGGAACACAAGGTGCTTGTCTGCTGGGGCCAGGGCTGCTCGGCACTGGGCTCCCAGCACGGCACGTTTACATCGCTTCCTAAAGCCGGGTGTAAGCCACCCGTGACTGCGGCCGGAGTTTCGATAGCCAAAAATGCCAGGGCCAGGTAGAAGGGGCACAGCTTATTTACAGTTACGATTTGATCTAATGTGACAAGTGGCCCCTGGGCTGCAATTTGAGCAGGCAGGAGCATGGGTTTTGCGCCTCCCAAGGGACAGGGCAGTGGGTTTGGGTTGTAGCACGAAGCTGGTTGGTAACACGCTTTGTTTACATTCCACATTCCAGACAGTCCGATGCTCCGGCCTGTCCCAGTGATGCCACCGCTCGGCCGCACGCTCTGCCAGGCTGGGCACGCTTCCCAAACACCTCTTGTTCCTGCAAAGGTTCACCTCTAGAGAAAGAGCTGACCCCCAAATTGTGGCTGAGAAAACAGGGGTGGGGGAGGACGCTATAGTCTGGAAGCGTGGCCTCATGATGCCTGGCAAAGCAGAGGCAACCATGGGTTTATTCCGCTGAATTATGTGGCATCACTTAGAAATAATGTTGTCAAAAAGAGTTTTTTTCCTAGGAATGGAAGATGCAAAGACAGCACTGCTTTCTTTTTAAATGCTGGAGGAGGAGTTGTGCTGAGCACAGGGTACCTCCAGGAAAGGGGGGGCTGCAGGACAAGGAGATGCTGTTTGTAAGGGGAAAACTAATTCCTAAGGAAAAGGCTACTCTCCTGGGAGGAGTCAAAACTGGGAGCTACAGAGAACCTCGGGAGGCACAAGGATCCCATGGATACACCATCCAGGTCCCCTTGGGCCACCCTGCTGTGCTGGGGTGGGGTGGCATGGCCCCTGGGCCAGAGGCTGAGGACAGGGTGGATCAACAGGAGCAGGGAAACCTCGAACAGTAGCAAACATCTATTTAGTTTTCTAAAGTGTTTGGCTATAAACTGTTACTCCTCAGAGAAGCCGAGCCTCGCCATTCCCTGCTCCTCTTTTAGAGCTGATGAAAAGGGTTGAATTGACCCCAATAAAGCCCAGTCCCTCAAGCCCGGGGAGGCGCTGCTCTGAGGAGGCCCCTCCATCCCTCCTCCGCCGGCGAGCACGAATCGCGTGTTTTTCTTTTTCGAGCACGAAAACAAGGCGACGCTCCGGCCCTGGAGGATTTCTACACCTCGGCAAGAGCTGTCCCCGGCCCGTCCCAGGCCGCCTCACCCGCGGCGGAGGCCGCATCCTCGGCCGCACCCCCTTCATGGCGGGGCCGCGGGGCAGGCCGGGACTCGCCACCGTGCTCCTCCCATGGCCGACCGCGCTCCCCATGGATCTCGCCAGGACCAAAGGCCGAGCCCAGGGCGTCGGGGCTGCTCTCCCCGCCGGAGCCTAGCGCTGGTGACGAGGGTCCTGATCCCCACTCCCGTCCTGATCCCCGCCGCCCCCACACCCTCCAAGGGGACTACGCTTCCCAGAGACCCCCACGGCCGGGTTGTGGCGCGGAGCACTGTGGGACTTGTAGTCGGAAAGTGCGTTCGCCCCCCGCCCGCTGAGCCGTTCCGGCAGCCCCCGCGAACTACATTTCCCGTCGGGCGCTGCGGCGGGCCCGGGGTCTCTTGGCGGAGACATTTGCGAGCTGAGTGTCTCCAAGATGGCGGCGTGGGGAAGGAGGCGCGCTGGCCCCGGTAGCACCAACAGCGGTGGCGGCCGGGAGAGGTGAGCCGCGGCCCGGGTGGAGGGCGCGGGGCCGCTGGGGCACCCCGGGCGGGCAGCGAGCGGGAGGAGGTGGGCTGTAGCCGCTCGGGGCTCTCCGCGACCCCGGGGCAAGGGCGGAGGCCCCGCTGAGGGGAGCGTGGCCAGGCAGGGCGGGTGAGGGACGCGGCCCCGCTGAGGTGGGGTTGGAGCGGTGAGTCTGGCCGGGCCCGGCGGTCTCCCGGTGCAAGGATGGGCCGGCGGAGGGGGGTTGAAGCGGGGGAAGGTCAGCGCGGCCCGCGGGGTGGCGGTGGCGGCGGCCGCAGCCCTTCCCGCCGCGGGGATGCGGGGCCGGGGTGGAGAAGGGCCAGCCCTGGGGAGGCTCCTTCCACGGCTATTTTTAAAGGCGGGTGAGGGCAGCGACGAGTCCTCCAGGGTGACCTCCTCCTGCCGGCGGCCGCCTGGGGGGTCAGGGCCCAGCGGCCGCGCTCCCCGGGTCCGCGGGGCCGGGCGGCGGCCACTGGTGTGGTGGCAAAGAGCTGTGTAACGCTCCCTCTTTGCCTCTGTCAGGACGGAGGAGCAGCTGGGACGTGCTGGAACTGCCCACCGAGTAGCTGTAGAAGTTTGGGGATCGCGACTTTAAAACAGGAAAAAAGACATAGAGGGAAATCTCGTTGAGCTCCTCTTAAAATCCCTATGCACAGTTCTTCACCAGCTTAAAATGTCTGGTTAAAGTCTGTATTTCCTTACGTTGGTGTTTTCCCCGTTTTGCCCCAGGGCTGACTGATGTAACCAGCAGCTGCTGAAAGCTGCTGCGTTTTAGGATGAGGAGTTTTCTTTTGTCCAGGCACCTTACCAAGAGGCTTTTGAGATCTCTCTTAATTTTTTTTCCTGTGGCTTTTGCTTCATTTTGATCCCTAGCTGTAATTCCACAGTATTCTTTTTGATGGTGTTGAAACCTACGTAGCCAAGGAGAGCCGCCAGTAGCCCTTAAAATTCTGGTGCTAATGTGAATTGCAGGAATGCTGTCTGCGTTCAGGGAACCTAAAAGTAATTGAACTGGAAGAGCCAATGGAATTACTGCATCAGTGTAGTTTATGTAAATAACTAAGAATACCACAGAGCTTGGTAAAGCTGTCTGCACCCGGTGCTGGCACCTGCCCCAGCCCTAAGCACACGAGGTGTGGAGTTTCTATGGGGTAGACCTGTCCTCCCAGCAGAAGTGAAGAAAAAAAAAATATGGAAAACAGCGCTTAATAACTTAAATGAAAATGATTCTCCCAGGATGAAAATTCATGCAGACTTAAAAGTGAGTTGTTGCCTTGCAACTGAATAATAATCTAATTGTAGTTTTGAGGTGACTTTTAAAGCTGTGATTACTCTTGATCTTATGATCAAAAGTACTTATTCATAAACATGAGTTACTTCACAAACCTGCTGCGTATGTTATTTTTCCTTTGGCAAATGAGAAGTATCTGGCGAAGTATAAGAAAGCACAGAAGTGATAGGCAACAGCAGATCCACCATTGAGCAGCGTTTCACAATCCTTATCAAAAGATGGTGGTCCTTTTAGGTGTCATCCTGCATTAAGGTGATGAAAGATCATGCTCCTAATAGGTGCTGGGTGATGTCAGGTGGGTACTACTTCCTCAAAGCTGCAGAGCTGGAGATAGGCATGACTGGGCCTCTGCTTCTCTCCGACAGTGGCTCATCCTAAATCACACCTACTGGTCTTGTTTGGCTGCTGGAAGCACTGGTTGTGTAGAAGGCAGCGCTGACAGACCTGATGTCATCAAATGATGACATGTACTTTTTATACAGTGAATACAGTTTTCTTACACTGGGTGGGATTTTGGTCCAAAGACACATTCCTTTGAGCTGAATATGCTAATCCAGCTTTTTTTATAAATGAGCTGCTTCAAGGAGTTTTTATAGTTGTCAGCCAGTTAGTCTAAAAGGCATCTGTGTGTTGAGAGATGGTGTGAGGAGATTCAGTAGTGAATAGAATACTGTCTGCTCTTAGACTTAGACCAGCTTTCATTTTTTTAAAAAAAACCACAACCAAGAAACCAGCAAGTTATCTGTGGAGACTGTATCCCCTCATAAACGACTTTATTGATAGAAGAAATTCTGTAATTGGTCAAAAAGTCAATAGGACTGAATGTAAGGACATTAATTTCAAAGGATGTTGGCTGTGAACTCCAGCTGGTGCTCTGGTGGTGAAATAATAAGGTTAAACAAAATAGCCCAAAACACTGAAGAGAACCAACCAAATATTTGTTTTGCTTCATTCTGGATAGACTCTTTAATGGAGACTGTCTAAAGGGAATTGTTAATTTGAAGACCAAAACAACTTTTTTATACAGAACAGACGCTGAATTGTACTTCGTGTTTTTGTATAAAATTCAGCCCGATGACCGCCAGAACACAAAACAGAATGCCATTTGTTCCCCCGGGAGATGTTCTAACAAACTCCAGCAAGAACAGCTTTAATGTCATCACCGCTGCTCGAATTGGCTTCTCTGTGCCCTTAACGAGGTCTCTCCTTTCGCTACCTGCGCTGCTCAGATTTCTGGAACTCTGTTTGCTTGCAGCAATGATTGACCTATTTCCATTAGCCTGGCTAATCATTAGTTGACTTAAAATTGACACCTCTTTTTGCTCTGGTGGCGGGAGTTTTTTTTATTATGGTCTGGCGCTGTTTTCCTTAGCGTTGTCTTTGTCTGCTGAGGCTGTTTGAAGATCTCACCAGTGTTCTCTTGTTCTCTTTCCTGTTTCTATTTAAGGTCTATCTTTGGAACAGGAGTCTTGTTTTATTGCTGCCGTTTTCCCCTTCTTGCTCCACTTTAATGCATGCATTGATGACAGCCTGTGCAGAGTGGCTTTAAGAAGCCACAGGCCTGGCAGCCATGGCTAGTGGTGTGAGATAAACAATTCTTCAGGTGCTTAAGATGGGATGTTTTAGTGCGTTCTGCGTGCCCTGTCCTGGAGCTCTTTTAAGTAGGAAGATAGACGTGAATATGACTTTGAGGTAGACTATTTCCACTGAGTATTAAAGCCAGACCCCAGGTCATTCCTTAATCTTGAAACAAAATTAAATTTCAAGAAGGATTTATGTGAGGGGAAGGAAGTTTAGGTTTTGAATTTGTCGTGCCTTGACTTTATTGACTTACTCGGGTTTGGCTGAGATGCTGGTGATGACCCCAGACACTGTGCTTTGGCCATTGGTAATGTCCTTTTCCTGCAGTTCACTTCCACAGCCAGCATGAAGCCTCTCTGATGCGTTGCTGGACTGGATTTTGTGCATGTGCTGCTTGTGACAGGCGTTACCATGCTGCTGCAAGCCTCTCTTTTTGTTTTTTTCAAACCTAATAATCAGACTGCTCTTCATTTCCAGTTAATCTGAAGGCATGTTTGGTGCTCTGAGCAATACCTATTGTCCAGGAATGTTATTCTTTTTCAAAAAAAAATCACCCAAACTTGACTTGCATGTTGTGGGAAAGGTTTAAAAAGAACTTTTTTTTTTTTTTTTTTTTGTACAGAACTGTACCTGTGCTTTGTGTGGATTGAGATTGTTTCTAATTGTGATTCTGAACACTTTGCAGATCTGAGATAGTTGGACGACTTGAAACCCTGTCTGGGAGCTCGAGGAATGCCGTTAGGCTGAGGGCAACGAACTCAGGAGGCTCAGTCATTCTCCCCTGGGAGTGGACAGTGGCAGAAGGATGCTGGGGTTCCTTCCAGGGTGTTGTCATCTGCCTGGCTTTCAGTCTCTCTTCATTTGTTTCTCTTTTTCCCAGTTGGCACTT
>JAOWAV010000065.1:4401575-4431567 GCA_028571045.1 Scolopax bukidnonensis
CCCTTGTCCTGTCACTGCACTACCTGACAAAGAGTCCCTCCCCAGCTCTCCTGGAGGCTCCCTTCAGATATTGGAAGCCTAAAATGCTGGTAAGTGCATGGAGATGGCAGCAGGGCTCTGCACCTGGGTTTCTGTTAGTAGGTTTTATTTGAATTCAACGTTAAAAAAAATTACTGAACTATCTCTGTGCAGCCACTCCTTTTTCCTAGCGGTGTCGTATCCTTCCCAACATGAGAAGGGGTGAAGAGTGGAACATGGCACTCCCTGCAGCCTGTGACGTGAACAGGAGGGGATGTTCCCCCACTGGATGTGATCCTTCTCTGTGCTCTAGGCCTGCAGGTGCACGGGATTGTGCCACCATCAGCTGCAGGGTTTTTCCACACACCCTGTGCTGTTTTCTGTCTGTTCAGTCCTTCCCTGCATCAGCTTGTGCTGGGGTTAATCCCGTACCGTCGGGTCGTACAGGGTTAAATGTTCCCTGGATGTCAGTAAGGCATGATTCAGACAGATAAAATAATTGGCAAATAAGATTTATATTTTACATCAGTTACTTCTTTAAAAGTGGCACTCAACTTTATATTAACATCTCCGATGATTTGGCATGTTAACAAGCAGAGGGTCTGTGAAGTTTTCCCTTTTCAAGCATCTTGTTCTGGATCAGCTTGGAAGGAGTGGGAAGGAGACACTGATCACGAGAGCTCCCAGCCAAGGACTGTATTTCACAGGGGCTGTGGGGTGGGGAAAGCTGAGACCTGCTTGTGTGAAGGGAAACCAGGTGGGTTTTATTTGTAACGGGGCAGTGAGGTGCTGTCTTCCAGCACATGGGCCTCCCCTGCTGCAAAGTGTGTTCCCTTGAGTTACCCTCCCCTGCAGCCTCAGCTCTCCCTTTGTCCAAGCACCCTTCTTCAGGGGAGATTTAGGTGCCATCTTCCAGCCACTGGGCCTGCCCTGATGTGGGAGAAACCACTTCCCACTCCCCGTGCAATGGTCAACTGCAGCATTTTGAGAAAGGTGGTTTTTGTTTTCCTGCAGGAGCATCTCTGCTGATGTCCCAGCCAAACTGCAGGGGGTCAGCCTCTCCCTACAGTTACCGCTCGGATGAGCTGAGCTCTAAGAGTCCTTTGCTTTTCTCTCCTTTTTTGCTCTAGTTGCCATTAAGGTGAAGAAGAGCCTGGGGAAGATGTTTCGCAGGTAGACAGCCAGGGAGGGTGTCAGGCCAGCTACAAGCACTTCCTTCTTCTTCTGTCCCACCGCATTGAGAACCACCTGAGCCACCTCTGCGGGTGTCTGTCCTTCGGCAGTGTTCTTGTCCATAACTGCCAAAAGAAAGCCCAGTAAACACCAGTGCCAGCAGGTAAGCCCACACTTAGGTACCTTTCCTAAAAATGCTCTGTTATGACTATTTGTGGCTGTTTGGTTTTGGTTTTTACACCAGTTATGTAGGGGAGCACAAGCAGGCGGAATTCATGGTTGGGCGAAAGGTCAATAATTGCCGTCTAAGAAGTCTAAATTTTGGGGTTAGTGTTCCTACTCTGCATCCACAGTTGTCTTTTGATACTTCAGGGCTAAGCTGTGTCCCCACCAGAGGCCATGCATTGCAAGTGCACGTTGGAGTAACTCATTGAGGTGGAGATGCTTAAGATATAGGGCAGAAAATTATATCTCACCTCCATAGCGAGATCCATCTGCTGTTACAGCATTGAGAGAGAGGTTGGTTTGTATGTATCCAGGGCTTACAACTGTCACATCGATGTCATACTGCTCCACCTCTGCTCGTAGACAATCAAAGAAGGCCTGGGTAGCATGTTTAGAGGCAGCATCTGAAAAACAGGAAAAGGACTGTGTGCTAAGGAGAAGAAGCTGAAGATTCACTCCCCTAAGTGGGATTTTCATGGCAATGCAGCCAATTCCGCGCGAGAACCCAGCAGCTGGTCTCCAACTTCTAGGTTTTGGTGAACGGCAGCAACAGGTAGTGGGAGTGAGAGGCAATTTAGGAAGGCAAAATGTCAATATTCAAGTTGGAAAGTGGCTGGGGTTCTGAGCTTAGTATCACAGCTGTGTTAAAGCACCGCGGAGCGAACCCCAGCTGCCTCCCACTCGCAACAAAGGAGACACAAAGCCTGGCTTGGGAGGCATTCCAGGTTCTCCTTTACTCTTCATCCTAACTCTTATGCCATCCTCACTGTATTTTTCCATTTTTATGTTTATTTTCAGTAATTTACAGATGCTTGTATGCCAGTCCCCTTTTTAGTTCCTCTTCTATAAGGCCTTTTCCAGTAATCTCACCAATATTATTTCTTGTCGTACCTGATTTAGCATGAAAAGTTTGCTGGATTGAGGTAACTGGTTAGGCTTTTATTTTGATTTTGGTTCTACTATGGCACTTCATAATTTATTAAAAAAAAAAGTTCCTACTTTCTTATAGGAGATGAACCAGGCAAACAGCAAGGATAAAATGCAATAAAATTATGGAATTAATCAGAAAGTTTATAGGGACTTCCAAATGTTGAGACAGGAATATCAAGCTATTTTCAAGACACTGAAAACATATACTCTTTCCCTATCCCTTAACAACTTTAGGACAGGGCTAAGATTTTATATTTGAGAGTTACTTCCTCCTCCTTCCAGCCCACAGCTGTCAGTGATTTGTGACCATGTTAAGAATGATGCAGAGCTCTGCCTTCCCTGCATGAAGCCAGCTCTACAGAGAGCTAAATGTGGAAGCAGTAGCCAAGTATTGATTCATTATGCTGCCCCAAATATGTCTTCCCCATTTTCTTTGGAGGTACTTACACGCAGATCTGAAAGGAATGCTTATTTTGCCTTGAATGCTGCTGATGGCCACAATGTGGCCTTGTCTCCTCTTGATCATGGAGGGGAGAAGTGCTAGCAAAAGACAGAAAAGACCCATTCAGAATAACAGTCCTGCCACTACTGCTGTCAAGAATCAATGCTTTCAGAGAATTCAGAGATGCCTAAGTGAATTACAAGGTCCTCCTTCAGGTTGGGCAAGGGATAGTGTTCTAGGATGCTAGAAGGATGCTTCTAACTGAAGCTGCAGCTTCTAGGTTCTCTAGGATTTTATTAGAGCAGACAGGCTAACCACACTGCTCTTCCTCAGTTCCTGCCCAACAGAGACAGGAGGTGTTTTAAACAAGGTGGTATCTCTAATCAGGTACTTCCCACTTTAGGCCTGCCCATAAAATAAAACTTTTCTCCTCTCTTACACTCTATGTACCAAATCCAATTACAAATGGGAGTGAAGCTGTGTTTAGTTGTGTTGGCTGCACAAAGTGTCAGCCAAATCCATTGTCCCCTTGTCATCTGGCTCACAGGTACCTTTGGTGAGGGCTATAGGACCAAAGTAATTTGTTTCCATCACTTTCTTGTCCACATCCAGTCCTGTGTCCACAATTGTGCCTCGGAAACTGATGCCTGCATTGTTGATCAGGATGTCCACGTGACCCAAGTACTTCAGGATCTCTTCAGCAGCATTAATGACAGTTTTAGTATCCGAGAGGTCAAACACCACAGTGTGAGGTTTGTGTGTCTGTGAATAAACAAAAGTTGGCAAAAGACCAGTTCAGACTGTGCTGAATGTGCTGCGTGTTCACATTTATGATGGGATTTCCCAGCTCTGGAAGCACAGAGGTGGCACCACCCAAACCTTGTGTGGCAGTTCCACTTGGTAGGAACACGTGGCAGAAGCAGGTTGTGCTCTCATCTTTCTCTGCTCCTGTAACCTTTTCCTTACACCAAAGTGTAGGAAAAGGGCAAATGAGATCTTCCTCGAGTGTTGAAGTTCACTATCGTCTTATTAAAGAAGTAAAAAAAAAAAAAGTAAAAAACTTAAATAATGTGTCTTCTTTAGAAGGCAGTAATACCTTTTTTTAGCCTCTGTCAGCAGAATTAGACATCAAAAATAAAAGACAACCCAAGGAGAGTCACTTTTCTGGATTCAGTACGTGATGTAAAGATGCAAGGGGGTCTGGGCACTGCACTCTCCTGGGCTTTCACTTCTATTACAAGGGCAGATAGTCCTTCAGCTGAGCTGGCTTATTTTTGTAGGGCTTTTACAAGCTATGACATGTCAGCTCCAAGTGCTCCTATACCAAAGTGTATCCCTAAAACCACAGAACTGCATTTTTCCTGTTGTTTAACGCACAAGCCATGCTGTAATTTCTGTAATCATGGGAACAGCAATCCCAGCCACCTGAGACAAAAAGCCTCTCTTCCCCCACTTACGTTCTTTCGGTGATTGGTCATGGTAGAAAGCTCCTGCACCAGCTCCTTGAGTTTCTCGCTGTCTCTGCCGCAGAGCACCAGCTTGGAGCCAGCTGCGTGGAAGGCTTTGGCACATTCTTTGGAGGAAGCAAGGAAAAGAGAAAAGTAGGTATTTGAATGACAAAACAGCAGATCCACATCATACCTGGCGTTAGGCTGAAACTTTTTATAGCTGGTGAAGCTCTAAGGTGGCTTTATTACTCCTGAGTGATAGCCTGATTTCCAGTGAAGTCTCAGCAAGGTTTCCTGTGGCTCTGATGGATGTGTGAGAGCAGTGAAGCAGCTGCTGGGCTCACAGTCCCTGTGCTGGTTATGCAGTTATTGTGCTGTGTACACATCCTCCCCCATCAGCTGCTTGAATTTGCCTGTGCCTCTTAATTTTTGACTATTTACCCCCCTCCTAAGAGGGAGTACAGTTACCTTGTGTATGGCATCTAATGCATCGGTTAGGTCTTGAGGGTTTTAGTGAACATCTCCAAAGGTTTTGGAAGCCTTGGAGCTAATGGCTTCATCAGGGTGATGTTCTTCATCAGGAAAAGGCTGAAGAAGGGATGCCATGCTCTTGTCTTCCTTTCAGTGCTACTGGCTGCTGAGGCAATTGCATGTTCTTCTCCCCTACCCCTCTGTGACCCAGCAAGACAAACTGCTTATTTGTGCAAGAGATGACGGTGGATGATAACGAAGGGTGTTTAAGAACACCCAGTCATTAGAGGTGGTCTAGTATATTATTAACTTGGAGTGAGGGGAATAGTGTTAAGATCTTGCCAATGAGTCAGTAAGGGGGGAAATTCACTGTACAATGGTGGAAATCTACACCCAACACCACAGAGCTCAAAATATCACAGCTGGAAGGTCCCTCCCGAGATACCAGTTCTATCTCTTCTTGATGTGAAATACAAATTCTTTTACCACTCCCAACTCTTTTGTTGTGACAGGCAGAGAGGACCATTTCTCTTTCTAGAACTCCCTGAAAAGAGGTTGTAGAGGTGGGGGTTGGTCTCTTCTCCCAAGTCACAGGCAACAGGACAAGACTCTCTTCAACGACAAATGCACATGCAAAACCAGCATCAGTTTAAGCTATTTGTTCTATGAACTCATCCTAATGAAAGGCCTTGATAGCAGAAAGCACCTTGTCTTCTCTTCGAGAAGCTTTTAAAGTGATTATAGAAAGCAGAATTAGAGAAAAAATCAATTCACACAAAGAACACATTTTATTTGGGAAAAAAAAAAACCCTCTGTTTTTATTTAGGAAAAAATACTCGCTGGTGTTAATGTTGCCAAGAGTTTGGATTTAGAATTTGTATCAAAAGAGGAACCCCTTAACTTAGGGGTGAAGGGTAGGGAGAAGGAGTTGAAAGTAGGGCAGGGTATCTGGAAACAACAACAAACATGAATGCAGAACACCAGTTCTGGGAAGTTTTAGAGAAATAATTTAACTTCCTGGCTTCTTCAGGATTTAGACAAAAGACCCCCGACAGCACAAGAACAGCATAATTTGCTCCTTGACATGATCAGCTCCATTTTGTACAGCACAATTAAAATTTTCCTCAACAAACTTTGACATTTTCTTGCATCAAATTTTGGGCTGGCTATCGTAGGGCTGTGCGAGAAGGTGCGTCTCTCAAATTTGAGAGCAAGTGGATTCTTTCATCTCATTACTGCTTTATTCCAATAGGTGCCCCTCCCACATCCCCCTCCTTGTCCTACTTTTGGGGCCCTTCCTTCGGTACCTACCTTTCCCCAGGCCAGAGGTAGCCCCTGTGACCACGACCACTGCTTCCTGGAGGTAAGCTCGCATCCGCATCCACTGCAGCAGCCGAAAGACGGCAAAGATCCCCAAACTGCCAAAAAGCAGCGGGATGATGACTGTGCTTGTGAAATCCATGGGTTTTCCTTTCTGAACGGTCTTCCTAAAGCCACAGGATGAAAGGAAACGGATCATTTCACCATCAAGAAGATTAGCAGGGGCTTGAAAACTAGGGAAATCCTTTTTTCTGAACCCTGCCTTAGATCACATATAAACCAAATCCCATCTTCAACAGATCTACTCATCCTTTCATTTAGACTTTCAAAATATCATGTAAGTACCCAATTTTAAGCATTTAAATACTAATCTGGATATCCCAGCTGGATACTTGGTAGTGGATCTTATCAGCTGTCATGTAACAAGCTTGGGTTCAGAGATGCTGTTCCCACATTCTGCTCTAGATTCATTCTCTTGTCCAAAGTGTAGAGTGAAAGCTCCTCGGGGCTGGGATGTGCCTCTGCATTTTTCTGATTGTAATAAAATCTCTTAGATTTCTCTAGAACAGACAGTACTGCAGTATCTACATGCCAGAGACCAGTTCCTGTGTGTTATTCCAGATGGAAATTAGCCAGTCAATCTTCTGGAAGCTCAGAGTAAGTTTTTTCTCTTAATGCACTAAAATCTGTGCTTCCACCTCCAGTGTCTTTCACCACCTGTTATAGAGAGACGTTACCTGATTTAAATGAACTACATATCCAATCTATGCTCTTTACTTTTATGCCACGTTAATTGTGCAGTTTAACAGCATGAACCTGTGTTCTGATATACTGAAATTAAACCTGTGAAGGAAACCCAAGCTAAAGGTATCTACAAGACCTAGCTCACCCTGGAATTAGATTCTGATATCAATGTGTAGCCTAAATCTTCTTGCTAAGCCATGGCCTTCAAGGGAGCAGTTTATGTTACAACTTACTACATGGCCAAAGAGTAAGTGATACTTACGCTGTAAAAAAAGGTCACTAATTTTCCCACTGTAGATACCCCCAAGCTTTTATGCTTGATGTCAAAGTAAAGTCAGTTACAACCCCTTCCTAGAATCAATAGAACTTTTGGGTCACACATAAAGCCAAAACCAAATATTACTATATCTTCCCTGTTGTGCAGCTAGAGTTTGAACTCTTGCAGTTTGAACTGCAAGATGGATTTTTAGCAGGAAGATACTGGAAAAGTCTGGGCAGGCAAATCATCCACTACTTCAAACAAAAAGACAGCATGAGAAGCAGAAAACAAGAGAGAACTAATAATGTTAAGCCAGAATTCAGTGTCGTTAAGTGGGACTGAGCTTGTAGGGAGCTGAGGGGATGACAGAGGCTCTACGTGCCGTGGAACAGAGCTAATGTGGAAAATATCAGGCTCTTCCAGATTTCCATTAGGGCTTTGGACAGAAATTCTCAAGTAGCTGGTCAGCAAACAGACTAATTTGCTGAACCCACAGTGAACTGTATAAAATAAGTATTTCTGGAGGTATAACTAAAACACAGTAAAAAAAAAAAAACAACACATAAAGATAGCTGAGCTACTTCTAAATAAGCTTGGCAAGGTCTAAAAATAAAACCATCGAGCTAATACATAGCTCTTCTTAAGGTACCATGGAATTTCTCATTCCTGAGCTAACTCACTTATCTACAAAGAACTTAATTGTGTAATATACTGTGTATAATGCAGCAAGGCATCCAGGCAACAAGCTCCCCCGGGCGCAGGGAATATGCCCAAAGTGGGAAACCAGAAACCCAAAAGGAGGATTAAACTCATTCCGTTGCAAAGCAGTGGATGAGCACAGCACCCACTGCTCAGACCAGACTCTCTGAAAGAGTATTTTGTACTGATTTACAGCAAAGGACTGGTAGAGCTGATTTAACACCAAAAAAAAGAGCATATATCACCCCTGAAATAATTTCTGGGTCTTCTTTAGGCTGGATAAGCAGGAGGTTCTCCTTACTGGTTCATGTTCAGCTAGTCAGTTAAAGCAGCTGCCCTCTTTATATTGTCCCTTTTTTTTGGTTTTATTTTTGTTGCTCTCAAGGGTCTCTCGAGATTCAGAAGAGAAGATGTGGGCAGGGACGACAGGTGCTGTGGTGACATTGAGCAGTGTGACTTACAGGACATTTTGGAATCAAAAACCTTCAGCTCCCATTTAGGACCTTTCGTTATTTCCAAAGTGGGAGCTGACAGGTGGAGTGGCACTTCCTTTATGAGCCCATGTTGAAGCTGAGGCATTTTGAAAATCTGGCCCTGACCAGCTTTGCTTCTGATTTTAATAAAATGCAGATATGGCTTAAAACAGATGAAAAGGTAACTGGGAAGATGGGGCTTTTCTAACTAAACCACCCCAGGAGATGGGAAGGAGTCCCACGTTTGATTTTGGCACAGTTCTTTCACATTCTTTGGCAAAAGTAAAGGTTGACTTTGTAAGGACTGAACTTTCTGCTATAGGGGCTGGTAGAAAAGAGCCCCCAGCCCAATCAGCTAAAAGCTTACTGTGTTTTGGTCATGTAGCATCCACTGCTCATCCATATAAGCTAGTTATCCCTGCTTAATTTATTCCTTAATCATATCCCTTATTCATCTACTTTGTAAACAAAGAAGGCCTGTCTTTAATCCTTTTTTTTTTTTCCACTTGAAAAAATCTTTCCTAGCTTTTTGCTGTTTTTCTTTCTCCCCAAGTCATTATAAACAGGAACTGGGCAAATTACCCTGCCGTGAGGCTGCAGCAAGCCATGAACCCAGCCAGCAGCAACAACCCACTTCTGCTGCTTCCAGGCAACCCCCTGGTATATGGGGAAGGGAAATATGGGATGGAGAAGAGAGAGGCTGGATGAAGGAGGGAAGCAAGAGAGAGAAGGATTAGCTGATCAGAGATGTAGGTCCTTTTTTGTTAGAGCATACAGCTACAGTAATTTCTTCCAAGGTAGGTACTCAACTGGCCCCCAACAAAAAAAATCTCAGGGTTGAGAAAGAGAACAACCTTGTTGAACTAAATAATTTTGGGAAGAAGAAAGAATTCCTAGACCTACAATAATATTTTTTCATTTATTTCACAGACTAGTTTTTATCACAAACCCACAAGTGCTCATTTTAGTTTGTCATGTTGAATGTGCTGAAAAAAACCCATGGGTAATATAAATATCAGTGGAATAAGAGAACATGGAAATCAGCTCAAGCCACACTGCAAAATGTTCAACAACATCCATCTTACAGACCTCAGTGCCAGGCTACTGCCATAACAAGGTGGCAGTTCAGTTCTGTTCAGTTTTCAGGATTATTTGGTGGAAAGACCAAAGAAAAGAACTGCTGCAACCTGAAGGAGAAGTTATATTCTGTTCATTATTAGGATTATTCACTGCAAAAGCCAGAGGAAAAAAGCTGCTGTAATCTGAAGGAGAATGAGATAGACCATAGGGGGAGAAAAAAATTAAAAAAAACCTTGATCAACAAAACCACTAAGTTGCAAGTCAAAGGCTGGGGAGAGAAGATAAAAAGCATAAAATGCAATTTAATATAGGTAACACTCTGAAGTAGCTGAAGACGTCTCAGATAATGCCATGTCACATTAAAAACAGGGGGGAGAGTGGGGAACACATGGGTTTCCACATCTAGTTTGAGATGAACTGGATATCCTCAAACCTCCTGCTCAAAGTTCTGAGACCCCACTGTCACCTCTGTTCAAAACTTTGTGTATTCAGGCTAAAAAAACAATGTTATTACTTCTTAAAAGATAATGTTTATGACACCAGGTTATTGGCAGGCGAGAAGTCGCTGCTCATAATTGGTTCAAATAAAGGCCTGTAATTCTCAGTTCTCCATCCCAAAAGGCAGAATTGGAGCAATCCCTGGTTATTAGCAGAAATAAGAACACTGATAATGTAAGCAATACAGGTGATTGAAAGCTTTTTGAAAGGCTTACCATAAAATAAATCACATAAATCCATTTAAAAAAAAAAAAAAAAAAGCAAAACCCCCCAAAACCTTTTCTCTTAAAATAAAATTGGATGTTATCCCATAAAAGCCAGGACAATGATTTCTGAAGGAACAAGGATCTTCATTAATAAGGTCAGGAGTGCACTAAAGGCAGCAAAAGTGAGATCAACTCTTAAAAGCTATGAAAAACATGATCATTTCCCTAAACAACACCTATTCTCCTTTAGCTTCAGCCACCTAGATTCACATTGTCCTTTACGTGACAAATGGCAGCAACTGGGAGGCTATTTTCAGAAATCAAAAGGTGTCATATAAAAGGTGGGGGGATAAAAGAGGAAAAAAAATTATTTTTTTCTAAGGAAGCCCTTGTCCAGAAGCCCAGCAGCTTTAAGTTTGATTAGCTACCAACTTTAGTCTGAAGAAAGCACAATATCCTACCTTTGCAAAGAACTGGCTTGCCACTGACTCTGTGAGATGGTGTCTCCCTCCGGTCTTTTAACGGGACAGACCCAACTTAAATTTGGAAATGGCAGGAGCCCAAGCAAACGCTCTCTGTCCAATGTTAGCACAGCCAAGAACTGCCTCTAAAAACAAACCTCAGAAATACAGTCTGTGACCTTTGAAACGTGGGGGTAATTTAACCCCCAGATTAAAAAGATAAAGGGGGAATTCGAAACGATACAAAATTTACGATGACCCTCTGATTCTTTCTAGTACTAAGCAAATCAGTTCCAATATTGAGAAATCCAGAGCATCCATAAAGATCAATACTTGTCTGTCCACGCTCTAGATGGGGAAGGAAAAAATAAAAGGCAACGTGTGAATCAGCTGCAATTCTCTACTACTGTAATTAGTTTTGGGGCATATACTGATTTTATAGAGCACGCTCTAAAATAGGTATCACGCTAATTAAAAGAAAACAGACTTTAATTTCTTCCCTTTGGATACTTGAGAACTTTAAGCACAACTGAGTGGAGGATGAGTTTCTCATCACGCTCCGTATCAAAACAGGTATGTACTGAAAATATGGGCAAATTGGGAACAAATCCACTAAATCCCTTAAAGCTATGTTTGACAAGGAGAAAAGTGAGCATTATTTGCATTTTATAATAGCTAAACAGTTTTACTGCCCCAACTGCTTTGGAAAGAAATTGAAATATAAAAATTAAAAATCATATAGCATTGTCTATTAAGTCACTGATTTAATATAAGCCAATGGGAAATTTGGTGACAATTTCTCTGATGCACAAGATCCCCATAAATGGTAATTTAAACTTCAAAAAACTTATTCAAAACCCAATGAGAAAAGACAGTGATTGCATTAATTCAAACAACTGAATTACTGAAATGCCAGTGTGCACCTACACGCTTGCATCATCAGCTTTCACTGCAAACTTTATGAGTAAATGTAATGTAAAAAATACAGTGAGGTCATCAGAAATCACTAAAACTCCTAAGAAGGAATGCAGGGACAGAGCTCCTCACTACATTACAACCATTTCAAAAAGAAAACAGAGAAGGGGCTCAGGAGAAGGAATACAATAATCAAACTGGAATTCCCTAAAGAAATGATGGCAGCTGGTATTATGAAGACTGCCACAGAAGTTCGTAGTCATTCGACAGCATCCTGCTTGTGTTTTTACATAATTGCTACGCAAAACAACCACTTTGCCCCATGGTAAGGGGAGGGGGGAATATGTTTGTAACGCTCAAAAACAGACTGGACTTGAGAAACCATCTGAAATCTTCCTGCTACTTTTATTCAGTGCCAAGCTTCATTTCCAGCCCTCCCACTCAAAAATCCTATATTGGCGTGTTTGTGACACAAAGAAAATAAATCAAAGTGGCATAATTCGAAACTGAAAACACTTGCTGTGCCAGAAAAAAGTATTTTGCAGACATTTGCCAAATCAAGAATCACCTAAAACACAGTAAGAAAATAAGAGCTGGCTTAGTGTCTCTCCCCACCCTGATTTACATATAGATATATATTTAACAGCTGTGCAGCATGAACTATATACTTGAGAGCCCTGGGTTTCCCTGCGCACAGATCAGGGCTAGGTTCACCCAGGTTCTCACGTTTGCCAGCCGTCCATCCCTCCGAGGAGCGCACCCGCGGCACCTCCCGGTGCTTTCCCCGGGGAGATGACCGGTGGGCAAGGCCGCAGGACGGCCGCAGGGCCGCCGCAGGCTGACAGCGGGCAGTCAGCAGCCCCGCTCGCTCCTGAGGGGGACGCAGGCACTGAGGGGCTGCCTCTCGCCGGGAAGTGGCCGGGGCCGGGGCTGAGGGGAGCGGGAGGCCCCGGGGAAGGAGACCGGGCCCTACCTGCCGACTGCCGTCACCATGGCCAGCGCCGGAAGTGCCGGCAGGCTGTGCAGGCGCCTGAGGCACCGCCCGCGGAAGAGGCGGGATTTCCGCCAGCACGCCCAATGACAGGCGGCTCCTCCTCCGCGCCAACCGGAAGTGTCTCCTGTCGCCGGTCTGGCCTATCTGCCCGGCTGAGGCTGTGGGCCCGTCGTGCCCGGGGCAGCCCCGTGGCCGAGGGATGGCACCCGGGGCTCCGGCTCTCCTCCCGGGTGTTGCTTATCCCCTGCCTCCTCCCAGGGTCACCTCTGGCCCAGCTCCTCGGTGGGGTTTGCCGGAGCGGGAGGGAAGCGCCCAAGCTCTGTCCCTGAAGGGAGGCAGGGACATAAATTGGGGGACGGGGGAAAAGTCGGTGCGTGTAGCTTGGCTTCACCAAGCCCCTGCAGTTCAGGTTAATTTTTACAGTCTCAAACCACAGAAATTGGGCTGTTCCGAAGCAGCCGTTTGTTACAGTATGCGTGAGCAGAAAATATATTTAGGAAGGCAGTTGGAAATACTTTAGCATTATCCAGAGACAAAAGGGACATCCCAGATGTCTTTTCTCTGTGAACAGCAGCAGGATAAAGGATGATTTTTTTAATGTCAACTCTTTGAAAGACAGTTTTATCCTAAGTTTTTATGATGAGTGTTCTGTCCCTATCTTAATAAAGAGAATGCACTGAAGCTCTGACTTCATTTCACTAAGTTTGCCATTAGTAAGGGATTGATATTTCAAGGAAAAGGAGAAAAGAATTCAAGATCTTTCTAAAAAGATCACATTCTGAATGGTTTGGTGTTAATGCCCTTTTTTTTTTGTCTTCAGGGCCAACATAAAAGAATAATTTTATTTATACAAATGATATTGAAAAACAAAACAAAAAAAACCCTAGAAGGTGGTAATTTGTGCCACGGCAACCTTATTGGAAGCTGAGTCTTCTGAAAATTAGAGCTGGAAGGAGCCATTTCAGATCACCTTCCCCACCAAAGCAGGGCAGGATGAGCTGCAGCCTAATGCATTCTCTTTCTCACAGGACAGTAGTTGCCCAAAAGCTCTGTCCAAGCTCCCGTGGTTATTTACCTGGTATCTGCCAGCCTGTTTATTTTAACAGGGAATAGTCTGTCGCCAGACTGGCAGGTGCTGGCAAAGCTGATTGAAACTGAGTGCCCTGCAGTGATCGTGTGAGCAGAGGGTTAGTCTGGGGTCACAATTAGGGAAGGAAATTCATTGAACTAAGTCTTGGCTTTGTTGCTTTGACTGGGATTTTGTTTTCTTAGGTTAACCTAAGGTAATTAGCAACAAATTCACTGTTGGTTTAAACCTGCTGTTTCACACATTGCACATGATAGAATCATGGAATGGTTTGGGTTGGAAAAGACCTTAAAGATCCTTTAGTTCCAACACTGGATGGCAGTTGGGTCACTTACCTGTGTCAAGGTGCCTTTCTTAGAAACATTAGGGGGAAGTCTATCCTGAATTGAGGACTTTTGTTGTGGAGACTGTCCAGGCCTGACTGGTAAATGTTGGTGCACATTTTAAAAATATATGAACTTCTAAAACTATGCCTGTTGTTTTTAGTAGCACTTTGTCTCCTGTTTTCTTTCTCACTGTGTCAAGCCAGAACTGCAAAGGACTGGAATCCTTTTAACTTCCTTGACAAACATCCTGCTGTTCTGTTGCTGCCCTCCTGCAGTGTAGGAGCTCTTTTTTTTGAGGGGGAAAAATATCTCTAAACTCAAGAAACTATTTGCACTTGTGTTTGGTGACATCTACTTTATTGCAAGCATCACTGAATGCAGATCTACAGCCTTTTAACCCTGTTCTCTAGGGCAGCAATTTTGTGCTCTAGTTCTTCCTGGCTCTTATTTGTCACCTTTTTCCAAGGGGTATAAGATGTAGCTTCTTTCTTAAAGAAAATCTTTGGTTGCTTTATGCTACAAGCAAAGATCTGTGTAGAGATCCCCGCAGGGTAACAAAAGCCTTCCCCAGGGAAAGCATCCTTGAATTAGTTTGAACTGAAAGCTCCCAATTTCACTGTGCCTTTGGCTGGAAAATGTGAATGTTCAAAGGACTGTGGCATGATTAAAGATTTTCTTGTCTCAGCCTCTGATGCAGGAGTGCAGACTCTCCTCCTCCCCTCCCTGTGTGCATTGATTGGGGTTTGTAGGAGTGAATGAAAACAGACTTGGGTGTTAGGGGAAGAAACAGAGACCTAGGGTAGAAAACAGAGAAAGAAGGGCTTCTTGGGGCTTTTTCCATTCTTTGCCCCTGCAGCTCTGTGCAGATCAGTTGTCTGTGTCCCTTCCAGGCAGTGGCCCCAAGAAGATAGTCCTGATTTTTGCACCAGCTATTGTCTGGTTTGGAACTGGGCTCTGACTCAAGGACATCAAACCCCTTTTGGAGAACTCTTGCTGGACACCCAGTCACTAGTCTCTCAGCTCTTCTCTCTGGCAGAATTTTGCTGTAGGTTCAGTTTACTGCACTCACAGGTTTTTGCAGAGCCCGAGTCTGTTGGCTTGGTTTTGGGTTTTTTTTTTTTTTTTTTTGAGTTTCTAGGAGGTTTGGTTCCAGTTTTTTATAATTACTGTCTTTTCCAGACCCTGCACTGCAGCATTTCCAAGCTCAGTATGAAAACAGCGTAGACTTAGCGAGACTGCATTTCTGATGCGTTATCATGCTGCAAGTTCCTGGTCTTTGCAGATGACTCAAAAGCCAGGGAAGAGGGAGCAATATCCTCTTCTCCTGCAGCTAAAGATCCTCAAACATACACCACAACCTTTTTAACCGAGGTGAACGCCTCCAGGGGAGACAGTGATGTTTTGTCACACGCAGAAATGGAGACATGATAAATGAGGTACCGTTTCATTGCTTTAATTGCTGAGTGGACAGCTCAGGCCGGGTGTAGAGAAATATCTCCTACCTCCAGCTTTGCTGATCTCAGGATATCCAACCCCATTTTTCCCTCCTGCCTTTCCTCCTTGTTTTAGAGTGGTAGAAACAGGTATGGTCTGAGGGCTGGACCCCCAAAAGCTGTAAGTCGGCAGGTACATATGCAGAGAAGTGTGTATCTTACCCCTCTTCTGCTTGTTTGGTGGGTTAGGAAAGAGTTAAATGACAACAGAGGGAGAGGCTGTGCTATTGTTCAGGCATCCCTGGGTCCAGGGTGGCTGATCTCTATTCCCGGATCTGCCTCTGGCTTCCTGCACGACCTTGGACCAGTAACTTACCTTTTCTTTTCATCAGCTCCCAAATTATAACATGGAAATCATTCTTTTCCTGTGGTGCCTCGTTCCCTGCGGGTTTCAGGGTAGATGATGGGAGGAGGAGAAGGCACTTCCACTGGAGAAATATTTACGCAGAGAGTAGCAATTTTGGGGCATGTTCTTGTTCCCTCAGCTACAACACGGGCTGTGCATATGATGAGATTTGGGGGTTGGTTTTTTTTAGTAGGCAAACCCCTGGTGAAAGTCAAATTCCATTTGTCGTCGGTGGCTGCTCCGGAGCGATGCCAGCTGCAGTGATGCTTTTCTTCACTAGATGGTGCTTTTGACCAAAGATTTGAATAACGGCAGTTCTCTTTCTGCACAGAATTTCCGAATTTTTCTTCCTCCGGTCTCCATTCTTTCCCTTTTTCTTTCTGGGCTTTAACACCACGGGGGACAGTTAATGATGCTGGATATTGAGCAGGGCTAATCTGGTGGTAACAGGGGCTCCAAGCCACCCGTGCCCACCAGCCAGTTTGTCTGCTGGGCTTTGGTTTCTGAAGCGTGTATCAGTGCTGCTGGGCTGTGGCAGAGAATTGAATTCTTTCCGTGTTTTCTATTCCCATAAGGAAAAGGCTTCAAAGAGTGGATCCCCTCCCCCTCTCTGCTGGTGAAGGGCATTTAGGGAAGTTGGAAAAAAAAAAATAAAAAAAATCCAGCTCTGACAGAGGCATTTATTTAACAAACCACTGCCTTTCCCTACCTTAGCAAAAGATTGGTTGGTTGGTTGGGGTTTTTTTTTAAAAAAAAAGGGAATTGCTGCATTTATATCCATCTTTGTATTCAGGAGCTGGTTACCTCGCCAAGGTCATTGCTGCTGCACGCCAGCACCACGCAGCGAGCCAGCCTCCTCTTCCTTGGACAAGCACTGATTTCGGGAAAGCTTCCCCAGGAAAAGGACAAGAAAAGGCTTGGATGTGCCCGCGCAGGGTCCCCAAACCGCTGCTGGGTAGAGACAGCCACGAGAACAACCTTCCCTTTTACACAGGCAGCAGAGGAGATGAATGAAATCCTGAATCAACCGTTTCCTGTGCAGACAGGCCCGGGGAGCAGTTATTAGCTGGTGGAGTATGGGGCACAGAGGGGTGTGGGGGGGGCTGTGCTATCATCTGGTGTGAGGGGGGGAAATCAGGCTGGTGGCCCCCAGCACCCCAGTCCAGCACGCACAGAGTGTCACCATCCCGTGTCTGTCCCGGGGCTCTCGCCTGCAGCCGTGAGGTTTGTTCACTCTCATGCCCTCCCTGGGCTACCTGCCCCCCATCACACGTTGCCCATGCACATCTGGAGGGTGCCATCGAGGAGGCGGCGAGGTGACATCACTTAAGGCTCCCTCCCCGTGAAATTTTACAACCATTAATGACTGGGGCTGGACGGCTGCTCTGACGCCAATCCAGCCAGGCACGGATTTCTAGTCTGAGGCCAGGAGAGATGATGCCTCTGGCATGGCACCAACGTGAGCCCTGTCCTCACGTGCTGGGTGTTATGGCAGTGACGTCCCCGCAGCAGGGACAGGAGCTGTGCTAAACTGCAGCCGTGACACAAAACTCCTCTCGGGACAGGGAGCTGACAGTGATTTCTTTGTCATTCCCCCCCCCTCCGTTGTCATCTCCCCGCTGCACATCCATTTGTTCGTGGTTAAGTAAGATATTGCTGATGACTGAACCCTGGGTCTGCAGCAGAGAGAAACCGCTCGAAGGAGCAGCCCAGAACCGCGGGGTTCAAACTCGTAAGAAGAGTGAAAAGTGGGGACAGTGCATTTCCTCACATCTATTGGATCTGGAGAGCAAACCCCTCTCCCAGTCCCTCCCAGCTGAGAGGGAATTGCATCATTGGCACGTGGAGATTATTTTATTATTTTATTTTTCCCCAGACATGCTTGTTTTATTGATAGAGTTTGCCAGCTTGTCCCAAAGGACGCGGCTCTGAAATTTGAAAGCAACCTACCTGTGTGGGGGAGAGAATGAGTGGTTTTCACTTTGCAATCTGGTTTTTCTTTTTTCCCTCCCTCCTCCCTTTTCCCCACATCCCCATGTGTTATGGAGCCAGCTGCTCCCGGAATAGTTTGGGAATGAAATGTCACTGTTTGAAACTGGTGAGTCACACTTTTTGAAGGAAGGGAGGGGGTCGGAGGGGGAAGAATATGAAATCTTGCGGCGTGGCAGAGCGTCTCCTGGTGAGTACAGAGAGATTTTTAAAACCACAGACTCCCTGATGATGGAGTCGAGGGGTTTTGAATAAAGGCTGTTGGGTGTGTCTGTGCTGCTTTTTTTTTTTTTTTTTTTTCTCCAGGAGGATCTCAAAACCCTCTGCAAACTTTAATTGTCCTCCTTTTCCTGTCCATTGCAGCTGGATCCCCATCCCTCCTCTGACAGGACGAGGCTGGATCTGGCTGACAACACACCTCCAGTGACTCTCTTAATTAAGTCTCCCCGCACTGCTGTGAGGTATGTAATTACAGTGAGACCTGACTTAAGCAGCCACTCAAGGGACTTACAAAAAAACCTCAAACCTTTACCAGAGCAGGGAGGAACAGAATTTTACTGACTACATTTTTGGGGGATATTCTAGGGGAAGTTTGTTAAACAAAGGGGGTTAATTATGCTGGTTCCTCCTCAGTGTATCCCAATATTAGGATGATGCCTTTAATATACTGGGTGTTAATATAATCAAGGGGTTTTTTTCCTTCCAAAAGGAAATAGAGATCTTTTGTCTTTTATGAGGAATTGCTATAAAAAATAAACGTCAATTAGTGCAAATGGTGGCAGCAGTCTTACGAAATGAACTATTGTTTATCAGAAGCTGAGTAGTTGTCCTTCCCTGCCCAAACCCGCTCCAGTAGTAAAAAATATTAAGTCAAAGAGCAGCATTCAGGATTCCTGCTCTGTTATAACCACCTATTTTCACGACTCTACGTGGCAGCTCTGTCTCATAGGTACTGGGAATCACGTGTCTCAAACTGAAGAGTAGCTGTGATACTAATGGTGCCTCTCAAAGAGCTCTGGTGGTTCCAGGAAGACTTATTTTCACTGTCGCTGCCCCATCCCACTGTCAGAGGTCTCTGGCCACTACCCGAGGTGACAGGATGGACTGTGCGTCACCGCTCTCAGCCCAGCCTATTAATCTAAACTGCCAGCTATTTCAGGTTGCATTAATATTCCAAGTAATGAACTGTAGTGGCCATGGAGAAGACATGCCACCCATTTTGGAGCCTCTGCTTCAACAGTAACTGTCTCCAGCTGAAGGAGAGGAAGATGCTGAAAATAGTAATATCATAAGTGGTCCCAGTATGGGCTGGCAGCTCCCCCCTCGAGTCCCACCTTCATTCTGGGCCATTCTGAATACATGCTGTGAGTAAAACTCCCAAATTGCAAGCCAAACTATGCAGCTAAATTGGTGGAAATTTTGCAAGCATAAGCCCTAGGGGGTTTTGTGCCATCTCTGTCTCTTATTTGGAAGACTGAGCTAGTAGCAAGATTTTATGAAGTGTGCATTTCTATCTCAAATTTTAGATAGTGTTAACTAGAAACCCACATATTCTGTCATCACTGGATATGACAAAAATAATCTCTGGCTGCAGAAATTTGCTGCAGAACCTAAGATTTTGTTTAAGACGAAATAAACCAACCTCGAGAAGTTTAAACCGGGTGGCATTCCACATGCCTTTTGCTGGGCAGCAAAGCCTGCTTAGCTGCCCCACTCTTTTCTCTATTGTGTATATCATTGTTGCCCTTTTTTCTTAACTCAGAAGGTCTCAGAGATTTGGCTTACACAGCGGGTCTGCAAAGAATTGAACCAGCAACGCTGCGGGAACCAGCAACGTAGGAAAGAGCCAAGGATCCAGGTAAGAAAAGGGTCACCCTACAGGTACCTGCAACACTTGAACTTTCAGATGTTCCAAACCAGTAACTCTAAGAGATGTGAAGGCCAGTGGATGGTCAGTTCTGAAGCATAACGACAGTATGTTAATGCTTGATACTGTCTCCTGAGCTTCTGTTTCTTCTAGGATAGGTGTCTGCCTGGTGTCTTTACCTCCACAGATCTCTAATGGGGATCCCCTTTAGCTGACAGCTTCCTGCAGGTAACTCCTGAGCGTGATAAGTACAAATACACCCTACTGAAAAACAGCTTATTTCTTAGAATGAGGTTAGTGTCATTTCAAATTGAGTAACAAAAGATGAATTTACTGATTATACAACTCACCAAGTCCTGTGTTCACTAAGCATTTGAAGTCTCAAAGATAGGTGATGATATCTTCAACACTTAATAGATTTTTGCCTAAATGGAAGGATTTTGCCTCATCACCTACTGTGAGGTTTCCTGGGATGCCAGAGACCAGACAACCTCAGGCTCTTAAACCTTGGCAAAGCTAATACATAAAGTGTGGAAGTTTTCCTAACATGAACAAGCATTTCAGTTCACTCTGAAAGGCCAAGATTACTACTGATTTGGTTTTTTGGGGAAAAAAAAAAAAACAACAAAAAAACAAACTAAAAAAAGGACAACCAAAATGACGTTGGGCGTTCATTAGCGAAGCATTGTCAGAACACAATAGAAGAACAGACAAAAGCCAGTCCAGATTCTGTGGTATTTCCTAAAGGGCTCCCTCTGGCACATGGCTATTCCCTGCCAATCCTTTTGTATTGTTTTTGATAATGAATAGAAGCTGAACAGATGATTGTTGCATTGTCCACTAAGTGATTCATTTACATTAAATACTGCTCCAAAAAGTAGGCTTCGGGTGGACTTTTTTTAGTCACTTCAGTTATTTATTTGTACAGTTTAATCACCATCTTTTAACTCTCCACTGTACATAATTATTTCCTGATTGTTTCAGCTAAATTACAAGGGATGTAACTCCTCCGAAATCAGTGGTCCAACAAGCCCTGACTTAAGAAGCAGCATCCCTGCATTTTCAAAGATGCTTAATTACGAGTGGCTACCTCTAGAAAACTCTCCAGGCAAGGTGCTGAGGTTCTTAAGCATCTGCAGGTCCCTAGTGTCCTCGGTCCCCATCTCTGAAAGTCAGGTTATGAAACAAAAAACTTTGCTGCATGAACTATCACAGTTCCATTGATTTCCTCACTAATCTCTCAACTCCCGCCCCACATCTGCACCAAGGTTTCCTTATTAATTCAGGGCTTCCATTACGGTTTCAGGTCAAAACTTGTGTTTTGTTGTGTTTTGCGGGGTGTGACAGATGTTTTGTGCTTGAGGGCATACTGACTGTACTGCAGTTACAAGAACTTCAATGGAAGAAGCTGTGTAGCCCCAAATCCACATCCAGAACTGCAGGTCCACTAATTTGGATGTACTAATGACCCATACTGAAGGGCTTTTTGATGGCTGAAGAATCTAAGGAAATCAACACTCTAGGCCTTTCCATCTCCTGTTTTCTGAGAAGTTGCATGACTTTGCATTTGTTGAATAGCTGTAGTTACATCTCAAAAGCCCCGATTTCCTAATTATTCTCTGTTCCCCATTTGATGTACCACAAAGAGAGGTCCAGTGTGGGCTTTTACTTCTGCCTGTGTGAAAAAGTAGGATCTGGGGCAAGGTAGCAAAATAGTGACACAGTGAGAGGAAGGGAACAGTCCTAATACTGTGGAGTTGTTCATGTAATATGGCCTAGGATTAAATCTGCCAGGACAGAGCCAAGCAGTTTTTGATTTTTTGCAGTTTTTGTAGTCTTTTGAGTCTCTGCTGCTCTAGCTACAGAGCCTGGGCAGAATCTGCTGCAAGACTAGCTAAGGTTTAGGCTTCTCCATGTGCTGCATTTCTGTTACACTGCCTCAGAAGCTGCCTTTGCCTGGTCTCTGATTAAAGCAAACTATCCACCCCTTAGGATCTCCCTGAGCTTTAGCCTTCTTTTGGCCTACATGGGATCTTCACAAACGCAGGTAAAACTCAGCAGACACACAAATAAACCCAGCCCTCCCTCTGCACAAAGCCACAAAGTGTTGCCAGGGTTTCCCCAATGCCTTCCACTTTAACCCTCCAGTGTCACTCTCCCCGTATTCTTGCTCTCCCAGGAGCCCACGTGGCTCTGTGCTTAGTGGCAGGCGATGAAATCAACCCGTGCATTAGCAGCTCCATAATAGCTTTGCTCAGTGGAACCCAGCTTCCTTCATTAATCCAGAAAATGAAAGTTGTTTTCGTACATTTGAGAAGCTAATTATTTAAGTGCTGGGAATTAAGGCTTATCAGATACTGGAGACTGATTTTGGTTTTGCTTCCCAGGGGATGGAGTGAGATGGGAGGAAGCTGGTTTTGCCCAGGTGTGCAGTAGGGTAACTCACCAGCCTTCAGAGCAGGGAACAACAGTGTGCAGATCCTTGTCAACCATAAGCATAAAAGCCTGTCTCTTAGTACATCCCTTTTCTTCCCATTCAAATAGATTTTTTTAAGTCACCACTGATCAAATAACTCTATAGCTTTATTCTTTTCTGCCCTGACAAGATGTACCTGACTTGAGGTTGATGTAGCCTGAATAGTTTGCAATAGAACAATAAATCCTTGTCTTAGCTGGGTTTTTAGAGAGGGAAACCAGCTCACATCAGTTGTCCTTCTATAATCAGTTATCCTTCAGCCTTTCTACCTTAGATCACCATAAGCAGAGAGTATTTTATGTAGAACAGCATCTGTCTAACCTAGCGAGGGACCTTCCAGTGGCTTGGGAAACAGACGAATTGGGTGAAAACCCCCCACGTCTGTGGGAAACCACAGAGGAGGACAGATCTCTTGTTATAAACAAAGTTTTTACAACAGAATGACTTTCAACAGTAGATGGGCTCTTTTGATTTTCTTCCCAGAAAATGACAGAGGATCCATTGATGCTATTCCCAATCACAGTATGCTAAAGAACAGGGATTTAGTTCCGATAGTGTCACTGGAGGGATCCACTATTTCTTACAAGCAGCTTGCCAAGAACTAATTTTTTCATTTTGCTTCAGATAGCCAATGTCCCGTGTTGTCTTCGGAGACTAAGGGAGGGAACTTTTCTGTGTGTTCAGTTGAAGCCAGATGTTACAGTATTGTCTGGGTGTAATTGACTTGACAAATAGCAGGAGTGACATTTTAGCTCCATTTCAGTCAGTGGCAAATTCCTGTTAAGTTCAACTGGGGCCAAGATTTCATCCTACGGTTGCTGGTGGGAAACCTAACAAGGGATCTTCAGAAAAATAAGCGCAAGCATTCTGTTTTTCTAGGGCTTTTCAACCTATAGGCCATGAGCCCCTTGGAATTCTATGCACTGCTTTGAAGAGGTCTGCAAAAGGTCACAAAGACAAGGAAGTTTATTGCCAGGAGATTGAAATTAGCTATACAAGGGTGATTCCAAGGGAAAACTTCAGGAGTTGATTACAAAGTTCTAAGTCAGCTTGATCCATTGGAATCCATCTATCTTTGTACTCCCCGGACTAATAGGACCTGTGCAGCTGAAATAACCCTTTGATAATGAATATTGTGGACTCGAGCAGCTGCTCTGTCTCCTACACGAGGACTCCTACATGTGGAGACCTCCAATCTGGCACCCATCGGGTGCTCTTACCAGTGGATTGGGCTGAAAACAAAACCTTTGTTTTAGGGAAGCTGGGACTACACAACAATCCAGTGTTTTAGCAAGGTCAGTACTTTGTCCCTGAGATAAATGAGCAAATACACAGTGTTCTCCCTACAGACTGCGAGGTGTCTGAAGTATCTCAGATGAGCTTTATTGGGAACTAAAGGCAATTGGCTTCAGGCAGAGTCATGCAACACATTCTATCTATGATATCTCCAGAGGTTTAAGCTCTGTGGTCAGGCATCCAACCTGATGTGCTTTAAAGGCTCTGGATTAAGTAACGGCAGTACTACTTGGATGGAAGTTCATAATGCTTAGGTGAAAAAAAAAACCAAACGAGGCTTGGGCTGAGGAAAAAAATCATTAAATATTTAAAATATCATAGTTTTAAAATGTTAAAAAGGTTCTGTTTAGGGGTTTAAAATTTTTCCATGTGGGTTTTGGTAAGCAGAGTTGTTCTGTAAATTCTTTCCTGTTAAGATTGAGGAAGAATTTGTCTTTTTTAGAGTGCCTGAAAAACAATGCAGGGGAAGTACTGAGGAACCTTCATGTATTATGTCTTGGTTGTCAACATGGAGGGTCCTTGTGTTTGCAGGAGCAAACAGGGTCTTTGTGATGAGAACAAGATCCCATAACTGGGCATAACACATGTACACAGGTTGACTTCTCTGTGTCTATTACCAGAAGGTAAAATGAGGTTCATATCTGGGGACATGGGTCCAGGGGAAGCCAAAAAGGAGTGAGTGCTGAAGTCCAGCATCCACCACAAAGTACCCAAGCCGTGCTTCTCTCCTCTTCATAGGAGGAGTGCCCACTTAGGAGCCTGCTTTGATTGCTCTACCAGAAGCAGGATAACAATTAAGGAGTACTACTTTATGGCAACATACTCCTGAGTTCCTTTTGAAGTTCTACCAAAGCATGTGCAGAATTTAGAACTTTGAAAGGTATTCAGTCCTTGAATTTCAAACTGGCAAGCACTCCAAGATTCTCAACAGCCCCCTTCAAATCCCTTTTTGGAGCCAGGGTCTTCAGCCTAAGGGAAAGGCTCAGGTTTACCTGAGAACTGAAATTACACATGTTAACACATATTGTGTGGAAAAGCATTCCCAAGGCATAAAGTAACAGTGGATTCATGGCTATCCAGGAAAGTCTAGAAGTGCCACCGTGGGATGGCATGGATTAGGAATACAGTTACTTTGCTTTTCTCCCCTTCTTCCCGGCTGAGCCATCATGTAACATAGCTGACTCTCTGGAGGAAGTGTTTGCCACACATTTACAGTATGTTTTAGCTACTGTCAACATTTATATTCCATTGTCATTTGGGGGTAAGCTCTAATTACCATAATTATCAATGCTTTAAAATTAAAAATTCCTCCAAGAGACATGGGAAGGATTAAAACTGTTTCCTGCCCCCAGAGGCAAATCCTTTCCCAAGCTATCTGCTGTACCAAAAGGTTTTATTCTAGAAACAATCCCAAACTATGCCCAAGAGTAAATTAAACCACAGCAAACTTGTAAACTCTCCTCTGAGTGTGTGTTTGTGTGTGTAGCAAGCAGGCCTGGATTTGGCAATTACTAAGTGACAAAATGTTGTCACTATTTTCCACTCCTGTTTTGTTTTGACTGCTGCTCTGTGTTTCTGTGGCACCTTTACAGCGTGGGCTGGAACAATCACAAGTGTTTGTAGAGTCTGAAGTTTTTACACTTCATAGGAAAGATTCTGGTGTCCCCAAAATATGGAAAGCAAAGGTTTTAATGACAGTGTCCCCTTCTAGATCTCGCTTCAAACTCCCCAAGTCACGAGGTGGCCTCAAAAAAATCTCAAAAGCCATTCTTTTCTACACTATTTTAGAGTGGATTTTTTACTCTGGCTCTAAAATAGTTTATTGACTTGGGACAAGAACCTTGGGTTTCTGGCTTAATGAGACTCCTTTTTATGGAGAATAAATGCCAGGGAAACCTTAGAGAAACTCTGAAAGGTAATATCCCCACCTTGGAAATGTTCGCCAAGAGTCGATCTTTGAAGGTCTCCGTTCCTGCCTTTGGGGGATTGATGGTGGGACTCAGCTCCCACCATTGAGAGCAGGTCCAGTGAAGGATGGGTGTCCTGCATGTGGGGTCCTGGTGTCTCAGAGAACAATTCTCACATCCTCAGCAGTGGATGGGCCGTAAAACCTCAGAGAACAGGAATAGTTAATTGTTGTAACAACTAGAGAGAAAAATTAGTATTTTACCAAAGGAAATATTTCTTTTGAGAGGGAAACACTAACAAACACAGGTGTTTCTTAAAGGAAAACAATTGTGTTTATAAATTCACAATTCTTGTTATTTCTGCATGAGACAAACACCACCACACCCTACACTGAGTAAACAGTAAACTGAGTCTGCAAGAGAGAATGGCAGAGAAATCTCCGTGAAATTTGCAGAATCTGCAGGGCATTGAACATACGTATTGTCTTTTTAGTATCCCTTTTTTTTTTTCCAGAGAGATGGACTTAAATTTCATTGGCAGAAATTCTCTCTTTTATCTTTATCTCCTCTTTTGATGTGGTAGCCATGGAGAAAAGCCCAAGATTAGTAACAGTAAGGTTGTTGCAAAATAAGAATAACTCTTTACTCGTTTTTAAACTATAGTAATATTGGGGGCTTTGTTTAACTGGAAGATATTCAGATCACATAGAATAAATACTAAATGCTGTTAGGACGTTTATCACCCATCCCATTGAGTTCTGTCCACCTTGAACGAAATGCTGGTAATCTTTAATGTCCATCTGTTTCTGTGTGATGTTTAGGTGGCTTTCACAGGGCAGAGGGGGTATGTCCACTGCTTTTGGAAACAGTGGTTAATTTTCCTGAAGGTCAATGTGTTTATATATTTGCCCCGCTCCAGGCATCAGGGCACCCAGACCCTTGGAACTTGACTCTGTTTGGCTAATAATGACTGAAATGGGACGTATTCTGAAGCTCAGATGTCTTGAGTGCCCCAAGAAAGCCAAATTCAAACCCACTACTTTAACAGCGGCATCTAGCAATGAGTTTCCAGATTCCCTCTGGAAGCCCATCACGAGGAACTTTAGGGAAAGGAAGGAGGTGGTGAATCTTCTCTCAAAGATCCTAGGAAGAGATTGGATGTCTTTGGTGGTGACATGGGCTAAAAAGTGGGACAATGGTAAGAAAAGACACCACACCTTGCTCTGGTTTGGTATCGGCAAAGCAGGTTATAGGTAGGATTAGTGATTGCTTGACCATATAGTTTTAGTTTCCCAAATATCACTGATATCTGTGCTGTATATGACTTGATTTGCCTCCCCTCAGCATCTCAGCACGTAGCCTCATGCATGTTTTGCAACTTTTCTCTGGAAAACTATTTTGCATCTTGTAGGAACAAACAAACCAGAGCTCTCGCAGCATAGTTAGGAAGAATGGAATTTACACTCCTTTTGCTGGGATGACAGAGACACATAGTGACACACAGAGATAACATCACACATTGTTAAGTTCTGCCAGTCAACGTGCTTTTACAACACGTATCTTGTTTCCCAGTGATCACATCTAATGTCCTTTTTTGATTCGTGGAGATGGAAACTAGGCGTGGGTGACGAGCTAATTTTAAGGCTACAGTGAAAAGGCAGATTGTGAGAGACCAGGGGCTGCTTGAGGACTGGCTTCTGAACTAAAGCTAATCAGTAGCTTCCTTTCATGGCCCTTTTGTATCTGAAGAAGAAAGATACATGATAACTCATTTCTATTATTAATTTAATTTTAGTGGATGATGTCAAAACGCCATTATGATTTATGTACATTTCTTTTGAGAAGAGTTGTTTGATTAGTAAATGTAACAGATCTATGTTTTCCTGCTGGTTTTTCATTGCTAAAGATCTGGTAGATGTTAAGATCAAGGCTATTAAAAATGGTTTATGACATTTCTGAGGTGAGACAGTCTTTTGAATATGTCTGCTGTAGATTTGGTGTTAAAATCAGAGTGATATTAAAGACTGTGGCCGATCATAGCACATAAGAAGTTTCTTTGGTATTGCTTTTTGTGGACATAGGACAAGTGTGCAGCATTGAGAGTACAATCCTGTTACAACTGCAGTCAATAAGGAATATTAACATTGACTTAGTGGAATTAGAAAAGGATCATTGCCAAAACCATGAGGCTGTTCTTTAAGATTGGAAGAGACTTCTCAGATCTATAAAGGTTTCACTTTAGCTCAGTTGTTACCATTACCATAATACCTAATAACCCTCACTGATCCTCCCTGGACAAATGGAAAAAAAAAAAAAAAAGATCATCGAGTTCCAACCCCCCTGCCCTGGGCAGGGACACCTCCCACCAGACCAGGTTGCTCCAAGCCCCATCCAGCCTGGCCTTGAACCCCTCCAGGCATGGGGCAGCCACAGCTTCTCTGGGCAACCTGGACCAGTGTCTCACCACTCTCACGGAAAGAAATTCTTTCTGGTATCTAATCTAAATCCCCCCTCTTTCAGTTTATCCCTGGTTTTGCACACTCCCTGACAAAGAGTCCCTCCCCAGCTCTCCTGGAGCCCCCTTCAGGTATTGGAAGGGGCTATAAGGTCTTCCTGGAGCCCTCTCTTCTCCAAGCTGAACAACCCCAGCTCTCTCAGGTCCATGTCTTTCCTGTGCTGAGGACTCCAGAACTGGACACAGTGCTCCAGGTGGGATTGCAGAGCAGAGGGGTAGAATCATCTCCCACGACCTGCTGGCCACACTTCTCTTGATGCAGCCCAAGGGGGATGGGTTCACTTGTGGTAAGTGTGTGCGGCAGCAGCTCTTGTTACCTTTTCAAGAAACGTAGGTTGGACGCTGGCTATGATGACTTAATAGGTCTAATGATTATGCAGGGTCAAAGAGAGGGTACAGCCTTGCTCCACATTTCGTACGTCATCTTCTGAAACTGCTTCTCTAGCGGTGCAAATAGCAACCTCTGCCAGCTTGCGTACACAGCGGGATAATCGGGACCTTTCCTGTTGAAGGCACAGGTCTCTTGGCTTTTTTTTTTTTTTTTTCCTCCTGTGGGGCAATTCTAGTTTTATTGTTGAAGCTGTAATCCCCAAACAGCATGGAAGAGGGATTTTGGAGAGAGGCTGAGAAGCAGTATGAGATAGGCAGATCCATCTTACCACTACAGGAGGTCACCCACGTGGCACATGGCACCGCTGGCAGGACAGCACGGGCTGCTGCTGCTTCACAGTTTGAGGGTATAAACTCAGGTCTTTCCCCTGCCTTATATTCCCTACTTACTTTGTCACCAAACCTTATGGTTATACAGAAATCAGGAAAAAAATATCTCTTGTTCTACCAGATGCCCCGCTTTTTGTCTAAAATGGCGGCACCTCCAAAGAAAATGGAAAGTGATTCTGTCCTCAGGTGATCACTGCAATTGTCTTTGAGCTCTGAAAGTTGCAGCAGTCAGCCAGGGAGCTGGACAGGGCCTCATAGAAGTTCTCCAGGTGAAGACTTCAAGGTTACAGCTCCTGAGAGAGAATGTCAATAGCACGTATTGAAAATGGATTGATAAAATAATGCAGTGGTAGTTACCCACTACCTGTCTTGTTGCACAGTCCTCCCAGAGCTCGTGTAAGGACCAAGCCTCTGCAAAGCCTCCTGCCTCTCTTGTCACAATTCATGGCCAAATCCCTGGCCTTTTCCCCCCACCTCACTCCACCATTACGTGACCCTATCGTGTGGGTGTGGCATAAAGCTAAGAACTATGGATGGATTCAAATTTTTTTTTTTTCTTACTGTATTCTCATTTCCTTGTATAGCCATTGATAGGGAAAAGCTGAAATAACACCAGTTCTGGCTATACCCTACTTTTATTTCTTCCTTGTGGAAACACCAGGAGCGAGGGATGGTGGTACAGAGGCACCATATATGGTCCTCGGGGCAAACCGAAGCGTGTCACAGATCCTCTCCTCACACCCCGGGGGACCGGTGAGGCCTGTTACACCCCGACCCGCCCCCGCAAAGCCGCACGCGGCTTTTTGAACCCGCGAACGGTAAGGAGGAAGGGGGGGGAAGGGCCTGCCCCTCCTCTTGATTCTGTCCCGCAATACCGGCTGACTGAACCGGAGCCCGCAGTGGGGCCACCCCCGGGCTGAAGCCCTGAGCGGCGCCCAGGCCGCTAAGAGCCGCCCGGCGCGGAGGCCGAGGCTGGCAGAGAGGGCCTCTACCGAGCAGAAAGAGGCAAGGGCGTGGAGGCAGCCCTGCCCCGGGGAGCGGCCTGGCCGCCGCCGCCCCTCTCCCCTCAGGAAATCACTGAGAGAGCGGCGAAACAGCCGGGACCAGCGGATGTGACAGCAGCGCTGCCTCCACAGCGCAGGCCGCTGCTAGGAGGGACCGCCCCCTCAGCCGGTCTTTGCCAATCCTCTCTCGCTTCGGAACATGACTGACGGCTATTTTGACCAATAACGCGGCAAAAGTCGCCTCGCGGGTCCCGCCCCTTCTGTCCGTTGGCTGGATGTCCCGTCAATCAAAAGAGCCCTTCCCGCCCCTTTCCGGCAGGGGGAAACGCTAGGTAGGAAGAGTGTTGGGGGGGGAGAAGAAAGGGAGAGAAACCAATGAGACGCTAAAGAAGGCCACCTCAGCGGCGGAGTGACAGGCAGGCGGACCAATTGCCGCGCTCCTTCCCCCCTTTGGCTCCCTCCCTCCAGGGTGGCGGGGCAGAGGGGGCGCACCTACCGCCCCTTCCCCGTTGGTCTGTCCCACTCCGGGCCTGGCGGGCTAGGTTGAGTTAGCGGCTCGGACCATCGCACAGGGCGGGCGGAGGGGGGTGCGGGCGAGGAGGAGGAGGAG
>JAOWAV010000065.1:4431667-4453664 GCA_028571045.1 Scolopax bukidnonensis
GGGGAAGGGGCGGGGTCGGGGGAAGGGGCGGGGCCCGCCTGGGCCCGGTCGCCGCCGCGGGGCTGCGGCAGGTAGGGCGCAAGCGCGCGCGGTGAGAGGCGTGGCGGTGCCCCGCGCCCTCCCTCCCGCCGCCACCGCCCGGCCCTGTGGGGATTGGCCGTCGGCTGTCACGTGCGGTGGCGGCGGGAGAAGTGGGGCGGGGGGGGAGCGGACAGGCAGGCAGGTAGGTGCCCGCGTCCGCCCTCCCACGCGCGCAGACTGGCAGGCTCCGGCCGCCGCAAGGGGAAGGTTAGGGGGCGGGGCGCCGGCGGGCGCGCGGCTGAGGCGCTCGGCTGAGGCGCTCGCAACGGTTCCTGTCCGGCCGGGGGAGCGGGCTGTGTCCCGGCACCGCTGGGCTCACCCTGCCGCCGGGGAGAGACCGTGGTCCCTCAGACGGGCCGCAGGCGCTCCATGCAGGCCGTCTGCCCTCCCTGGCCTTTGTCCCGTGGGGGCGGCGGAGCAGGTCGAGGAGTTCGTGCCACCGCCAGCAGCTTCCCCTTCTCCCTCGTTGTGCGGTGTTGGGTTTTTATCAGAATGAAAGCCCAGCAGTTTCTGAAGAAACCGAGCTTCCTCCGTTCGCTAGAAGTTTCCTCTTCTAGCCGCCTCCACCGCTCACCGGCTCTCTCCCGTCCGCTCACGGGCTGAAGGAGTCCCGGCTCCCTGTAGCGCGATCGCACAAACCTTTCGTGAGGAGGTCGCCTGAGAAATAGACAATGCTGTGTGTATTCTATTTCTGGATAAAGATTTTCCCGGCTCTAGGTGGAAAAATCGTGTCACTTGCTAAACTACAGTAGCCGCTTCGTTGGAAGTTGTAGGGAAGTGCGTGGGCTGGGGGCGCGCTCTCCTCACCGCTGCGGGAAGCCTGGTTCAAAGAGGAAGGAGGTGCGTTTTCACCCTCGGAGCCCACCGCTCTGTGCTGCCACACCGGTGGTTGTGGACGCGGCTGCAGGAGCCCTGCTGTGGGACAGAAGAGGCTTGGGGGGAAGGTGTCAAACCGCACTGCCAGGTGGAGTAACCTGGCGTGATGAACGCCTCTCAGCTTCTCGCGCAAAACCCCGCACCCAGAGCGCTGTACATCCCTGCGTAAACACAGGATTTGCAAGTGGATATCGCAGGACTAAGGTTCTAACGTAAAGACTGTAATTAAAAAAAAAAAAAAATAAAATCACAGTATGCAAAAATCATGAAGTGTTGTTTATCCCACAGTCTGTGTTGTACACACAAGGCAAAAAGAAAATTACTGAACCGTGTTAACCAGAAAGCAAGCAAGCCGAACCAGCATGTCTATCGAGTCTTTTCCCATTTCCTTTAATATAAGAGAATGCCTCGCAGCTATTCAGAGAGATAATTACAAGCCTTTTCCTTATCTGCATATTTGCCTTATTATAAAAGCCATAAACTATGTTGTAATACAAGCATTCTGCCACACAAATTCCACCTTGAACTTTATCTGTTATCTAAAGGAATCTGCAGGAACTAATTAAGTGTGGAATGTTTTGGGTCAGACAAGGTATTGGTTGCAGTAGAGTGTAAAGTTTAAATATTTATTTAGAGATATTATTCCAAAAATTGCTCTCTGAAGTACCATTATCCAGTAGCAATTGTACCACTCGGGTTATTTTTTTTGTTCAGTGTTTCTGCACTAGGATCTCGGTATAAAATTACAGTACCAGGAGTGCTAATAATGTAAATAATGTTGCAGAGAACACGGTGAAGCGCCTGTAACTTTTCTGATGGCACCACCTGGTGGAGTTACCGCTGAGAAGAAGAGCGGACAGAAGGCAAAGCTTTCAGCTCAGTCTGTCGTTAGCATCTCTCGAAAGAAAAGTGGCCCCATTTTTCATCCTTGGCACTCCTGCACCTGTGGGTGCAGGACTGTGCGACTATGTTGTGTCCAGAACACATATCCTGAGCTGGAAATTACAGGAATCCTTCATTCCTGCAAGTACCTTTATACAAAAAAAAAAAAAAAAAAAAAAAAAAATGTTTAGCGTCAACATTATCCAAAGATGAGGAAGAGTTGGAAGATTTGGGTGATGAGCGGACCCTAATAAGACCCAATGTTATATAAACTCCAATGAAGCCTTCACCACCTGGGGCTTCCAAGTAATAATCTACACAAGGTAAAGCTCTCAAAACCAGAAAGTGAAGAAGCTTTTCATCCCCATCTTTGCTTATCCACCCCTCTTTTTTTTGAAGCTGTGCATGCCAACCTTTTTCATTGCCAGTACGTATATGGAAAACAACTTCAGTAGTTTCTGAAAAATTAACATGTTTAATTACCACACATCAAAAGTATTATTCATAGCTAGCTATTGCACTTGCTTCAATCATTATATTTGCGTTAACAACTTCGCCATCATTAAAAAGAATTTGCAAAGGGTAAAATAAAAAGTTTTCCGTGCAGCAAGGGTGAGGTTTAAATAAGATGGAGTAGCACAGGAGGCACTGCTGGGGCTGCACCTCCTCCTTCATACGGACCAAGAGACTTTGCCACTTACCAAGGAGGCGCCAAGCAAGTTCTTGTGCCCAGTGGCTACAGATCCCGTGGCAGACATCTGAGAGTGCCAGTGCCACCGCCGTTCCTCCCCTGCTCCCAGCTGCACCTTCGTACTGCTGTATCACCCCTCCCATGGACCACATCGCCCGCAGCACCGGGAAGGGAGCAGAGATGTGGTTCGTTGGCTCTCTGCCACGCATCTTTGATCTCTGAACCTTTTGCCTGAGAAACCCACACAAAGCACAGCGGAACGGTGTGTATAGTCCGTGAAAATGGAGTCAGGAACAACGACAGTAAGGGTAAATTTGGTCAAGGAATGTGCGAGCTGCGTCCATTTCATATACGTGCATCCTTCACTAAGCTGACTGCAGGAGAAAGTCCCCAGAAGGAGCTGGAGGGCCACACAATTGAAGTTTATAGCTATTTTCTGATGGCAGAGGGTGAGCAGGAGAGAGTGCTGTGGTCACGGACCAGTCTTCCACCCCTTCCTTCAAGCGAATCCCGTGGGGCTATGCCCTGTATCCTTATGCCTCATCCTTTGTTACCTTTGGCCTCCATCCTCCATTTTGGGCTCTGCCCTCCCCAACTTCACACACCTGTGCTTCCTCCACCCCTCATCAACCTCTTGACTCTGCTAAATTGAGGTCAGCTGCCGTCAAATTCTGTAACACAAGGCAGACTGTGTTTTGCTCTAATCTCATTCTTGAAGCAAATGGAATGTTTAGTATGGAATTCCCCCACCTGCCTGCCCAAAATACAGCTCAAACCAACAAAAAAGGGTCAAAACTGAAGCTTGGGCAGAGCTCAAAGCTCAGACGCCGCTTCCTGGATCAGGCAGCGCAATAACCGGCGATGAAGTCGAGGCGGCGGGGGTGCGACGCGGCCGATGAGGGGAGCAGCCCCTCTCCCACGCGTTTTTCGCACCTGTGAGCCACCCCCGCGGCCGCCCGGGGCGGGACGCCGCGCTGACGGACGCCTCCGCGCCAGAACTGTCCCCCGCACCCTCCCCGTGGCCCGGCCCCTCTCCGCCCTGCGGCCTCCCTGCGTCTGTCGCTCGCTACCGGCAGCCAGGCGCGGGGCCGCCCCGGCCCGTGTCGGTGCGGTTGCTGCGGAGGGGGGGAAGGGGCCGGCTCGCTGCCCGCCGGCCCGGCCCGTCTGCGGGCGGATTGATGTGGGGGGGTCTGACATGAGTCCGCCGGCGGCCGGGTGCTGCCATGTGACCGGCTTCAAGGTGGAGAACTGGAAGCAGAACCTGCGGGCCATTTACCAGTGCTTCGTGTGGAGCGGCTCGGCCGAGACCAGGAAGCGCAAGGTACCGGGGGCGGCTCGCATCCACCCCCCCTTTCCCTTCCCTTCCCCTCCCTCCTTCCACCCGCCCGCCGCTCACACGCATTCCGCCGTCCCGGGCCTGCCCGCTGGTGCGGGGAGTGTTCGGGTCCCCCACACCGGCCTCCCCTCCCTCCCCGTGGGGCAGGTGGGCCTGAGCCTCCCCCCCGTTCCCCGCCCCGCCGACCGGGAAGGGGCCCGGTGTTGGGGTGGGGAGAGGGAGGGAGGGAGGAGGAAGCGGCCGGTGCCTCCCTGGAGAGAGAGGGAGAGAGAGAGAGGGAGGGAGGGAAGGAAGGAGGTTGGGGGGTGTCACCGGGATGGAGGACCCCATCAGGCCTCCCTCTCCGCCACCTGCCCCGGCGGCGGCGGCGGGGACGGCTGTTCCGCAGCGGGGCTGTTCCGCAGCGCCTCCTCCTCCTCCTCCGGGAGGTGCGGGAGGCAGTGAGAGGGCTTCCCGGAATACGGTGGCGGGGGAGGGGAGGGGAGGCCAGGCCAAGCCCCGGGGGCAACGGGGCAGGTCCGGCCTACGGCGGAGCTTTGTGCCGCCGGGGAGCCCCGGGGGCTGCGGCGGGGCCGGCCCGGGGCAGGGCGGCGTGTGCGTGGGGAAGGCGGGCAGGCACAATGGCTGCGGGGATGGGAGGGTGGGTGTGTGTGTGTGAGATTAATTTATATTATTTTTTTTTTTTTTCCTTAAAAAAAAAACAAAAGGAAGCTGCTCGTCCTTATAATCTGCTCGGAAAAGGGGATTCCTGGTTGTGGGGGAAAGAAATTGACCCAGTGTGGAGTGGGCAGGAGGGGGGTTTGCTCCCAGAGTGTGTTGGTGCTTGGGGTGTGCAAACACTGGGGAAAAAAAAATAAATCCCTCTTCATAAGGCTAAAGAGCACCTTTTCTCACTTACCTTCCAAAATCGCATCCCTACCCACCATGCAGGTTTCTGGAGGACTTCTCTCTTAACTGTGCAACTGATTAACTGGGGTTTTTCTTCCCCTAGAATCAACTAGGGTTTGTGTTGTTGTTTTTTTTTTTCTACTTCGAAGTGACTTGGCAAATTTCTATCAGTCATAGTCGTGGCTGAGGAGGGGAGCGCAACAGCTACATGCAGCAGAACTTGGTTTTTGGGACAGCAGAGATTGTGTGGAGGCGACCCATTGAAAACTTCCTGATCCCAGTTGCTTTGCATTAAGCTGCTCAGCTTATTATTCAGAATAGACCTAGAGTATGAAAGATGTACTTCAGGGATGAAGTGGCTAACCATTTTTGGGTGTTCAGTGTGTGTTCTCAGGACAAGCCAATTTTCCAGGTTTTTTACTTACAGAGGAAAAAGTGGAATCTGAGAAGAAATGTACTTTAAATGTATTAGTTACTTGATAGGCCTGTAAAATACAGCCAAACTTGTGTTTGCTATTTATAATCCCCTACAAGTCAATATCATGAAGTATGTTAGTCAATATCTGGTTTTATTTAGCCTTTAGTGTGTCAAAAAACAAATTGGTATTTAATATGAAAATTAAATGGAGGAAAAAAGTGGAAGAAAAGAAAGACAAGTGAGGTAGGAGGATGGCTCAGACAAATATGAATCCAATGTTATGTGGACGAATGAAAATACATTTCCTTAGCAAAATTAACACTTTAGCTTTCCTCCTTCCCAGTTCAGTAAGGAGCATCCTTTGTAACCTGCATACCATTTGTATGCTGCAACAGTTTGGGCTTTTTCTTCTGAAACCTAATGGTAGGGATGTGTTCATCATTGCTTGAAAAACAGCTGGAAATAAATAATATTCCATTGTAATCAGTCTGTTCTCACTTCCTCTTGACACAGCCAGGCTCATAAAGCTGAACAGGATTGTTTCAAAATTACCTGTCATCTCATGGAAAACATCAGTTTTCCAAATGCATGCTAAAAATGTTGGTTTTCCCCTTCTTTTTTTTTTTTTTTTTTTTTAAGCAGGTTACCAGTCTGAAAATAGCTGGACTCCTGAATTCAGCCAACCTGAAATGATCACATCCAGGGGGTACATAATCATACAGGGAAACGTTTTTGGATGGCTGAATGTGGGATTCAGTTCCTGGTCTATATTCATAAAGATTGGATAAAGTATAGAGATAAGAGTTATGGTATTTACCTCTCCTGCATATGGACGTGAGACCTTCTTCCATGGGATTTTTCTTTACTGAAATTCTCTGCCTTGCAGTTTTACATGTAAAATTTGATAAATTATATTTTCTGTTTGGAGACGTGCTTATAGTCTAGTAACTAGAAAACAATCCTTTGTCCTTTAATATTTCATATATACATATATTATGCATGTATATATTTTAGGAGCATAGATCAGACTGCTTAGGAGTATCTGTGTATTGGTGCAGGTTCTTATTTTTAATCCTAATCAAAATGATGACTTCAAATTAAAGGTTTGGTGAAAGGTGATATTCTTTTCTGCTGCAAAATCAAGGACAATCACGTGATTAATTTCTCACGGAAAACATTCAACATCTGTAGTTTTTTGTTAATGGGAAGTGTTGGTCAATTTAACTGTTAGTTAAATGAACCCACCTGTAAAAAATGCCTTGGCTGGCTGGTGATAACCAGATGTAAATTGCTAGGTTTCTAGAATGGTAATATACTACCCCTCCTAAGGCTGTTTTAAAAATCTAGATAGCAATGGAAACTGCAGGGGGCAGAAAGTGTCCGTTTCTCCTGCTTTACTTGCACTGCTTACTGCATTATGCTTTGGAAGACCATTTTAATGCTGCTTGCTGGTTGCTGTTGCTTTTTAATACCTACCTTTTCTGCGAATAAGCTTTTACGAGCTTCACCTCTCGGTTCAGTATGCTTTACAGCCAGCCTTTCTTTTGAATAGAAGAGCTGTAAAGAGTTGGGAAGATACCCATCTCCTGGATGTGTATTTGAATCCCAGGTCGGAAGCGAGAGGTAGTTATGGATGTATCTTTGTAGATGCTGGAATTGCGGGGAAGGTTGTAGGAGTGTGTTTGCCTCTGAAGCCTTGTCTATTGGATTGGAGCTGTTGTCATGGTGCATTATTGTATCTGCCTGAGGGCTCTCTCTGGCCTCACCTACTGCATCTTGGCCAAAGTAGTAAAGTGCAGCAGTTGTAGCACATGCTCTTCCAGGCAAAGCCTTTGCCAGTGTGGAAATGCATCTCTGATGGTGAAGCCCAGGCGAAGGCGAAGCCTGGCTGGCACGCTGTTGGAAGAATGGAACAGGAAAAGGGGTGGAGGAAGAAGGCTCTTGAAATTGTACTAATTGTGATTAAAAGAGAGAACTAGATTTCAGGGCTTAAGTGGCACAAAACGAGGGTTGACTCTCTTGGCTTTAGGACTTGGGCCTGTAACTCTTGATTTTTAATTTGTGGTAGTTAGAATCCGTTTAATAAGCTGATGGCAAAGCTCATGTTTCTGTAGGTCATGGACTTTACCTTGAATATTTTGATGTGGAAATTACCTCACACTTAATTAAGTAACACCGCGTAAGAGGTCCTTAAATTTGACACTACTACCTCCCATTCAGGAATTATGGAACAGGCAGAGGATGCTAAAAAGACGTAGTGCCAGCCCTTTGTGTCAGCTTTTTCCACTTTTCTGTAGGGTCACACTTCAAACGCTTCGCTTACTCCTTTAGAATTACAGATGAGAAAAATCTCTTTTCCAGTGTTGAATGTGGGTTTTGGTGCCCATCAGTGAACAATTAGACGTGGAGATGCGTCCTTGTGTCTAGGAGTTGGTAAGTAAAGGTTTCGATGCTTGAAGAGCAGCTGAATTTGCAGTTAAATTCTGTCTTACTGCACTGAACACCTTAGAGGAAAACTGTCTTTCTCCTTCCGAATGGTTCTTATTATCACTGCTCTGAAACTGTTCTCGATGATAAAAGTAAACTGTTCATCATGACCACAGTCATGATATGCAGAAGGTCCTATCTGGAATTTCAGAATGTTTGTTCTGTGCTTCTGCCAATAGATCAAAGAATAATTGCCTGTCAGGGGTTGTGCACGTTCATTGACAGCGGGTGCATTCTAGCATATTTCTTCCTGTTTGAGAGCTATTGTTTTTTCCATTATTCTCTCTTTATGTGGACCCTCCAGACCGATTGATGCTTTCAGATACAAAGCAACGTTTTCTTCTGTAGGTGGTGACCTTTCCACAGGTATCCTTCTCCCCACGCACTTGCAACTTCAGTCCTTTGTTCCTTCTAATGTTTGACAGATAATTGATTTGTTGATGCTTAAAAATGAAATGACTTTGGTTCATTTCCTGACTTGCAAAATAGAAAAAGCTTAATGATATCTTAGCAAATATATGCCATGTCATGTTTTCAGTAGTGAGTATTGTGGTTCATGTTCGAAATCAGTGTATTAAGTTCTTGTAAAATGACCTTGTAGTTGCAGGGTAGGCTGATGGTGGAGCTTCTCATTGCATGCCTGTTGAGGCACGTTTGTTCACTTGCTTTCTCCCTCCCAGCCTTGCCCCATAGACCTGTCCAGGAACAGGGAAGTGTTGCTGAGGCAATTTGCTTTGTACCATAACAGATGGGCAAGGAACCTTACCAGGCTGTGCTGCCCTCTCAGGCTCGGTGTTTTGATTGCTTAAATTAATGAGGAAATCTTAGCTTGTTTTTCTTTAACGTTTTTAGCATATGCACCAAACTTCTGGATTACAAATCCTGTGGAGAATTGGACAGAGGAGTCCAGGATTCAAGAAGCATGTCTCTTTTTCAGCTGCGTAACTCCGCTTTGGCTGCCTATGTGAACTGTCTGATTCACTCAGGAAGGATGTTCTTCTTTGCCTTGTGTGGTGGGGACTACCTTCTCCCTGAAAGCCCGTGAGAAGTGTCAAAATCAACTGCAAGCTGCATTGTTCAGGAGGCCTCCAGTTTCATAACTGAACAGTCTTCCTTAGCTCTTAACCCCTGAGGAGTAGGAAGGTCCTTAGAGCTGCTGAAGGTAATGTTCTCTTTCCTCTTGGTGTGAAGACATGATTTTTAGTGTGAGATATCCAGACATGAGACCTAAACTCCATATGCAGCCGAGCCTTGCGTATGTGGGAGAAGCCAGATTGAAAATGCTCCACTGAGCTTATGTCTTTGGCGCCAGAGAAGAATACGATACAAGGCCTTCCTCTTTCTGGGGGTGTTTAAACGCTGTTTTATATCTTCTGCCACGTTTTTTGAAATAAATGATTGGTTTCTGAGCCAAAGGTTAGAAATTAGTCTTGTGCCGTGAACTCTGTGGTGGTAAATAGCAGTTCTTGAGTTGTGGGATCTGAACTATCAGGACTTACCCAAACACTTGCTCTTATCTCTCTCTCAGGGCGACGCTTACGGTCTGATTTAGAGGTTATGCAGATCTGTTATTGAAGCTGACTCAGCGTATTGGAAACATTTCTTTCTCTATTTGTTATAAGTATGGATGGAGAGACAAATGAGCATAGTAAATGTGGTTTTCCCCATACTTTTGCTTGTTCCCTGTTGCCAGGGAAAGGTGGATCTGCACAAGCTGAGGAAGGAAAAAAATAAGGGATATACTGGACATGAAGACTCTTTTTTTTTCTCTGTACTCTTATCAGCAGTCAAGGCTTGCTAATAGCTGGGCTGTTTGTTGGCAGCAGTTGCAGCATGTTTTTAATTTTGTCTGCAGTCAAGGGTCTTATTTGCTTGGCGTTGAAAACGTTGAAAGCTTTTAAACTAGAATGAGAGCTCGTAGTGTGAAGGTGAGCGGAGTGGAATGGCTTTGTTTGAATTGTTGGACTATCTGTTGAGCTTTATTTTAAGCCATCAAAGCTTTAAACCCCAAACAAAGGTTAGCTGATACGCTCATTTTTGTTTCAGGCCTTAATCTGTAGCGTTAACATGAAACCAGGGCTGCAAATCAGTTTCAAACCTTCTACCCTTCTTCTTTCATTTGAGGATTTTCTGTCTTAGCAACTGGAGTAACAAATCAACAGGGGAGTGCTGGTGGCTCGTAGTGCAAGTCTCCTGTTTGTGAGCTGCTGGCTCCCCTGCTCCTGACTTACTACTACTTGAGTCTGAGCAAAAAAAAAAGAAACAAAAAAAAAAGTTTTTCTTTTGGGACAGACTCTGGGGATCCTGCTTCATAGCAAAAGCTGTTGCAACTCTTCATTTGATTCCCGTTGTCGGCAGTGGTGGCTGGTTTGTTTTAAACTAGAGAAGGATTAGCTTGGTTTCAAAGCTTGTGTTTCTCATGTTGAACCTAGCACTCAGTTTTTCCTGTTTATTATCTGGATTTATGGTTTCTTGATGTCTTTTTCCTGGTAGATGGTAGGACTTTATCAGCCATGTCTTTCATTTCATTTGGCTGATTAGGTACTTGAAAAGGTTGGGGGTTTGTTTTTTAATTCTTGTCTTTCCATGGTTCTCCATGGTATTTATAATGTGTCTGTAGCATGTGGCAGCATATAAGGTGGGGATATAAATATATACATACTCTTGCTTATCTGTCAATTACAGTGGCATTGCAAGAAAAGCAAGCTGAAGGTGACCGGTATGCATTTTTCTGGATTTACTAGGACTATATTTTGGAAACATAATTATTTAAAAAAAAAACCCCACAACCAAAACCAAACATGCAAAGAGCCATGGTTGTGAGAGTCTTTCTAAACCTGGACAGAAGGAGCTGCCTAGAGCAGCTCTCTCCCATCTCTTGTTAACCTCTGGGCAATGGAGCTAAGTGAGTGAAATGCTATGATGACATTAGGGTTTATTATGTTATCCCGGACTGTGTTGTCAGCAAGCAGTGCTGAAGCGTAGGGAGAGCCATATGTTATCTGAGAGGCCTGAACTGGGAACCTTTTCTTAGCAGAAACAGCTCTAGAAGCTGATAGATCTGTTCTGACTGGAGCAGAGCTGTGTCTTGGTAGTTGTATTCTTTTACATATTGATTTGGCAGTCCTTTATGTACACGCTGCTTAATTCAAGATAAGAACTTTGCTGCATTAGCTAGTAATATAATCAATGGTGTAAAGAGTTACTCATTGCAAAATTAACCTGCGTTGTGTTTGGTTCAAAACACATTTTTTTCCAAGGAGTGGTACCTCCTTAATAGAACCTGCAGCAAGTCCAGAATGATCTGTGGTTTACTTTAGCGCTAGGACAGTTTCCACCATGTTGATCTCTCTCTTAAGAAAAAGAATCATTTTATCTTATTTTAAGCCCTATTTTAGGATGAGTAAAGTGAACTGTTACCAGACACCAGTTCATTCAAGTAACTTGAGATTCACTTTATCAGTTGGTAACTGATGAGCAGTAAGGGTCTGTCTTGTCGCATTCTTATGTGTGTGAAATACAGTAAATACTTGGCTTTTCAGTCCTCTGCTTATGTGGAATGTTACTTAAGTTTCCTGTGTTGGTTTTGTGTGGTGTTTATTTTTATTTTTTTTTAAACCTCTCCGTTATATGTAACGCTATTTTTAAATTCTTTTTTTTTTTTTCCCTGTCTCTGCTGGTTTTCCAAATTGGTAAAAAGAACTTTTTTCCCTCAAGTTTGTAAAGAGAACTTTTCCCTCCCTTTTCCTTCTTTCTTTCCTGTGCTTAATGGAGCTTGAAATTAACATGGCTCTTCTTGTCTACCTTTTGCATAGTATCACTGGTGATGTCAGCATATTCCTGGGAAATAGTTCTGTAAAGGTCTATGGTGTACTACATTTGTCATTAAAGAAAAAAAAATTGTCTGTTAGACAAGCTGAAACTCTAAAAACACAAAAGTCGTTTTCAACACTTAAAAAAAAAAAAAAAGTAGCACCTTTTTTGCATAAATACCGGTTTAGCAAGTTCTTGTGTCCTGTAACAAATCCTGACATTAAACATGTCAAATATATTAAATATCCTCATATTGAAAGTAGTAGTAAGAGGCAGCTCACTAAATGGCGCCGGGTCAGTAGTAAGTCTGAAAAGAGAACCCAAATTTAACTACTCTTAGATGCCCTGGTTCTTACACCGTGCTGGTTCACAGTGTGACAGTTGGTTTGCACAAACAGCCAAACTCTTTCTGCATGTACACTTAAGATGTAAAAATATAAGTATTCATAAATTCAATGAGTTGTATTTACGTAGAATTAAATTGTAGAGATGATTAATCTACATGTCAGTAAAGAGATTATTAGAATATCTCTTCTTTTTAGTTAGTGCCTCAATCTGGAGTTCCATGTTGCAGCTCTTGCCCTAGTATGTTAAACTGAGATGTTTATATATATACGTTAATCCACAGTTTAAAAAGTAGTGTGTATAAATCCAAAGAGTAAAATTAGAAGATTAATAATAACTTTTTTGCCTAAACACAGGGAAGACTGTGTAGTATTTGAGTGTAGATAAGTGATGGGGCTCATAGAGTATGGAACCCCGATGGCGGTGAGTTCCGTTTGGGGGGATTGCCTCCCTTGTCACTCAGATGTTCACGCATCCAAGAAGCCTTTTTAAAATTGGATTTGGCTTTGGATCCATCTTACTGAATTTACTGCCAGGGCTTTTATATGTATGTTTTGCTTTTGTTTTGCATAATGTACAGACTTGAATTTTAATCCTTCAATGTGTGTCAGCACAAGGAGAGAAAACGGCAGTTATAACCTTTATTGTTGCTTTTTCTCACCCGTTCTCCAAGTAATTTCTCTTATTGAAAAAAAAAAAGACGAATCTTCCCCTCCTTGTGTTTCCGAACCACCTAAAGTTATTTCTCAAAGTCTAATTCTAATTTCACAAATGTCTAATTCTAACTTGGCATTCTGTCCTGCGCATTCAGACTTGTTATTGCACACAAGTCAGATTTTAAGGGACATTCTTTAGAAAATACTTGCTAAATAAAGGTAAGATTTATTGCACAACAGATGTATGAGGATTTCATAAGTGAAGACAGCTGAGATAGCTGACTGATTTCAGTACCTCATTTATGTTAGGTGAGGTTTTGTGACCCTGTGCCCTCTGGTGACAAATACAGAATTTGTCTTAAGGTTTTATGTTTTTCTTTGCTGTGCTTCATTATCTTCATGGTACCACCCAGTTTTGCTCTTAAACTGGATCCCTCTCCTGCTTGGCAGCTAGTGACCAGAGTGGAATTCTCATATAATCTTATTTTTTGTACAAAGCTGACTTCTGTTACGCTCTCTTAGCAAGCATCCCACCTTCCAAAAAAGCATATTATATCTGACTGAATGGTCAACGCTCTGTTCTTCAGTCATTCGTGACTATGTTTTGTGGCTTTGGTTGTGGGGACAGTCTTAACAGTGACGTGGAGAACAAAATGAGGAAAACAGTGAAAATGGTTTCAAGAGTTATTGCAGTTCTGTGCAGAAAGAGGAACAAGGCTCTCGTGTGTCATTATGAGGCTGTTCCCTGAGGAAATTGGTCTTACACTTTGTCCAGCATAACTTTATATTACTACCCTTAGTGATGTGTTTTCTTGTCACATAATCATTCTGCTGCTGATGAATTTTCTTGGCGTGTGAGTTCCAGAGTTGCCCCAGTAAGTTCAATCTCTTCTCTTCATCTCATTGTAATTTTTTTTTTTTTTTTTTAGCATGGATTCAGTTACCAGAGCTGAATCAAACTTGCACACGCAGAAGAGTTGCTCTCAACCACTTGTTTGGTAATCGGAGGCTTGGCATTTAGCTTGTTTGCTAAATCACAAAGTGCACTGGAGTGGTACCAAAGTTCATAATTCTACAGAGTGTAGAATGCTTATGAAATAGTGGCAAGCATGAAAATGAAAAATACACATGCAGCATTAGAGAAATTGCCATATGACGTTAAGTAAGTCTTCTGGTCATCCCTCTGGTTAAATACTTTGCAACAAGGAGACTTGGGGGAAGAGATCCTGGTATGTCTGAGGTTATGAGGACATCTCATAATGGGAATGCAAGTTTTCAGGCCCTTATTGAAAGATTTCAGGCAGTAGGAAGTGGAGGGGTTTTTTTTTCTGTCTTAGGCTACTTACTGCAAAAGTCTGACTGTAGAAAAACACAACTTCCGTGGTAACCTGAAGAATTGCTTTGTTATAGCAATTCTTTATAAAGCAAGCAATTTAATTCTGTAAGCACGTTGCACCAGTTGGTTGAAACTGTTTTGCAGACAAGTTGCTTTAAGCACTGGTAAAAAGAACACAAGAAAATGGCATTTAGAGGAAGTGGCGAGTTAGCAAAAGTGGTATTTTAAAAGCTCGAATTAAAAACTAAGGGCTAGTTATATATGTGGGTACTAACGAGACAGAATTATGTGATGGAATTGGTAAATGGTTTGGATACAGAATCACAGGATGATACAGGGTTGGAAGGGACTTCTGGAGATCATCTGGTCCAAACCCCCAGGGTCCGTACAGGACAGGGCAATATGGATTTACCAGAGGAGAGCAAGAGATGTGAAATTTGGACTGTTCTGTGGCTTATCACCAAAAACTAGTGAGTGAGGAATGTGCAATTCAGCTCTTAGGCTGGGTGTGTATCTTAGTAGTCTGAGGAGTGACCAGCTCTGGCTGCGTGTTCTTCTTGTCATACAATTTACTGCATGGTGTTGGTGTGATTGTGCTGCGAATCAGAAAGAACAGATAAGGATGGAAAAAAAAAAACCTAACACAAACCCTTTCTACTTTTAATATTTCACCCGAATTAGCTGCATGTTTTGTGTGGATATAGGGTTGAACAAACAGCTCGAGGGGAGGAGCGGCTGGATGATGGGAGAGGACCCGAGTGGTGACATTTGGAGGCTGCATGTGGCAGTTTGAGAACAATCACTGCCATCCCCTGGACTTGGCCACTGACAGACTGACTGCGTTTGAACGTTCTCCACGTGCTAATGGTTTCTTCTGTAAAGTGGGGTTGGTACAAACTTCATCTGAAAGGTTCTGTGAAGTAACCTTTCACAGCGGTGCCAGCGTGCGCTGAGCCTGATACGTGAGACTTGTCTTCTCTTTGCAGTCACTAGAACTTATTCCTGTATGCAAATAATTTGCTTCTCTTCCAGCTTCCTTGTGAAAAATAAATGAACCAGGGAGTGTAGAATGCCTGTAATCTGTGATCAGCTATTACAGAAAATCCACTTTTCATATTGCATTTAATTTAATGAAATGAATAGTGTTTTTCTAAGTAATCAAGTTATGAGCCACTTGTTTCCCTCTTTAAAATAGGCCTCTCTCTAAGTTAAGGTTTCTTGTATAATCAAACTCTGTTAAGATGTTCTAACTCTTTTTTTTTTTTCCGTTGGTTTAAAGCATCTGGTCCACGGGGCATGTGGATAGATCATGCTCATGAGGATGATGGGATAATGGGATTGTAAATTAGCTCTTTACGGTACTGGTTTTCCTCTGGCCCTCTCCCTTGTGTAGTCTAGAGCAGCCCCAAGGCTGTTGTGAGTCGTGCCAGCTGGCTGGAGCCCTGTGGGACTGGTGTGCCAGATGGAGATGGCAGGAGAATAGCAGCACTCCAGTAAAATGCTGCCTAGGGTCGGGGAGAGGTGCTACCTTTGGAATCCCATCCTTGGGCATGTGGTTTTGCTGGTACTCAGTTACTCTTGTACTGGTGCAGCCATGGAAAGGACTGGACTGGGGGCTTGTGGGTCTCTTTTGAGGAGATGCCTAATACAGGATTCATCTTATGAGACATTTTGAGTGTGTTAGTATCTCCTTTTTTCCTAGTTTTATGCTTCCGTATAGTGTCTATGAAATATTACATTTAATGAGCAAGTGTGGTGTTTCCTTGTGTGTTATCCTGTTGTTTTGGTTTTTTCCCAGGCTACTGAAAAATGCTGTTATCTGTAAGATCCAAACAAGAAAAAGCTTGCTAATGCTGATAGATTTTCTTTTTTCTTTTATTAAAATAAAGCAAAATCCCTTCATTTTACTTCCTGAAAATGACAGCTTTAAAAAGGCTCAAAATGAAAGGTGAGCCGACTTTATAGTTTTTACTGAAAGAAATTTATTTCTTACAGTACTGGTGAAATCTGTTGTTGGTATAACTGGGGTGTATTCAGGTAGGCCTCCTGGTCCACCTCAATCTGGGTATTAAAGAACAAATTTAGGGACAGAGTAGGCTTCCAGCAGCACCAGAATTGCTGCATGTGTAGAAGATGTTCTCTGAAAAACGTGTGCTTGAAAATATCCATCCTGTGGAGGTGATGACAGTTAATGAATGAAACTCCTTGAAAAATTGTATTAATGGATGGTTGCTCAAACAGTAGACATTCTTTGGAGGATCTGTGATACACCTACTTACCTGGTGCTTCACCACTCTCTTGCCACAAAAGACTTTGTTCTCGTTGCCCCATTAATGCAGCTAACACTGTAATCCAGCCGCCCAAAATAGCTGTCAAGCCTGGATTTTACTCTGCTGGCATTTGCTGCACAGATAGTTGATATAACCCAACATGCTGAACTGTAGCTGAAAAAAAAAAAAAAATCAACCGAGGCACATAAGCATATTTTGGTCTGATATTTCAAGTGTCTGATTTAAATAAGCTAATAAAATCAACATGATAGTATGTAAAAAGGCCCTTCTCAGAAGGATAATTTACCTTCTTTGAGACGACAAACCAACCCTGTCAACCTCCAGAACTCTGTGGATACTAGTGGGAATACATAAGCAGAGGAGGATGTGCCCAGTACCTTCCTTGCTCCAATGGTAATTGTGCTGGAGGAGTGAACTAGGAGGAGAATGGAGTGGTGGCTCTCATGTTCCAACCTAAATGATATCTATTTCTGCTCTTGAAAACAGAAAGCTGATGGTTTTGTGATCCGGTAGGACATTATGTAGTTTTGGGAGTAATCATTTTGACTCTGTTCACAAAGATGAGTGATTTAAGGCTATGTCTATCATGACAAGATACGGTAGCTTGAAATAACAAAGTACTAGGAAGAGAAATATGGTGGGAAATAACTTGCAAGCTGCTCTGGGGGAATTAAAACCAGAACTTTGTCCTTTACCCCCTTGTAATTTCATGGGTGTTGGAGGATGATGTGTTTTCGTTAGGATTGATTTGTTTTTGTTGTTTGTTTTTCCTGAGTGATCAATCATAGATGGCAGCAGTAAGTGTGATGTCTATGAGCAGAATGAGTTAATTAGTGTTTTTAGAGCAGTCGAGTGGAACTTAAGTGGTAGCACTTTGCCCCAGAAGCCTGGTTTATGGACATTTCACGTTAAACTGTGCCCCTTGGATGAAGGTTGGTCTTCCCAACCAGTTGGCAATGAAGCATTCATTTCATCGTTACAACCCAGCATTAAAAAGCTTTAGACTTTTTAATCACCTTCGTGATTTCTTTCCAAAGTAGATTTTTCCAAACTGACTGTAACTGACTTCAGTTACAGGATCTACATCAATTCAGTGTTTACTCCTCTTCGCTAGATGTTTCCCATTTCTTTACTTAAAGAAGCTTCTAATCTTGGGCAATTGGATCTGATTTCCTAGCAGGATAGTAGGTGAGTTGTAATCACTTCCTTTACAAAGTTCTCAACAGATATTGTTGTTCTAGTTCCTCTCATGCTGTTATATCTAAGAGTTTGGAGCTATGTAATATCTACTTACAGGTATGTGTTTGAAATAAAGCTTTTCAAGGAAACTGTAAAATTTTGTCATGCAGAAAGCTGTGTTCTATGTAAAACCATGCCGATTGTGATGCCTGTTAGAGTGTTCCTGTCACTGCAACCATACTTTTATATCCAGCTGGTACTAATAGTTCATGAATTGGCTATATTTTTTTTTTTCTTTTAGGAGATGAAATCCTTTTGTCCTGGTTTTCCTCAGTGCTGAATCGCTTAACCCTCACCTATTCACAAGCTTCAGGTCCCAGTGGTTAACCTGTTAAAGTATTTCCTTCAAGTTACAAACTTGGGAGTAGAACACATAATCTGTGAAATCAATTCTATCAGCATTCATATGATACAGTTCTTCTGGTTCATGAAGCAAAGTCAAGTTGCATTAGAGGTGATGCTGACGATTGGTGGAATTTCCTTACTGCCTCTATAGAGCAAACCCGATCAAAGAGAAGTCATGCTTTATAGTGCTATCACTTCAGCAAAACAAAAGGTCTTTTTTTTTTTTGGTGACTGTTCAACCGGGAAGGAGATTCCACCACGTTTTATTCGGTTTCGTGGCTTTCTTCACTTCCCCATGGAACTTCTGTATTAAGAAACTTGTGGTGAGGAGTTTTGTTTTCAAATTTCTTCTCTTTGTGGTGAGTTAGCTGGAAAAGTGGAATGGATGACCCTGAATCTGTCAAACAGGACGCCTTAGTAGAGTGGGTTTTGATGTTGTGTCCTCTCTGACCTTCCAGTGACACCAAAGGTATTTTTGAATCTGCACTTAACTGACAGGTAATGGCATGTAGTGTTGGAAAACACAAAAGATTTGACAAACTCTGCAACTTGGTCTGAGTAACATCTGAAGCGGGACTCGGTGATTGCTTTTTTCTACAGTCTGCCCATAGTTTTCAGAGTAGCTTCTTTCATGTCAGCTTGGTTTGACTGGATGCTTTAATGTTTTGGTATTAAGCAAGAGAAATCTGGTAGAGCTGTTTTCTAATTTTTGTTTCTGTTCTATAATTGTTCCTTGGAGTATGTCCTCCATCATAGGCAATACTGTGTTTTCAGTGGTGGCTTTTTTTTTCTCTTTCATACCTTGAGTTTCCCTTGGTGTTCCTACTTCTTTAGCTGTACACTGCCTTCCCCCCAAAAAAATTATCTGTTTGTTTACAGTTTAGGCAAATGTCTGTATTTTTATGCTCTTAATTTCTTAACGTGAGCCCACCCTTTCGAGTCTGATGGTGGAGCACTGCTCCTGCCACGCTGTCTGCACAGACTGCTCTTCATGCCAAGGTTCTAAGTGTTAATCTTGCTGCAGACTGGGGTGATAATTCATTGCTGTCACAGCAACACATGCTTAAAGTTGCTTCTTGCCAGATTTGTTGGCTATATGCTACACTAGAGAAAATTATTTCAAGAGTCTTATTGCATAGCCAGATGCTGTAGAACTAGTGCAATCAACCTCCCCTCCCCCCTTTTTTTTATGACTGTTCTGACTTCAGGGAGGAAAAACAATTATATAGTGAAACACATTCCTGTGGAGCACTAGTAAAGAGGTAGATCAGGGCTAATTCTTCTGGTTTTACTTCTAGAGAAGTTCCATTTTGTGTTCAGGTTAAAAAGGAAGGAAAGGTTTTTTAGGTAGGGTGAGTGTAATTAAAAAAGGAATTAAACAGTGTCCGCATTGCTGGTTTAGTTGTATTCTCTGCAATAGGTGGGTGTAGTGGAAGTTTTATGTTTTCTTTAAGAACACGTGCTAATGACTAGACTGGCTTTATTCTGGAGAACTGTAACTACTCTGTGATCTGTGTCCTTACAGTCTTTCAAAAGGAGAAACTGTTGTTTGATAATGGCCAGCACAGTTCTGTAAGGTGCTTGGTTTAGTTACAGCTGCTCAAGTGAGGTTAGGTTGTTCATTCTTGTTTTACCTCACTTGGAATTTTTATTCTATGCTGATCTAAATGCCCAACGATTCGTATTCTGTTCCCGAAATTAGTAGCTGTAACTTAGAAGCCCCTTGATGTTTGGCTTCACTGGAAGAGGGTACCATAAGCCAGATCAGAGTACAGGTCACCACTCTTATTTGGTCACATCTTTGTCCCTTTGAAGGCTTCTATGAGCCACCACATCAGCAGCTGTTCTGTCTCTGAGATGTTGTAGAGCTCTGAAGAGGAAAGTTGGTGGCATTTTGGTATGTGATCTGAAATCCCCCAGAACAACTTAACATTTGCCTTCACATATGTGCTGTAGAAAAATGTAAGTTATTTAATGGATAGCTTCTGAAAAAAAACCTACATTTTGTGCATGGTGGTGTTTGATTACCAGGGAAGTGAGATTTCCTGGTTGTTTAGTCAGACATTAACTTGCTAATTCATGTTTCCCAGTGTCTTTCCAGTGTAAATGTCATAATGTCCAGTAGCAAGACATTGTATCACCAATAACTTTATCCCCTCATAGCTTTAGATAAGCTGCCACAGAAGTTACATTATTATGAATGTGTTCCCATAGGTCAAGATCTAGGCAAAAGTATGTGTAGGAAAGTTTGCTCGAGTATCACCCAAATTATGTGTGCTGTGCAGCCTTCTCTACGGTTCGTTCTTTGTGCCTTAATTATTTGCACTACCAGATTATGGGAAATGCTATCTTGCAAATCAGAACTAGGAAGGGCTTCTTTTAGACCCGAGTAAACCACCTATTTACTTGGCAGGGATAGCTTTTAAGCAACTTGAGTGGCTCTCAAGAAGGCTTGAGGCAGGACTCTCAAATTCTTTTTTAATTCTGCTGCAAAGTGTAAAGGCTATGTATTTGTCCACAAAAGATGATCATAGAAGCCAGAGATCAGAACTAGAAATCTGTATGGGATCTCATGCAATACTTTTGCTCTACTCTGTGTGAAATTACTGGTGATTTGCAATTGTAATGCTTTCCTCAAAAATCCCCTGGTTTTGCTTCAAGCTCTTAACTAGTTTTTCAAGTGAAGTATGCCAAGGCAGTTCTGGTCTTTCCTCAGGTAAAAGACTTAGTTAATTCACTTTCTCCCTCACTCCTCTGTTTCCCCTTGCCACCCCAATGCTGTGGTTTGTGCATATGCATTAGCCTTTCATTTTTCTGATACAGGGGCTTTAAGAGTGCAGGCAACTTTATCCAGCTGCTGGGGTAGCCTCTGCAGCTCTTTGGAGCTGAAGAGAAAAAAAAGGTTGAGTTCTCCATCATATTTTAGGCCTCCACCAACGTGACTGAGTGAATGATAGATTGTGGCTGAATCTCTCTTGCCGTATGCATTATATATGTTGAATTTATTACTGGTACCATTTCTGTGAGGGCAGGAACAAGGATTTGTTTAGAACAAGTTACCAGGTGAGTTCTCTGTTCTTATCAAAATTCATATTGCAGTAGGGTTATTTTTAATAGCAAATATATTTATTACTTTTTTTTTAGCACTGCCAAGCATGCACAAACTTCTGCTATTATGTTAACTTTGGTAAGGGGTCTGGAGCTCTAATGAGCTGTTAGTAAACCAGCTAATGCTCTAACCAGCAGAAAGTGTTGGTAAGTCTGTCTTAGTTTCAGAAATGGGGACAAGCTAGATCCACGGAAGAGCACACTAAAAAGTATGTCTCATTTGCCAAAGAATATTTATTACTATGCTGGGAGCAATAAATATTAAGAGTTTCTGAAAACTGTTAAAGTTCTTGTAGCATGGGGAAGAACAGGGAAAGCAAATAATGATGAATACCAAGTTCTCTCTTTCCTGGTGAGACTGCAGTTTCAGATCTTCAAGTCCAAAGCAGCTGTTTCCCCATCCCAAATTCAATTGTTCAGCTAGGAGACAAGAAGCATTAAGCTTATCTGTTTGCTTGAACTGATTGATTTCAGACCTCAGTGACTTGCAGCTTTAGGACACACCTTGGGCAGTCCTACCTTCTGATGACGTTTTCTCATTGGAATGCGATGAGGTAAATTTTGAGATTGCATCAGATGGTTTCCCTACTTAAGGGGAAGCTGTGGACACCAGCAAACCATCCACAATGGTTTGGGGAGAGAACTGAAATTCAGAAGAGAAGGCAGGACACACAGAACCCATGCCATCTCTCCTTTGGCTTCTTCAGGCTTCTCTGCAATTCAGTCTTCCCTTTATATCCACATGATACATATTATTACAGTCTAGCCCAACAAAAAAACCTTTTCAGTTTCTGAATGGAAAGTAAGTAAACTGAAAACAATGAGAGATGGAAGCCCATACAGCATTTTAATACAAAATGTGGGAATCATACAAAATGTGGGAATCATAGGTGGGAAAAGGGCCTTTAAGAACATCACTGAGTCCAAGCATTGACCTAGCTCTGCGAAGTCCACCATGTCTCTCAGCACCGCATCTACCTGTGCTTTAAATACCCCCAGAGTGGTGATTTCATAACTTCCCTGGGCAGCCTTGGAAGCAAAGCCTCTTGTTTTGGGTGGGGAGATGTTGGGGGTGAGAGTGTCATAAATGGATGGCTCAGGAAACCCTTGAAGGTGTAGCCTTGAGGCTACACCAGGGAATTAACTCAAGCAGCATAGAAGCAGCCAGGGTGCTGTTCAGCTGTAACTATTCCTCTATCTCAAAG
>JAOWAV010000065.1:4461724-4487652 GCA_028571045.1 Scolopax bukidnonensis
CTTCAAACCAATTGAAATATATAAATCTCTGGCTATTTGCCACACTGCTGTTAGGTGTCAGAGGATATTTTTTTTTTTTATAATAAGATACAGCAAGTGCTTGAGAGTCAAATAAAAATAAACTTCACAATACTACTAAAACCAACAAAACTACCTATCTTATATTCTGTTTGGATGTTTATTCTCACGGTAGTAAGAACAGACATTTTTCTTCTAATGAATTCGTGTAGTTTAAAGCTGCTACAAGGAGAAGCATCTCCCTTTGCTGCCAGGGTGAGTGGCATCTGACCTGCACATAAACACTTTCCTGTTCTTGTATTCATTGTAGGCGAGCAGTCTGAGCTGGGTCGAGATGAGGATTTGAATCTATTTGGTGGTTCTCCACGTTGCTCTTCAAAGAATTGCATTGCAGCACGGCTCTAGCCATTTTATTCCTTACACAAATGTCAGTGGACAGATTTAGGGCCTGGATGTCAACTCCATTCACTTACAGGTTTGCCTCGTGTTTATTAAACTGCCTGATCAGAATCAAAATAAACTTCCTGAAGTCAAAACTACTGATGATGAGGGCTCAAAAAGATACAAATAATTGCATTTGTAATCACAGTATTAAAATAGGGCAAACTTTTGCCTGTGACTCACCTTTTTTCCTAATACTAGTCCTTTTAGTAATGTACAGAATAGACACTTGAGAACACAATGATGAATTTCTCTATGCTCAATTTAAAAATCTCAATTCAGAAATTTATTTAGGTCTTCTGAATAAATGTAAGCTGTTAATAACTTCTCTGTGAGAAGGGAATATATGGATTTTTACTTAATGCTATTGTTTGGTACATAAAAAAAACCCAACAAATTGTTGTTGAGTGGCTGGATATTGCTAGGAAAAAAAAAAAGTTGGGGTATGAGAAGGAGATCTCTTCAGCTGTAGTCAACAAACTAAGAGGAGGACAGAAATGAGAATTTCTCCTGCGAAGCTGTCATCCTACACTTCTGAGGATAAAGTTTCAGTGTTATAACTGAAACATCATTAAAAAATATCGTTAACAGTCCTGACATCAGTCATGGAAATGCAGAAAGTGACTCACAAACACTGTGACCTTTACGGTATTAAACCTTTTTAAGGATTGCTGTCCCCAGCTTCTCAGTAGCATTCTGAAACCATCAAGAAATGGTGACTTTTTTTTGAATTTGTTGCTGGTGTATATTTGAAATTCTATAGTATGGGAGGAATAGAGATATCAACCACAAAATACGAAGATTGTATATTATATTCGTCGTTCAGTTTAAACACACTAAATAAGATTAGAGATACTTCAAATGTAACAAATTTAAAATTCCCTTTTCTGTCTTAGTGGAAGTTTGGCTTTGAGGTAATTAACGAAGTGCTTGGTATTACCTTAGAATAGAAATTGGAAAGGGGGGAAAGGAGCAGAGAGATGAAATTTTGTAGTTTGGTGTTTCTACAAAAAAGTACTTCTTATGGCAGCATTTTTTTTTTTTCTTAACGTGGACAAGATGCTCTAAACTCATCTCTTGAGTCTAGTTAGTGCAGGGCCAAATTGAGAATCTATTGTGATGTATTTTTTTTGTGTGTGTTGGGATTTGGGGGTGAACTTAGTTTCTTTGTGGGGAAGGGCAGGTTGGAGGGTTTTTTTGATATTTGTGGGGGGTTTTTGGTTTGGTTAGGTTTTTTTTTTTTGGCTTCTTGATTCCATTTAGTTGATCCCAAATTTCTTTACTTGGAAACCACCCCTTCCCCAAGGCCTCCTCCCCAAGAGCAGATAGAATTAGGTGTGCCCTGATCTTGAGAGGCAGTAACAATTTAACTGCACCTCTCCTCCCAATTCATTCCTTTGAGAGGCAGGTAAGATGAACTTATTTTGCAAAACAAATGTTCCAAAAGCAGCATGAAGTGTTAAAGGATAATAATTGGCTCTACATCCTATGTAAGAAGACAGATGCTCTTTGCTAACTAACTCTTCACTAACTCACTCTTATCGCCCACCTTCCTGCACACATCATGATTATTCTGTGGGACTGCAGCAATTTGCAAACTCTTTAAATGGATAAAGGAAGACATTTTTGTCATGAAAATGCTTATTTCCCAGATCTTTTTTTTTTCCTAAAGATGCTTTCAGTGGTCTTACCAGTTTTAGTGTGAGAAATCAAAGCTCCTTTCTCTTCCAAAAGAGATTTTGTATTCACGTTGCTTTGATAACAGTTTTTCTAAGCTGTAGGGTTTGGAATATCTCCTCTTTCTAAATCTTAGATCTTCTAAAGGGTGAATTGCAGTTCTTACCACCTCTGTCTTATCTTCAGAACTTTAGGTTTGCATGAAAGTTTACCAGTGAATGAAAGGCCTTTTATTTTTCTCTGGTGAAATGAATTATTAATTTGTTTTGTACTGAGTTATGAGGAAATAGTAAGCTTCAGCTTAGTAAGTCTCCCAGCATTTTCTGTGCAAGCATATTGAGAATTTTCTTTCTCTGGTTGTTCAAGGCAGTAATGTGCTGGTTGGCTTAGAGTATTCCTGTACATTCACAGCTATGTGAGCATAAATATGTCCTCAGGTGCTGATGTCTTAAGAGACAAGAACAAATTTCTAGTTTGTCCACTATATTTCCATTTTATGGTTTGTGCTACTGAAAACACTGTTGTTTGAGACCGTGTGAATATTCTGTCTTACTTTCTCCAAAAGGCTCGCTGTAATTTCAGCACATGCACTTATTTTGTGAAGACTCTTCAGCGTGTATGGGTTAACGGTCTTCTCGGCATCAGCTCATTTTTCTGGCACGTTTTTAAGGGGGAATGTGCTTTTTGGGAATGGTGTGTGGTGCTTTGGGCCATGTGGTCTTTGGAAGGAGAATCAGCAAATGTTCTGTATAGCTCTTGTAAAACCAAAAGGGAAGTTTAGCCTATTGTTTTGTAATGGTTTTTCTTGTAGGCGCTGTGAGGGCACTAGAAGTTGTCTTCAGCTCCTAGTAGACAAAGAAATTTATCCTCACGGCAGGAAGTGAGTTTGGCTTCTATGTCTTACTTGTTTGTTATATGTATCATCAGTGAAACCCACAATTGTCAGTTGCAAGCAATGGGGTTAATTTCTGTACTAGTAGTTGGCTTGCTTTACTGCAGTAAATACAAAAATGTAATGTATAACTCTTAAAGTCTTGGCAGAATAGTGCATAACTCATAGGAAACTCTTAAAACCAGAAATGTTTTCTACCAGCCTAATGCTTTGTGGTTTGCTTCAACAGTGGATCTGCTCTATTTAGTGTGGCATTGGTGGGGGGGCTTTTTTAATAAAACAAGTAATTGCTGATAGATGCACTTCGTCACTCCATTGCTGCTCATTTTCTACTAGTCCTCTCTTTTTTTACTGAGAGCATTTGTCTCATAAATAAATCATGCCACAGAGAATCTGTGCTGTAGCATCATCCCTTCCATCTTTCCTATAGCAGAATTGCTTTGACTTTGATGTGGACTAATTAAGTCCACGTATTTTTATGGACATCTTAGAGTAGTTAAAGAAAAGGTAGCTGAAAAAAATCTGTGCTTTTCTAAATGAGGCTATGGGACTTGTTAGGACTTTGATCTTGCATATCCTGAAGTTTGGGGGGTTTTTTTTGTTCTTTCTGGAAGGATGCTGTCTGGAGTATTTCCATCAAAGGAATATGGCAGGCTTCCCAAGAGCGTACCTGTTTTCATATGAAGAATCAGATTTCTTAGTTTTGCGCAGGGCAAAACATGATCTCTGCATCCTGGGCAGGGTTTAATAAGACAGGTTTGTTTAGCTCACTCCTTGAATTGCTTCCCAAATCACGTGCTCACAGATGAGATCGATACATTACCTAATAGGATGTTTAAAAACATTTCCACGATTTGCTGACACGGGGGAACGGTGAGGTAAAGTAATAGATTTTTGTACTAGATCTTAGAATACACTACTGCGGTATTGGCAAGCCCCTTGTTCTCATGTGAAATTTGCTACTGCAGTGGTGCATTGCAGGAAATAGATAAAAATCAACACACGGAACGTATCCACGCATCATATATATTCAGGGAAGGAGATGCATTTGAACCTTAAGCAGCTTATGTGTTTTCACGAGGCAAATACGCTTTGTTAAAAGAATCTTACTGTAGACGGACATGCAATTTAATTTGAACAAGATCCATTATTTAAATGGTTTAAAAACACAATAGGCTCTTAAATGCATCTTTTATAGAGTACTTGAAAAATTATTTAGATTTGTAAGTGCTAGTGGTGGGGATGAGCACCTACTGAAGGAGACGCAAATAAGCAATTTCAGCAGAGTCATTTAAATTCAGGAGAATTGCTTTGTTCTTGTTGAAATACAGCTTTTTTACTACTGTGACTATATATAGGAAAGCCAAAATTACATCTTTAGAACACCCTCCTATTTTCTTCCTGAGTTTGTGCTGTCTTTTAAGTTGTGCCACTTTTTCTTTTTCCTCCAAGGTTTCATTTCAGCCTTGTACCTGCTATGGAATTTTGTGCGGAACAAAAACTTAAAAAAAAAAAAAAAAAAAAAAATTGGTGGTGGTGTTTGTTTTAGGGTTTTTTGGTTGGTTGGTTTTTTTTTAAATAATCTGATTTAATGACCAGCTCTTGGCATAATGTATCATCCAAAGTAAGGAGAGCAGGAAAAGAATCTGTATGGATGGGTTAGATGGTAACTAGTCAGATCTCTTAATTTCATGATACTTAATTTCATGAAGCTCTCTAGTTTTAGGTTGACTCTCACTGCTGTCTCTCGAAGAGCCCATGAACCGGAGCTGTGGTTTTGGAGCTTGGATAGACTTTTGGCTACAACATTGTTTTCATTTAAGAACGTTGTCTTCGTTTGAGAGTTGATTCAGAAAAGCGTGTTGCCTCTTGTCTTGAGTATTGTCCGTACATATAATCCCTCAACTTCAGTGTCTTGGAGCTTTAGCTGTAATTCCCTTCAGGGTGCGTGCGCTCCAAGCTTAAGATAGCACAGATTGTCAATAGGAGTAACTCTCCAGCTGAATGGTCTAATTGGTTTAGAGCAGGAAGGCACGATTACTGCACAAACAGCAGCAATTGCTCTAAATGTGTCTCGCTGCCCCTCGTGTGGAGATGGTGGCACCAACAGTTGAGCCAGTGAAGGAAATAATGAGAGCGCTCCTCAACCTGTCTTAGTTGAGGAAAAATACATTAGGTGCAGATTGGATGAGATGAAGCAGAATGGTTCAAATCTGCCCCTTCCAGCAGGAAGGGGACAAGCAAGATGAGTTTACTGATGTTTTCCATCCTGCCACTTAGCGCAGGAGCTTTGATCTTATTGAATAAACCGCCACATTAAAAGCGAGTCATTATTCTTGTTCTGAATCCTTGGGAAAAAATGACTGACTTGGAGTAGCTCACTTGGGAGAGGGAAAGGTCACTTTAGGACGGGGTAATCACAGTGTGTAACAGCATATAATGTTAGCAACTACTGCATCAAGTTTAGTAGATGAGAACTAAAGTGTCTGTCCTCAAGAGGTCTGGAAAAAAGGTCTTGGAAGGTTTTTCTAACTCCTAGAGATAATTCTTCATATGTGTTAATCCAGTATTTGTAGATAAGGAGGAGGAAAAAGGAGGTTCAGAAATAACAGAAAAATCAGAAATAACTTTCAGTGATTTTTTTTTTTTTTTTTTCTTATTCCATTTCTCTTTCCCTTGACTGGTCTCAAAGCAGCTGTAGTATATTTGGGCACAGTGGGAAATGGTCTTTAACACAATTCTCTAAATTAATGCATTCAAGAGTTCAGGAAAGCATGTGGAGTCATAAAAAACCCTACTATATTGTCTGGCACTTAGTATATATAGAAGCATTTTTAAAGCTTTTTCTATGGAACTGTTCGCAGTCTGTCTTTTTTTTTTTTTTTTTTTAATGGACTCAAAGCTATTTCAAACTTGCTTCTTTCAGTTCAGATCAGTGAGTCTCCTTATTTTTATACTGGACCTTTTTCCAACTGCTTCTTAGTGAAAAGTTACCGGTATTTTCTTTAACAGTGATAGGGAATGAACTCCTGCCAACGTAGGACTGGAAGAGTACTGCTCCATGAGTTATTCAGGTAACTACTGGTTGTGCTCTGGGATTGCTCCATAACAGCCATTCCCATTTGGTGGTTCAGCCTGGAAAGGGAAAGAGGACACTCTGGCTGTTGCTCAGTGGGTGCTGGGATGTTACCTGCATTGTGGAACTTTGCTAGGATAACTTTATCCAGATTTTTCATCCCAAAGCAGAACAGGCAGTGTTATTTCAAAGGATGTTCCTGGTCCTTTCAGGCTTATTCTGTCTCTTGTTGCTTCCAGTTGGTGTGTCTAGAAGATGCTTTTATAGATGGCCTCTTTTCCTGATGTTATGAAATGTCCCCTCTGTGTTGCTTATGCCCTGCAAATTTACCTGTGTGTTCCTCTTGTGTCTTTGGGTCATTGTTCTTTCTTTGTTACTAACAATTCACTTTTATATAGAGCATTTTTCTGGTGTTCAGCTAACTCTTGACAGCATGGTACCTCCCCTGTCACCTTCCCAACCTTTTAGCAGAGAATAGAAACAATTGTTTACTGTGTCCTAATGTGCAAGATAAAGTAGTCAGGCTCACAAACTGACTTTTGTGATTAATTTTACATTTGAGAAGACCTATTCTGAACCTGGAAACAATCCTAATTAGTTTCTTTTTTTTTTTCTTAAACTCAATTTACCATTATTATTTCTCTGGATGGGGATCCTGGTCTAATCAAAATATTTGGCCAACTGTGCTTTGGTTCCTGGCGAGTTAGCCACGCTGCTGTTGTAGCAAGCCATCACTCCTGCAGAAGGTAGCTCAGGCTGCTTTATTAATTAGGATTAACTCCCATTCTCCCCAGCCTCCAGAGAATTTGTCAGCCTGGCATCCGAGCACCACAGAGCACTTAGCAGAGGCTTGTCATTGCCAGAGGAGGAAATTGAGATAATTTGTCAAGACCGAAAAACACAACTGAAAAAGGAACAGGAGTAGGGTGCTTTTCAAACTTCTAGACCAAAAAATGCTAATAAAGCAGATCATTCAAAATATTCTGATACTGGCCTCAAAAACTGCAAGTCTCATTTCCCTTCTGCTGGTGTGTCTTCCATGAAGATAGGAGGGAAGGGGGAAAAAAACCCTGAAAAAATAAAAAAAGAGGGGAAAATGCCATCAGAATTTGAATAGCAGAAAATATTTAATCATTCTTTCTCTGTAGTAGTTACTGGTCAACTACTATTTTTTCAAAATCGGGGTTAAATTAAGATAATGGAACAGGTGAGTTGAAGATACACTTCAAAAGTTACTTTGCTTTATGGAAAGACAGTTTATGTCCTTGCTGGGATGCAGCATCTTGAATAAGATGCAATGGAAAAGTTTTATCAGTTTAGGAATTAAAAAAAAGTTTTCTCAGGTTGCTTCCTATGTAGGATTTGTTGGAATTAGCTGAGGGTTAATCTAATCTAGAGAAGGACAGCAAGCTGTTCAGGTGGTCATGATGGTATATTTTATTTACATTCAGTTTAATAACTGTAACATTATTTAACAACTTGGGCTATTTAATCTTTATTTATAAACTGTGATACTGTCTTCAAACTTGTGCTCAGGTGGTCAGAGCCAAATGTCCTGTTCAGAGATGGGAAGGCACGTTCTCTGTCGCAGTTGAGGGCACTATGGGAGCCAGCAAACACACTGCTGTAGAGCAAGTTCCTTAGATTTAATGTTTGCCATTGAATAGAGCCAAAAAACATAACTGTCTCTGCTACTGTCTAAACAAAATTTAGAATAACCAAGTTTAAGGAGTTACCTCTGCCTGTCTTTTTTTAAGGTTATTTCCCAAACACTCAGCAAAGCACAGAAACCTGTAACTAGCACACAATTTTGCTAGTACTAATAAAACCTTTACTAGGACCCAACCTCAGTGGGGCTGGAAACAAAATTTACATATTCTTTTAAAAAAATAATCGACACTTCTAATCAGAAAATAGCATAATTAAGACTTGGTTGCAGGAAGTGAGTGAACAATACTTAAGTTGATTTTTCTTTCTTTTTTTTTTTTTTTCCAAAGCTGACGTGTCAGAAATGTGCGCTGACTCAGAGTAACTCTGAATCATCCTATCAGCGTGTGGAGGAGTGATTTATATGCCATACCACAGAGAACTGTAGAATCAATTCCCTCTTTTTGTTTTTTGAACCCTAAGAACATGCCTTTTGAAGTTTTAGGTATTTAAATTTAGGAAATATCCCAGCCAGTATCCTAACGGATGATGGGTCTGTGGAGTACCTCTGCCTTAGGAAAGCGGTACAGGGAATTGGGAAATAAAACGTAGACTAAGAAGTGATAAAAATGTCGTAAGGCAGATTTGACCCAAATTTGTTACTCTTGAGGTGTAGAGAGTACTCGAGAGTCATAAATCTTGTCAGCTGTGGTTTAATATTGGCTTTCTCCTCCCACAAGGCAGAAGAAACGCTGCTGTTGGAACAGCTGTAGGGTCTCCATCTTCAGCAAAGAAAGAAGCAGTGGTCAGTTATACGACCTTTTGTGATTGTGTCCTTTTTTTCTTTCCAAAAAAATAGGCTATGGGAAGCATGGTGTTTGTCACTCAATGTACAGTGTTGTATCTATATCACATTGGGACAAGAATTGGTTGCAGCAAGGATGGATAATAATAAAAAAGTCTGTGCCTTGGCTATGGTCTAGATGTGGCAAGGTGAATAGGAGAGGCAAAAATTGTCAAAGAGGATTGACTCTACCTAAAATGTGCATATTAAGACCAGGAACTGTGAATATCATACATGTGATATGAGCAATATGTTTTAAATATCCCTTAAATGTCTTGGTCTGTGGTCTGGTGAGAGCATTTGTGCTTCATATCTGAAAAGTTTCACTCAAAATCTGACTTTTCTGTTTGTTGGGGTGTTGGTTTTTCTTCTTGCCCCTATTCTGCTGTTAAATTCATGAACGCTGCAAACTTTAAATCAGTCTCTTCACATTAGTTCACGTGTTTGTAAGAGATTAAGGATTCAAGGAGGAGGATATTTCAGGACCTGTCATGGGTTCCTAAGGCAAGTGGACTTTCCCTTGTTGCTTTTTCTTACTTTCCTCTCCCACCAGCGTGTATCATTGGGAAAAGGGGATGGGACTTCAGGGGATTTATTTATTTCAAAATATCTAGTTTTAACTCAAAGCCAGTTGGATGTAGAAACATAAAGTCATAACAGGAGAGAAAGTATTGAGAATTGCAGATAACTCTGCTTCCAGACATCTCACAGCATTGCTAAATTTTGCTTCTTGACTTCAGGACTTGCAGCTTCTCCTGCCTAAATACTGCCATGGTGGTTGTACCAAGGTTAACTTTGGAATAAGTTTCTCACTTTCTCACAGAAATCCTACTTCAAAATTCAACAGCCATGAGTGGGTAGGACTCCTCAGTGTCTCCTTGTGCTCTCCTTGAAAGAGTTCACCTGCTTTCAAGTCCAGTGAAGTGCTGCCTTGTAAGGAATGGTTTGTCTGGGCTGAAGTAACGCTTCTGGAGCACAAATGCTTCTCCTTGGAAACGGAGCAGATGATGGTGACAAACTGATTTGTGGAGGGAGAATTTCCCACAGACACCTGTATTCTGTAGGTGTTTAGAGCTGCACAACAAAGACCTTAATATGTGTAGACTGAGACTAAAGTTCTTGCTGAAGAATTAGACTTGGTTTTGGGAAGGAAGGGGAAGTGTACCCCTCAGACTTTCAGTAATGATAGTAACAATTTAGAAAATGAAATAATTTCTTTTCTTGCTTTTGATGTATCTAAATGCTATTTCTGTTTTACACAAAAACTTACTTTAAAAGTTGAGGAAATTGAAGTAGATTTGTGCTGGGAAATTTTTACTTCTCTAATGCTAAGGATTTGTACATGCACAAACACTTGAGGGATCTGTAGCCAGTGTATTTTTCTTTAGGAGTACCTTAAGAATCTGCTGCTTTAAGTTACTTGTGAACACATACCATGTGGCAACAACTTCCTTATGATCTCTTAACCTCCCAAACCTCCCACTGTCTTGTTAGTGTTCCCTAGCTCATCTTTTCCCGTGAACCTGTGTGGTGGATGAGCTTCGCAGACTGGGAAAGGTAGGAGGTCTTTGGCTTATAAGCTGGTAACTGACAACAGCTCTCTTCTCAAAGTGCTTTGATATATTTGGCGTGAGCATAAGAGGCAAGATTCCTTAAGTACCCTAGTGGAGAAGTTCTCTTTAAAAAGATGTTTTCCTCTCATGTACAATTAAGTAAAAAAATGGGCTTTAAAGCTACTTCTGAAATAGCTGGACGTACAGAAGGATGGTTTGCAGTAGGTAAGGTCTATTGTATGCATCCTGCTTTGTCTGCACGGTTTGTGTTGCAGGGGCAATGGCATATTGCCACGTGAAACTGCTGCTCGTTGATTTGAGGAGCCAATATGAAGTTGAAACAACTGGTGTTAGGTGCCCAGCGTGACCACCTTGCTGTAGGTGGAGGAAAGGAGAGCAGGAGGGGAACTGTAGGACAGGGAGCTGCTGGGGTAGAGCAATGCCAGCTGGATGCATTCATTTTCTCCACTGCTGTTCTGATGGTAGGATGGTAAACTAATAATAAGCTATTGTGACAATTTAGGAAGTCTTGAAGTGTCAGCAGTCTAGTTTTTGACCTACTGATGCCTGCTGCTTTCTTTTTAACTCATTTAATGTCATAGCTAGGAGCAGCATTAGAGCTGTAGCCTTTTAGAGATAAACTCTATTGCCCTGTGTTACAGGAGATTTCAACCAGTTCCCTTTTGTCCTGCACTAGTTGTTACATCCTGGGCCTGTTTAGTTTGAGGAAGAGGAGGCTGAGGGATGACCCCATCACTCTCTACAACTACTTGAAAGGACACTGTAGAGAGGTTGGTGCTGGTCTCTTCTTGCAGGTAACTAGTGACAAATGAGAGGGAATGGCTTCAAGCTCCAACGGGGTAGGTTTTAGAATGAACATTTAGAATGAACATTAGAATGAACGATTTTTTACGGAAAGAGTGGTTGGGATTGGAATAGGCAGCCCAGGGAGGGGGTTGAGTCACCATCCCTGGACATGTTTAAGAGTCACTTAGGTGTGGTGTTGGGGGATATGAAGTAGGGGAGAACTTTGTAGAGTAGGATTAATGGTTGGACTTGATGATCCCAAGGGTTTTTTCCAACCTAAATGATTCCATGATTCTATGATCCTCATTTGCTGGGCTGTTTAAACCTTCTTTAAAGGAGATACAGAGCCATTGCTGAGGGTCTGTGTGTGCAAGTAGCAGAAAAAAAACACTGAAGAGGGACTTGGGATCTCTAATGTTGCTCCCTCCTGCAGCTGTGTCAGAAATGTTGTTGGCTACAAGTGCACGTTGTTGTTGTGTACGTGTGCACACACCATGCTTATTGTGCAGGACCATTCTTTCCACTTTCTGTCACTTAAACTGATTATCATTTTCCAGAAGGAAGATGCTCAGGGTTGCTTCTGGTTTCTGTGTGAAGTTTTGTTAGAATATCAAAGCAAAAGTAAAAAGGATGGACAGAGGGTTTGGTATGGACTGAGAGGAGATGGCTGGGGATGTAGGTGAAGGGCTGAGTTGAATAATTGAGAGCGAGGAGAATAAAGGAGAGAAGCAAACAGGGAACAGAATTAAATGATGGGAGGAACAGAATAATAATGGGAGAGGGTATGTAGGAAAGGGAAGACTCTACGTTTATGTCTTAGGATAAGGAAGGGATGTTCTTGTATCTGGGAGGACATGCCAGAGAAAAGAAGTGACAGGTTGATTCTGCCGCTGAAATGTGGTTGGGTTGACTTCCCAAAAGCATGTGGACCATACGCAAGATCTAACTCGCTTTTTAAAAAAGCTGGGTTGTGTTTTACAGCAAGCTTGTGACTTTATGGGTCCGACTGATTTTGATTACTCGTTTGCAGTATTCTGTTCCGTCTTACGCTGTAGCCTCAAGAGATGTGAGCAAGGGTGGGACTATTACGAAACAAGAGTAATTTGATTATTTGGGATGGGGTGGGAGGGTGGCAGCTTTGTTTTCACTTAGCAAATTGTTTAAAAGCACAGACAGATGAAAAGGAGACAGCTAATTTAGTTAAGAATAGCTACTGTGCTTTTTTGATATTGATTTCTTTCTTCACTCTGTTGTCTTAACTTTGTTTTCTTACAATTTTAGAAAAACCATCTTGAGCTATACTGAATAAATAGAGCATATGGATAGAATAGCTTCCTTTAAGTGATTGAACTTCTTTCTCTTTTAACTTTCCACTAATTATTTGGTTTACATTCTTTGATTTCTCTTAATTTTCATTAAAATCAAAACTCTCAGGGTATGAATTTTCTGCCTTTTAGCCTAAAAGAATTGGTTTTTCCATGCTTGTTATGTCATCTGTTTACAATACATTTAAGCTAAAAGCTTTATTTTTAGCTGGCTAAGTAAAATAGCTGGTTGCTGGAGTTGTCATAGCAGCAATCTTAACAGATAGGCTGATCCTATTTAGTTTTTGCAGCCAAAGAGCGACCGTTAGGCAACAGTTTGACAGTTCTGCAGGATTTTTCTAAAGATGGAAATTGTGCTGGTGGTGGTGAATTTTTTTTTTTCGGTCCTGCTTTAAAATATTTCTTTCTGGAGGTGTGTGGAGTTTGATTCAAGCAATCTATTTTCATCTAACAGAAATTAGGAGAATTTTGGATAAACAATATGTGAGATTCAGGATTTAAGTCTTAATTTGTGGAAGCTTGAAAATAAATTGCACAGTGGAGCATACTGCAGCCTTCCTCGTTGATTATTTTTTTAACAGCCACAAGTATTCTGAAAGAAAAAATGCCAGATGAGAACAGGATCATGCATCATTTATTCAGCCCTAATTTTAAGTTGTGGCAGATTGGGCAGACATTACTGATGAACATTGGAGGGGCTTTTTTGATGAAATGCACTGCCTGGGTTAGATGATAACTTAGTATTTTAGTTTGGTTTTTTTTAATATAAAAAAAAGGTGCTTCCATATTGACAAGTAAAAGAACAGTATTTTCAGATTAGTCTGCAGAGTAAGATGTTCCTCTGTAAGTGGTTTCTGTAACTGTGATCTGTTACAGAAGTTCAGTTACTCTTGAAACATGTGTCTGAATGCAGTTGCAGTTGTCTGAGATGAAAAGTGAATTTACTGTGAGGAATTTCTCCTGTCTGTACCTTCCAGTTGGTTGGTGTTGGACCTGAGTTGGTTTCAATGTTACTGAGCAAAATGCTTACTCCTCCAACTCTCTTAAGTCTCTTAGTAGGCAGGGTAATTTTCCAAAAGATTTGTTCAAGTACCTGAGTTTAATGCTTTATAGAAAGGTTTGGTTGTTGTTGGCTTAAAGAGGGCTTCAGATATGATTGAGGGTCAAAAAGTCTACTTAACCTTCTAATTGCCTTTTTTTTCCTCCAAACCTGCTTGTTAAAATGTATTGTTATCCTAGGAATCAAATCTTAGGAACGCAAACCCTCATGTCAGTCTTAGGTGCTTACTGATTTCCAGTGAATCATGGTAATTTTAATCAGGTACCTCTCCATTCTGGGTTGCTCTGGGTAACAGTCAGCACATCGCTTTCCAAACTTGACTCAAAGCCAGTCTGAGAGTGGGAAAAGTGACTTCTGTAGTTCTTTGACTGGTGTGGATTTAATGTTGTGCCGCTATTTTGTGGGCTGGTATATAGAAATCTAATGAATGAATCGGGCAGAATCTCCCAGCAGAGAAATGAAGTGCCATATACCTGCAAACATTTTAATGTTCCAGTTATAATACAGTTTTTGAGGGGATCAAGGCTGTGAAAAAGTAGAGTTTGTGCTCCAGTCCTACCACCTCAAACTCCTGCCTCTTCACCCCTTCTACCTCCCTGTGGGACATCTGCTTTCCCTGAGCTCTGAGGTTTGTCCCAGCCTACTCCATCTTCCTCCAGAACCATTAATCTGACAAAAGACTAGTTTTAGTGTAACTTCAGTTTCCAGGATACCAAGCTGAACCAGCTTAGCAAAGGGGCTGTTGAGCAGCAAAGCTGTGATGGCTACACAGGTCCATCCTGCTGGTGCCTGGTTGGTATGGGAACAGAAATGCCCAGATAGAGTCTGGGAAGAGTAGGACAGTGCCTGCTTACCCTGGCATGAAACACTCATTAAACAGGCTGAGAGTTATACATGGGTTTATTATTGTCCATCCTGAGATGAGACTTGTTCCTTATCAAGACACAGAAGTGTGTTGGACAAATTAATATGTCTAATGGGTGGCTTCGTCACATGGGGGCAGAGCCATCTCCCTCATTCAAAAGGCAGCAAGTAAAAAGGAATGCTAGTGGTTAGATCTGCCCCGTTCTGCTGGACTTGGGGATGTGTTTCTGTCACTCATGGTGTGTGTCTGTTTCTCTCTTTCAGGCCAAGTCGTGCATTTGTCATATGTGTGGTGCCCACCTGAACAGACTCCACTCTTGCCTCTACTGTGTCTTCTTTGGCTGTTTTACAAAGAAACATATTCACGAGCACGCAAAGACAAAGCGACACAATTTAGGTAAGGTGTCATCCTGATGTACTCACCGGTGCCCTTTAACTTGCTCTATTATCCCTGCCAATTCCAGAGCAGTAAGGTGGTATGTTCTTGTAATTACCTCATTAGACAGGGCGATCAATTTTATTTGTGCTTTGGGTAGATTAGTGGCGTTATTTTAAATGTGCTTAGTCTTCCATTGTATCACGGATAAGTTTTTGTTCACAACTTAGAATTTGAATTATTACTCTTTAGTGTCTAATTTATGAATTAATGTCATATATAGGGAAAAAGAATAAAAATGTGTGTAGGCAGTTGTTTTTTCTTTTACTAAGTATGAAAACTAAACTAGAGCATTTATTTCAGTGAACTTTTTTCCAGGGGTCATGTTCACGTTTTTGTTCTTGCTAAGGAAAAAAACATCATTCCATCGTTACTGTCACAATGAAGACTAATCAAGTAACAATGAGAATTATTTAAACTTTTAAAGTTTTAGTTTTTTTTTTCTTTTGCGTTGTTGTTCTTGGCTTCTTTTTTCCAGTGGGGCCAGGAACTGAAGTAATAAGGAAACAGTTTAACTGATAAAGCATACCTCTTCCTCAGCTACCTCAAAAACATTGGTAAAATGCCAACCATCAAGTTCTTCTGTCAGCTTTGGTGCTACATGACGTTCAAAACCAAAAGCATTCAGTTTTAAGTTACTTATTACTTACAGTTTAGAACACTCCAGAGTTTTAAAATGATCAGAATTTTGCATTATATTTAAATTCTGCTTGTGTCAAAATGGATGTATGTAACTTTGCTTGGTGAACACCACACTTCATTTTTTCAAATGAAAATACTTGGTGGAGTGATACAGGAAACAGGAAAAAAAGCATTATTTCATGAAATAAATTTTCTCTTGACCAGTTTTACCACCATTCTCATTTAATTTATCCCAAGTGCTTATGGAACAGACTGTCTTCATGGAAAATAAAGACAAAGATGCTCCAGAAAGCTAACTGTGCTGGGTATTCCTGTGCTTAAACTGGTGTGTAAGTTCACTATTTATGGAAAATATTATTTAAAACAGGCAATCATTATCGTTTCTTCCTCCATACATGTGAAGAAAGAGAAAGAAAAAAAAAAATTTAGGCTCTGGGGTGGTATAGCTTAAGTTTGTAAATTCCTTGAAAAATATAATTTTGGAAAGTAATACTGAATATCCAGAATGTTTATAGAAGTTATTAGCCTTTGAGTGACATAATCATAATTCTTGATGTCAAGGTAGGCAGCAATATTCAGTGCGAACTCAATCAGAGAAGCTGTGCTTCAAAAGATAAGTTCAGGAGGGAAAAAAAAAAATGGAATGTACTAGTATGAGAAGACATCTGAAATGAGTGAGTGCTGATAAGGCCACATCTGGAATTCCTGTGTCCAGTTCTGGACTACTTACTAAGAGAGAGATTGGAACTAATGAATCGAGACCAGCGAAGGGCCACAAAGATGGTGGAGGTACTGGGGCACCTCATATGATGGAAGGCTGAGAGCACTGTGATAGCTTAGGTTAGAGATGGCTCGAGGCAGGATCTCATCAGTGTGTACAGGTATCTGAAAGAATGGTTAAAAAAAAGTGTGCCCAGGCTACTTAGTGGTGTCCAGTGACTGTACAGGAGGCAGTGAGGGCAAAATGAAACACCGGAGGTTCTGCCTGACCATCAGGGAACATGTTTTTACTGTGAGGGTGACCAAGGATTGGAAGTGGTTGCCCCAAGAGGTTGTGGAGTCTCCATCCTTGGAGATATTCAAAAGCCATCTGGATGTGGTTCTGGGTAACCTGCTGTAGGTGTCTCTGCTTGAGCAGGAGGGTTGGACAAGGTGATCTCCAGAGGCGATCTCCCTGCCAACCTCAACTGTTCTTTGAAAATTGAAATAAAGAAACCAACCCTGTGTGATAATTTTTTTTTTTTAATTGCTTTTTATAGGGTGCAGTCTCACAGAACATTTGAAGTCAGTTCATTAGGTGAAATTATTTGGGTGTCTTTAACAATGTAGAAATTACTCTAGGTATAAACTCTAAGGTATTCTGGTAAAGTGTATATATGTATAAAAAACCTTTTGTGCCAATAAAAGTTTATGGCCAGGTTTAAGGTTTAATAAAATATAGTGCTAAATTGAGACTGTAGGTAGTATTTATCTGTTTACCTGTGGATTCTGTGTAAACACTGTACTATTTTTACCACTAAACATATTTATGGAAAACGTTCTAAAAGAGCTTTATAGTTGCATGTGGTGGGAGCTGCTCTTTATGTATTTGGGAAGCCTAAATTCTTTATTTTTTTTTGTGCAAGCTAGAATTTGCTTTGTCTGCTGTAGTGAAACATCTTTTGTTTCTTTAAAGAAAAACCAAAACTGGACAGAGGAGAGAGGTTCTTTGAAGATGCTCTCTTGCTTGAAGACTGCTGTAGTAATTCTCATGGTATTAGACAATTAAGAATGTGTCAGATAAGGTACTTCCCAAAAGGAATAGCCTTTAGATAAAAAAGGGCAAGAGTTAATTGTACAAGCCAAAGTACAGAATAGAGTATTGTATCATCCCAAAAAGGATTCTTTTACAGCTAAATATAGTGTGCTCAGTGCACAAATACATGTAATGTGAAGATTGTACAACTGACTACTTGATTTCTAGTTTTGGAGATTCCTTTTCTATTTTTTTAATGTATGTTTTGGTGTTTAATTTCCAGCTGCATGTGAAATGAGCTGTAAAAATATTTTTGTAATTTTGCTAGTGCTTCTGGTTGCTTTTACTGCTGCAGTTTTGGTTGGGGAAATAACATCTGATAGGTGAAAACGAGTTAAGTGCTTTGAAATTTCAAAATGAACAGAAATTATTTTAAAACAGTTGGTGACTTTTTTGCTGAGCCAACATCAGTCTCCATGGAGACCAGCAGGAACTGCACACTTAATCACAGTTCTAAGAAATATCATAGATTTTGGCTGTAACAGCTGCCTGAGCACTGGAAGTGATGTTTTTGCAGCTCACTGCTATACGTTTCAGGAGGCTTCAGGATCATAGTCCTGAGTGTTCTTAAAATAAAATTCCTTGTTATCTCTGCTTCCCTGAGCAATATAAATTAGACACTCACACCCTGACCTTACAGTGATACTCATGCTCTTGCATCTGCTTGCCTACTCAGTGTGTATTAATAATACTGTACTTATTTTAATCTATTCCTTGAGTTGTGGATGTGGGTGACACGGAGGTGAAGTAAGATGCAGCTACATGAGCTGCTTTTTTCACTCTCTGCATTGCAGTCTCTGTTAGTCCATCACCATGGTAGGCTGGGTTGAGAATTGTTAATGCAATGTAAAATTTTTATACAGCTGTAAAAACCTTTAGCAGGACATAGATAAGACTGACTTTTCCATGACAATTCAAGCTAGCCTTTTCCAGTTCTGTTTCAGTGATGGGTTTTTTTTACTGTGTAGGCATCCTTCAACCCCCTCAACTACATGAAAATATTGTCAGTTATAAACACCTCTGGGTCTGGGTCTGTCCTAGGACTGCTCAGAGATGGTTTTTGTCAAACAATGTAATACGTGAAGGTGTTGTCAGGAGCAGGTGAGGCAGGGCTGGCTGTCCATACCATCCTTCAGAACTGTAAGGTATTTAATCAAAGTCACTGCAACAGACATCTGATTAGAAATGCTACAGATCTGAAACCCAGCAGCCAAAGCACAGTGTTATCTTAGTCTGTGGACGTTGTTACTTCAGGAAATAGTTTCTGCTGTTGCAATTTTAATAATACAGAATCCTTAATTTTTGTTTTTTTCATCTTCTCCCAGTTTCATAAAACATGTTTTGCTTCTTTGAAGTGGTTGTACTGGCTGAAGCTTTATGGTAAATATCCAGCTTTCTACCTGGTAAGGGTCAGCAGAGGTAGCTTAGAGAACAGGCAGCACTGTAGTTATGTTAAACATTTTTTCCCTTGTTCTACTCTTTTTCTACTGCTTTGCTTTTCAAAAACTTTACAAAGAAGATACTGCTGCTTGGTGCTTGTGTCCCAGTAGCTGCCAGTAGCCTGTCTGGAGTTACAGCCTGGTTCCTTTCTGGTACCCACAACGTTCAATGATTTGAATTCTCAGTTAATTCTTTGACTTCTATTTTATGTTTCTTAATATGCTGCTTAACACTGAGCTGATGTTATTTGAGAGTTACTCAGTGACTCCAAAACTTCTTTCCTGAGTAGTAATTGTTACTGTTACCTTCCTGGCAGTGATTAGAATTTCACCGTTGGTGGTATTGCCTATTCATTCAGTATCATGAAATCCTTCTGGAGCTTTTTGCAAGCTTCAGATCTGGTTATTCTAAATGAATGTGTGTCATCAGCATACTTTATCTTCTGTTGTAATCTTTCCAAATCGGGTTCCAGCACCTGGGGAATCATCTGGTGGTTTCTGTCCTTGTCAAAACTGACATTCGCTTCCTTAAGTCTTCTACAGTTGCTCAATGAAGGAAAATACATGGTGACTTAGTCCCACAGCTGCAGGAAGGTGTCTGTGAACTTGAAATCTTGAAGCTGTAGTAGTGATTCTTTTCTCAGTTTCCTGGCTAGGACTGAAAATCCTAGGCAGATACCAAATGAAGTTTTAATATGAGTGAATATTTTCTGGTTTTATTATGTAATGGTTAAAACTTTATAGGGGGATTTATCATATGAGAAAACTAACTCAATTTTTGGAATTGTTGATTTACGTATTCTCCCTTGGGAGATTTCTCCCCCCATGCTTTAACATGTATTTTTTAAAAAATATACATATACACACAGAGACAGTGTCTTAGCTGCAAGAAGAGTCATTGTTATGAGGCTTAGGAAAGTCTGTTACATATAACCTGAATTAGATTAGTTCAATTATGGCATCAAAGCTCTGTGTAGACCTATTTAAACTCCTTGGTACAGATCAAGCTCATGCATTTCCATGCTATGTATACCTCTGTCTGTTAGAGATACACTCCTAACACATACTATCTTTGGAAAAGCACATAATACGTTTTTTGGTTGAAAGTCTTAGTCTGCTGTAAGGCCCTGCTCTGAAGTTGAAGAACAGAGGTAGGTGAAATAGCAGGGCTGAGGTTCCATGGTTAAAAGACTAAACAGGAACCAGTTGGAAGACTGAAGAACCATTCAGTTTCTAGGGAGACTGGCAAACAGTTGATTTCAGAATTAGTCCTGTTAAGAGTCCATTCACTATTTATTATATCACAAACTGACTGTGAAGGAACTGTTTTTTCTAAGTGTATCCTTGTGTAAGGTTCAGTCCAATAAATATGTTTGAGAGGAACCGGGTGGGTGACCACAATAATAATGCTCATAGATTAGGTTGGGGATTTTTTGGTAGAATTCTAAAAGCTTCTACTTCCCCTAGTAAACAAATAACACTTTTTTTTTTATTTGATTCAGAGGAAACATGGCAAAAAGTTGGTTTCTCTATCTGAAGTTGGTCAAAGGAGCAGTAACCAGATTTTTTCAGAATACATAGCTGTCTATTGAAATGTAATACGTAGTCAGAGAACACTTAGGTAAAGGAACGGCAGTAAAAGTTATTTAAGTTTCATTTGAGTTGGAAAGTATTGACCGTAGTGTTAATTCTGCACGATGGCAGTGAAGTAGAATTCTCTTGTAAACGGTGAAGACTGTCGTTACACCCTTTGTGGAAAGGGCAATTAAAACAGAGTGTATTGCAGTGCTAGAGTAGCAATTTGGTTTTTCTTTTTGTTCTTTACCTACTGCCTCCTTTTTTTTTTTCTCTCTTTTAAACCAGTAGCCAACAGGTAGGTGTTTTTGTGGCCTGTGCTAAAAAGGCCTTCTGTGTTTAGGCTCAGAAAGGGGTAAAAAAGGGCATCTGTGCATTTTAGCAGCCTATTAATTTGAATTCTGGTCTAATGTTTTGTTTGGTGGGGGTGTTGAAAAAAGTCTGTTAAGGAGATGAAGGCAAATGGAAAACAGGATACAGTGTTTTGTAGTTCTGTCAGATATAGATTGTGTCAGACTAATATGTCTTTTTCATAATATAACTGATAATATAACTTTTCTTACAAGAAGGAAATACACTGTACCTAATTTGTCTAGACCAAGTGAAGAATTTGACATTTTGCCCCCTTGGAAATTATTACTTGAGGTATAAGTGACAAGGATTAATGTAAGAATTGTGGTGTACGTGAGGCAGGATAAAAGGAGACTGATGATGAATAAACTGAAAGCAGAGTGTGTGGGATGTGTGGACTTTACTACCAGAACCAGCCCTGGTTTACTGCTATTTTTGAGTAATTGAAGAGAAGGAATTACATCTGTGTATGAAGTGCATGATCGTCACAGAGTCTGGAGGTATTGCTCCTATTGAGGGGCACTGGGTAGGCCTATGATAAGAAATAAATAGCCTTATTGACTACAGTAATAGAACTGAGATGAAATTTGATAGTAGGAAGTATGAACTCTAGGTATTTCAGTGTAATAGTATTGTTGTGATGTCAACCAGAGGATCATTGTTTCGAAGCAGAGGAGGAGAGAAGCATTTTGGATGTACAGGTCAGCCATGGGGCATGGCTTGGAAGCTCCAATATTCCAATATTTGCTGTTTTACTTGTGCAAAGTATTGCAGGCAAATTCTCATATGATGGACATTGTAGCATGGCATTCCTATAGCTTAGCTCAAACTTCGAGCAGGACTGACCTCGTGAGAAGGCAGCAGGCTTTTTTTCATTGCAACAGCAAGATTAAGTAGGGAATGTTTAACAATTTCTCTTTAAACCTGAATAATTGTGGGATCGAAAAAAGGTGCTTTAGCCAGGAGGATTGAATCCTTTTCAGTTTTCAAAGGTTTGCTCCAAACGTGGGAGCTGTTAAAAGTTCATAGAATCAGTAAAGGGCAGAGAGAAGACTGATAAAAGGCAAAATATCTTTTATAATGAGGAGCTCTCAGAACCTTAAGTTATAGGCACGCTCCTCTGTAGTATACAGGGTGCATGCACACATGTGTAATGTCTGTATCTATATGGTACGTGTATTACTGAATGAGGTCAAGGAGCTGCTCATAAAAAACGAACATAAAAAGTTTTGACAGATTGATTCCTCTAAATTAACAGTTAAAAAACGTTTAGCATCTAGATTCTGCAGGGATACTAGGACACTTTTCCTTCATCTGATCATCTCACCTTTCCTGGTTTGAGTTCATGTGCTGATGTAGGATGATACTCTGAACTATCACAGAAGCAAGTGTATGGCATAGATGTTGGACATTTGGCTACTAGTTTTGAGGGGTTTGCAGCACAGCATTCGGTACTTGCCATGTTTGGATTGCAGGCAAATCAGTCCCTTTAAATATTTAAATTCAAGATCCCTAGGGGGTCAGTGTGTGTCTTGAAGATTTTAGCACAGGCCACAAAAACACTTACCTGTTGGCTACTGGTTTAAAAGAGAGAAAAAAAAAAAGGAGGCAGTAGGTAAAGAACAAAATTATTTTATCTCAAATGTTAGGAGAAGAAAATTAAAGATTTAGTTTGAGAGGGAAGGATAATGTTTAACTGTGTTTAATCATTTTAAATTTGTATTAAAAGATTGGGTATCTCACCCTGCATTTTTGGCAACTGCAAAAGGAAATTTGGGGGTCTACTCCTGCAAGTAAGTACCTACAATTCTCAAGGATTTCAGTGGGCAGTAGCTTGAATCGCCATTTAGTGGGATGAGCCTTTTATTTTTATTTATATAGATAAATAAAAGTTAAGTAGACTTGTTGTGTGGCTTGTAGATTTGATAAGCTTGTGATGGCCTTGCTAGAGACTGAAAGGGTAAGGGGGAAAGCATGAATAGCTTTTAATGCTCCCTATTTTCTGGCAAAAACTCAAACCTGTAAGTTGATCGATGCCTCAGATGAGTCTGGTTGTGTGTTTTGGTATTTATTGTTTCCTTATTGAGACTAGTAAGATTTTCTTAATTGTATCAGTAAAGCTTAATATCTTATCAGTTCAGAAATTCTGATCTGTGGTGCAGTTTCCAGGTGGCAGGAAAAGAGGAAGAACGCAATCAGAGAGCTGTTTTGTACTAATATATCAGATAGAAGAACAAATGGAGAGCTGGCTTGAAGTCTAGAAAATCACTTATTTTGAACTTGAGACTCTTTTCTGGAACTGGTTTAACGATTAACAGTTGATGTGAGAAATTAGGGAGTATGAATTATCCTGGGATGTTGACTTAGAATACTGTCTACAAGAATTATAATTTAGTCTCCTTTGTTACAGAAGGTGAACAAAATGCAGGTGACTTGCATAGACTAGGAGTGTGTGTTGACTTTGTGTTGAGAACATGCCAAGATTGAGTCAGAAATTTTGCAGCGGAATTAATTTCAATGGAGGTAAAAATTGACCTGAATTCTGTGTCATTTTATTGTACTCGAATGCAGCCGGTGTTCCAAGGAAGGTGATCCCAACACACGACTCACAAATATCTCATATCTGATGGAAGGCTGGCGTATGATATGGTGCAATATCCCGTTTTCAACCGAGCAGCTTTAGTTTTGTTCACCTGAGACTTTTGGAAACTCAACGTACAACTTTGTTAACTGGAGGAGACGTGCACACGCGTGCTCTGGATGTGGCACTCGCTCTTCCCTGCTTTTTCCCCGTGTTGTTGTTATGTTCCCATCATCTCTGGTCTCTTCACATTTTCACAAGGACGTCAGTGGATATATTTGGCAAAGTGAAGCACTCAGGCTTAAACAAAACACTTGACTTGGCTCCCAGATGGAAAGTTTGAAGACCTCTTGCTGCCTAAATTTAAACTTTCACCCCTGAGCTGTTGTCTTTTGAAACTTACTGTCACTTGCACCAGTAGATAAAGTTGCTCTTGTTCCCGCGTGATCTTCAGTGATGCCTCATTGTTTCTCCAAGCTGACAGCTTTATTTTTAAATGAAAAATGAGATATCTTTTGACTTTCTTTCTCTTGTGTTGCAGCTGTTTAGAATTTTGTATAAGAAGAGGTATGAGGAGCTCTGACTTCAAAATAATGGTAGCCCGTTGTCAGCGTAGAAAGTATAAAAGCAAAGAAAAATGTTACATTCCAAGAGGACTTCTTATTCTTAAATTACTTTACCTGTGATCTGGTAGTGGTTATTTCGATTTTCTGAAACGGAAAACTAAATTGATCAAATTTAATAAAATTATGATTCTTCTAAATTTCTTCTGGTTCTTCCCTGTGAAAGAAAAAAGTATATTTCTACTGAATGTATATTATATTTTCCCAGTATAATCAATTCTGTATGTGTATTAAGTTAGAACTGAATTAAAATACGCTGATTTCACCCCTGCCCCTTCCTAAGAGAAATGTTAAGAAAGCCAAATACTGGAAGGTGGGAGTAGCAGCCATCCTGGAAGGACCTTCCTAAAAGAGATGCTCATTGTGAGGGATGTGGAGCATTACGGCAGAGTTGGCAGGGGATTAACCTGAAAAATCTAGTTTATTGGTTCCTGGTTAGTAGTTCCCAAACTATTTATGAATTTAAGGCCCGTTTCTGTTAGTTTTGTGACCCCAAATGTTAACACAAATGATGAAACTTGTTACATGTGCATTCTCGTACTTCACTCTCATAGTGACTTTTTAAAAATTGAATATTCTGGGGCTCGGTTTCGGGTAAAACTTCCCAGGAATTTAGGGTTTTTTTTAAAAAAAATAATAAATTTTAGCCTGTTGTTAACAATAATGTGAAATTTGTGTTCCCTCCAAATCCTTTGAGGGAGATAAGTCTTGCATGGCCTTTGTCCTCTTGGTGTGGTGTAACTTCAGTTAGTGCTAATGAATTGCTTGCTTTGGAAGAATTTCTGTAAAAGAGTCCTTTCAGGGGTTCCTCCGTTGGGGACCCCAAAGCCTTGCAGACCTGGTGATATTTTGCATTTTGCCCAGGAGAAAACACTCTCTTTCACTTCAAGACGACCAGAATAAGAAGGTTAAAGTTTGTTTCAAGAGAAAAAAAATCAAATTATGCTAATTTGAAACAATTAACTTAGGAACTTGACTAGTGGACCCCTTCCCTGGGATCCTGAAACTGAACAGCCAGCTGTGATTTGGCTTTCATGAGAAACTCCCGCCTGCCCTTTGTGCTGTAATCAGCCCTGTGGGGCCACCTTGTCACTGGTGCTTGAGGTAATTTGTCCAAAACCTACTGCAGTCCTTTTAATGACATTAAAAGTGTTGGCATATATACAACTGTATTGTTCACGTAAGTGTGCTGGAGAGAGGACTTTTGCTGAAGGGTCCTTAATCAGGCGCTGGACAATTAACGGCTTTTGCTCTGCCAGTGTTTCTGTTAAACCTTCTGATACTTCTCACCAGAAATTCATCCTGCTCTGAACAAGTGGTTTGTGTGAGGTGGTCTCTTGTTGGCCTTTGATCTTCATGTCTGTATGACGTGATCCACACGTGTAAATCCAGAAAGCTGGAAAAAGTAAGGAATCCTCCAAACACAACGTATCCCTGCCCATTCCCAAGGGAGATTGAAAGTATTAGTGTTCACAGAGATTCCTATTTATTTCATATTCTGCCAGCCCTGTTCTGGGCTGTCTTTTTTTTTTTTTGGGGGGGTGGGGCAGTTTGTAAAATCTCTTAAAAAATATGTGGAGAATAATACTGGAATTTATATTTAGACACCATTACTTTGGATTTTCAACCATTCTTTGTTGAAAACTCTGCATAACTGGTAGTGCAATAGGTAATGGAGTAAATATTATCATGATTAGAGTTGTTTGGTTGGGGTTTTTTTTCCTTCCCCACCCCATGGTCCCTCCACACCCCCCACCATGGCATAAGTGTTTTGTTACTGATCTCCACCACACCTAAGATTCTTAACACCTTTTGAGATATTTTGCTAAAGGAGCTTATTAAGTCCTCTGGGCCCCAGGGTGAAAATTCTGGTGTTTGGATGTTACAGGAGGTAATGCAAGCACTGGTTATCCTCTCCCACAAACAGACTGTGGGTCAAATAGACTTCTGCTGGCAGAAGCCATTGCAGGGCCATTCTCCATCTTTGAGTGCCCAAGGACTGAAGAAAGGCCAATGTCATCCCAGTCTTCAAAAACAGCAAGAAGGGAGACCTGGGAAATTACAGACTGGTCAGCCTCACCTCCATCCCTGCAAAGGTGATGGAACGCCTCATCTTGAATGTCATCTCAGAGCATATGGAGGAAAAAAAGTTACCAGAAGTTGTCAACATGCATTTACCAAGGGGAAGTCATGTCAGACTAACCCGATAGCTTTCTGTGATGTCATGACTGGTTGGATAGATGAGAAGAGGGCAGTGGATGTTGTCTACCTTGACTTCAGCA
>JAOWAV010000065.1:4487752-4548486 GCA_028571045.1 Scolopax bukidnonensis
AAAGACAGGACCCAGAGGGTTGTGATTAGGGGCACAGAATCCAGCTGGAAGTCTGTAACAAGTGGTGTTCCCCAGGGTTCAGTACTGGGTCCAATCCTCTTCCATATATTCATCAATGACCTGGATGAAGGGATGGAGTGTATCCTCAGCAAGTTTGCTGATGAAAGCTAGGAGGGGTGGCTGACACCCCAGAAGGCTGAGCCTCCATCCAGAGCGAGGAGGGTTGGGCCGAGAGAAACCTAATGAAATTTAGCAAGGGCAAGTGTAGGGTGCTGCACCTGGGGAGAAATAACCCCCTGTACCAGTACAGGTTGGGCACTGACCTGCTAGAGAGCAGCTCTCAGGAGAAAGACCTGGGAGTTCTTGTGGGCAACAGGATGACCATGAGCTGGCAATGTGCCTTTGTGGCCAAGAAGGCCAATGGCATCCTGGGGCGCATCAAGAAGAGCGTGGCCAGCAGGTGGAGGGAGGTCATCCTGCCCTTCTACTCTGCCCTGGTGAGGCCCCATCTGGAGTACTGGGTCCAGTTCCTGTGCAACATGCTCTAGGCAGACGTGTTCTGGCAGGGGGTTGGACTAGATGATCTCCAAGAGCTGCCTTCCAACCCCATGTGATTCTATATTTCTAAAGAATAAAATAATGAAGAACATAAACAAAATGATAGCCAATAGGTATTACGCAGACTTATTGAAATATTTGTTCTCTTTATTACATAATAGGAGAAGCAGCAAACAGCTTGACAGAATGATTGAAAAAGTGGTTTTGAAAGAGGAGGAGGAGGAGGAGAAAAAAAGGTTGTATGGGACTAAAGGAGGAGAGGGGGCAGGAGGTTGTTGAGAGGGGTAGAGGCTGTGAAGGGTGGGTGAGGTGGGGTTGGGAAGAAACTTTACCCAACTCCCCAACCTCACCGAAGCCACTGGCCCACGAACAGGGGACGGCACAAAGGCTTCACCTTCCTTTGCCTGATGAGACCGACAGCAGGATTCGTGTGATTTGGCTTATTTATGACTTCAGAGTAATTCCGTGCTGTGTCTTGGAGGCCACCTAATGTGGTAATGGTTCCTTTTGTTTAAAACAAGTTTCCATCATACTAAGATTATTTTTTTTAAATAATGCTTTTTATCTGGAAATAAAATAAATGGAGGATACAGTCATGAGGGAGAATGGTGATAGGTTTCTCAGCTGTCTGCTAGATGAAGATTGTATTTTATTAGCTCACCTACTGATTTTTATTTTATTTTTAAACTTTGATTGTAGCTTTTCCCCCATATCTTTGTACTGAAAATCAGCAATTGGCTATGACTAATTTGCACTTACTTCTTTCTCAGTGTATGTTAAAGCAAAATATAATTTCCCAGTTAGTCAATTTATTTCATTTCTTGGCTTTTTGTTGTTTAGGGTTGTGTAAATACTTTTAATGTTGGTCAGTGTTCATATGCCCGTTCTAAAAGGGCAAGTGAAATGAGACACTGTGTGACGTGTAACCTGTGGAATAAACTACTCCAGAAAACCATTCCCCTGCACAAGTACCTGAGCTTTCAGTGCTTCTCTTTGAACCTTCGTTTGGATAGGTGCTTTCTAATTATTTTAATGGCTTTGAGTAGAAATCACTGAAGTCTTAGAAAAAGACAATTCAAACTTGGATATCAAATCTTAAAGCACTAGTTCTGTATGTATTTAAGTTATTCACTGTAATTACGCCTTTTGGTTACTTAAGTCTTTGAAAGGTATATTGTGAATTACAAACAACTTGAAAGCATCTAATGCTTTGTTGTTTTACACAGTTTTTTTGCTGTGCCAGAAGCAATTGAATAACTCATACTGTAACTAGAAAAATTTCCATGATTTTTTTTTTTTTTTTTTTTTTTAAATCCTCCAGATTCTAAGGTACAGGTTTTACTTTTTGTGGACAGCTGAGAAGAAAGAGTACCTGACTTTGGAAACCTGCTTTAAAACATCTTCTAGTTTATGAACTCATGTCTGTCTTTTTTTTTTTTTTTCTCCTCCTCCCCAACTTCCCTTCTGTTTTGCAGCCATAGACCTTTTGTATGGGGGTATATACTGCTTTATGTGTCAAGATTACATATACGACAAAGACATGGAACAAATTGCCAAAGAAGAACAACGAAAAGCTTGGAAATTACAAGGTTTGGTTTTCCTGCCTGAATTTCTTGTTTCTGTTTTTAATCATACCTGTCCCTCCCATTTGTCAATGGCAAAAAAACAGTAAGGGGAAGAAGGAGCTCTCTAGACGTAGTAGTGAAGGGCTTGGGAGAGAGAAAAAGACATCTAGCTGTTACTTTCCAGGAGTTAGACTGTTAGTTTAACATGTGCGCCACAACTAACTGTAGCAGAAATATTTTATTTCTAATTGAAAAAAAAAAAAAAATAGAAAAATATCAAATATCAATCCTGCAAAACTTGCGTAATATCAGAGTCAGATCTGTATTAGGTAGAAAACGTAACAGTCTGCTCCTTTAGGCTAATTTAGGTGATAGAGGTGATAAATCTGTTCCCCTCACATAAATTGCCACCCTTGTGTGTGAGATTTTTTTTTTTCTAATTTTTTTAACTAGAACGTGCCAGCTTACTTACACACCTGTGCTTTCATGGTACACGCACAGTATCTATGTAGAAGTATTTACACACAAATATATGTACACACATTTGTTTTATTCAGTTTGCTTTCCCTAATTTTTTCTTTTTTAGCCTTCACCCCAACAGTGGTTTCTCACTACCAGTGTACAATGACAGGTAAGAGGCGTGGGCTGGCGACGCACTTCACTAACAAGCGTCCCTTTGCTGATTATCCTGCCATTTTAGACATGAATCACAGTTAAGAATGCCAGTTTTATCGTGCAAATTGTTTTCCTCTTGCTTGGATATGTTCCAATGATTGAATAATTACAGCAGACTTGATTTCATATGCCCTTTCCTTGATACATCTATTCCAAAACAAACCTTTTCTCTTTTTTTTTTTTTTTTTTGGAAAGGAAAGGAAGTAGCATTTACCTTTAACTGAGTAGTTTTTGAGCATCAGTTATAAGAGCTTGTCATCTTCCATTTCCAGTGGCCTCTAGGGGGTATGTTTTCTTAAAGTGGGAAAGTCTGTATTTAAAGACAGATGACTTCTGTCTAGTAACGTCTCTTACTGAATCCATGGCATCCTGTTTCAATGTGACAGCCTTAGTCAGGGCTGATATGACTCCAAACCATTCTTAACCTCATTTCCAATTTTAAAAATAGCAGCTAACATCGTATTAACTAGAGCTGTTCTGATGGCTTTTCAAAAGTATAGCTGCTTTTGCTTAGTTGCTACTACAGGTCCTGTTCTGCTTATTCCCCATTTTGAGGGAGTTGGGTCAGAGGAAAGGATAGTGAGGTCTCCAGTGAGTCCTGGAACAAGAAAATGCAGCTTAGCATTGTTTTAGCACAAAGTACTGTTTTTCAAAGCAAAGCAAAACAGAAACATGTTTTTAAATCTTTCATTTAGCCTGTGCACCTTGTCTGAAAACTCCTTCAAACCCTTGTAAACTGGGGTGTTTTGGGCACCAAATAAATTGACTATAACAACAGAATGCTGCTTCTTGATGCTGTAGAGGAGGAAGCCCCCAGCCCAGTTCCTTAGCCTTGAATATGTAAATTACAAGAGCAATTTCTTAATTATGTTGCCCTTAGCAAAGGGTATATTTTTTGTGCCTTCTGGATGGAGATGCAGCCAGTTTGTCCTCTAGTGGGCATCAGGCTGCTATAGCTTATATTGTGGGGTAATTAAGAGCTATAAGGTTGTTCATCTTGTCATCTTGAGCCACAAAGTTGTGCAGTGAAGGGAAGAATCACTGAGAGTAACTGCCAGGCAGAAAACCTTGTCTGTACCAGTTAACTGAGAAATAATAGAGAATTATGTCATCTTTGAATTTTTTTTCTTTCTTTCTCTATTGCTTCAAACCATGCCCTCCTTCCTGCAGTGACTCACGTTATCTGAAAGATGATAAAGGGGGAGGAAACCCTTCTTCCTCCAAACTGAACATCAAGATTAGTGCAAAGCCCAAACTCAGTGTCTTGGTTTTATTTCCACCACAGGGTTAGTTTACTTCAGCCAGTCTGCAAAGACTGAGATTGGCTTAAAAATTGAATTCTCAAAGTTGTATATTTTCAAGCTTCTATCCACACAGTGCTTGAAGGGTATTAATATATTTTTTAATAGATGCTCACATAATAACATGATGCCTGGAGAAAAAACTTTAAGAAAAACCCCAAATATAATGAGATTCATTTCATACTCCTATAATATTAACTCTTAGTGTGATGAGTTCCCATGTCCAGCTGTAGTTCAGGGTTATATGATATAACTCTGAACAAGTTGCACCTCTGCCATTTTTTTTTTTTCTTCTGGTATTGAATGTTCTTTAATAATGAAGGAGGTGAGAATACACGGAGCCCTTCATGCTAATTAACGTTTGGATCTTTGGGAGGCAAAAGGGAGATTTGCTGAAGTATAGCAAATTAAAAAATCTATGTTAATTATTACTTGCAAAATTGTGACTTTTATAAACTAGAGCCTTCATCACCTTTTCCTTCACTCATCCATGTGTCCCTGATAAAGTCTCTGAAAAGTGACAATTTGTGTATTTTACCTAACAACATTAATTCTTGGATGGAGATTTCACATGCTGACTTGAATCTCTGGCTATTTCATAGCATCATTTTTTAAATGATGAATTTTCACTCCTATAACGCTACTTTCCTTTAATTGTAAATGGTAACCTATGCATGCTTTGCAAATCTTTAAGGTAGATTATATTGGCATTTTTGGCATGTTTGTGAGTGTTACTAAAACTTTTATTAAATATTTTTCCTCCTTTTTTTTGGTGTTGTTTTGTTGTTTTGGTTCTTGCGGTTTTTGAGGGGGGGTTGTTTATTTGGTTACTTTAGAAATTTAAACATTGAACCATTCTTAATAAATGGTTCTGTCTTTTTTCCAAATTTTCAAGAGTAGTAAAACTTTAATATTATTGGTAAATTCTACAGCTGGAACAGAACACTTTTTAATTTCTGTCTCTGACTTGTGCTCTTTCTAATGAAAGGCTTCTGTAAAAGTTTTCTTTTTTATCTGTTTTGCTCTGTGTTTGTTGTGGCATCAGCTGTACCTGGTTTTCTGTTTGGTTTAATTTCTTTTTAATTGAACAATGTTTGATTTGCCCAGAATCCTGCAGAGTCATCCAGTCTGTCGTGTCTCACTTTACCTGAAGAGTTGCTCTTGTGAAATGCTTTGGTCTGCATTCTCTATAAGCATTCAAGCTATATAATTATATATAGATATATATAAGTATATAATAATAGTCCCACTGGCATATGTGGAACTACTGCATGCCTAAAGCTGAGCACACATGTGTTTCCAGGTGTGAATTTTGTTATATTTGATTGAAACCAGGATTTAAACATATCCAAGGTTGGGTTTTTTTTTTATTTTATTGTGAGATTTCATCGTTGTCAGATTATACGAGCTGCGTTTGGCGATGTTTAACCTGCAGGCAGCCCAAACATGAGAGCTCAAGCTTACAACCATAGCTGGTACCACCACGGTGGTGAAAATTACTTTGAGCCTTTTATACAAACCAATTGCTATCAGTTCTGAAGGGAGTATTACGAATGTGAAAAGGGCTGTTGAAGACATCTAATATAAAACTTGTTGCAAGCCAATGTTCTGTCATATGTGAACTGTCCATATGTGCATCTCTGAAGTCGCTTCATTCGTTTGCCTATGCCTACTGTATAGTGTATTCAAAGCATTGCAGCTGTTTTATCTCATCAATCTGTTACACAGTAATTAGTTTCCTTTTCTGTTTTCCTGGGTGTGTAGCTTGATGCTGAACCTTGGATAAAGGAAAGGGACTATATGATTCTGGTATTCTTTCTTATGCTTCTTGCATAATCTGTTCTTGAATCAAATGAAGTGAGTGATGGGTGCATCCATGTAAATAAGAATTTTCTAGTCCTCAAGAATTCAAAAATGAGACCTTTTATTACTAGAAGCTGGAGGGTCAGTAGTAAATGTGAATTGAACATTTTTGGGTGGGTAGCTTCTGACAAGCGTAGCTAGTTCTGAAAATGAAGATCAAAGAGCTATAAAAATTTAATGTATATTATGCAGAATGTGTGAGCCTCTAGCTGTATTTTCTACTCTCCTTTTCATATGTATGATTTATAATTTATTTTCTGTAGCGCAGCGCTGTTTCTGCTCCATGCATTCTGGAAAATAACTCTTAATTGACTTTAATCCTCAGTTTTAGAATAGCCTGCTTGTCGCCTTATTATTCTTTACTTTTAATGCCAAGGTGCTTTTGCAACTTGCTCTAATTGACCTCGTGTAGTGATTTCTCTGTGCTCCGTGGGATGCTGCAGCAGTACTCGGCTGGTCAGCACACGAGTCTTCACTGTTGTGTTTCTCTTGTGTGGGATTTACACTGCACACAACTCGGTGCTTACTTCACACCTATTCTCTGTACTGCTCACCTGGCTCTTCCCCCGCGCTTCCCTTTGAACCACAGAAATGGGTTGAGATTTAAAGAGTATAAGGGCAGGTTGTAGCTGCAGCTCGTGAGAAAGGGTAGTCGAGCATTTGGACACTTTTGGTTGGTTGGCGGGGGGAGGTTTGTGTTTGTACCTACTACTAATTGTATTTTTAGGTAATATTAGATATGGCAGTAAAGTGAATATTTAGAACTTTCTAATATCCAGTCCTACGTGGAGAGGTCTCACTCTGTAATGGCATATCCTAAGCCACGTAGTAACTGCTTAGTATATTGAATACTACATTCTGCTGTTCATCTGTAAAGATTAAGCCCGTATCTGTCCATTAAGTTGGGGTCAGTTTTGATTTCTTTAATAACTTGTTAAAGTTAGGTGATTTCTTGGGTATCCTGTATCCTCTCTGAAAATCGTATGGTGGGTCTGTCATTTGACCTCCTCTGAGCACAAAGAAATGCATTTTTGACTAACAGTGGATTTATTCTTGTGCTGCAATTTCTTTTTAACTGAAAGGAGGATTATAATCCAATAACAGAATTTATTTGGGATAGATATTCTTTATAAGTAAAGAAATGCTTTTCTTCCTTTTGCTCTTATTTGTTGGAAGATTGGTTGATATCTTTCTGGACAATTTTTGGGGGGGCGGGGTAAAAAGAAATCAGTCTTTTGCACATAGATTGAATCTAACTTAATGGACAGCATGTTGAAAGTTTTTACTTGAGCAGAGGTTTTTAATCCTTTTACTAAACAACTCCCTGAAACTTTTTTTTCATCTGCTTAGGCATTGGAGAGAAGTATTCAACATGGGAGCCAACCAAACGAGAGTTAGAATTGCTACGACACAACCCCAAGCGGAGAAAAATAACCACAAACTGCACCATAGGTAAGTTCTAGAAATCCTTTCCGAAGCTGATTCTCAGCTACTTGTATGTTCAAAATTCTGTGGTGTTCTTCCATAACTATTTTTAGCCCGATGCAATTGTAGTTGATTTCCTTAACCATTTAGGATAACAAAATAAATGTATTTTACACTACATTTTTCTCACTGTAGAAGGATATCTACTCTGTCACTTCAGGTACTGATGATTCATCTGTGTAACAGCTACAAAACAGAACTTTTTTTGGGACAATATACCTTGAAAGACTTTAGCAGAAATCAGTGATGTTATCTCAACTCAATCTTCATCAGAGATCCCATGCAGGTGTTTGAAGGGAAATCCTGTAGTTGAGATGCATCCTTAACTGCGACAGCCCATTGGTAAATGTGTTTTTAGCAGACAGAATAAGCACAGTTGATGTCTTTCTGTTTCATGTTCTAAACTCTAAATAGGGTCGCTTCAATTTCATATTGACTCTGAAAAGACTTAATTTGTTCTCCTGTGTGTGTCAAATAGCAGTTTTGAAATGTGTATCAAATGTTTAATGTTTAGAGTTCAGTAGTCTGGAGCGACAAACTCTCTGAAAGGCAGACATACCTACTTATGGCTGGGGAATATTTGGGTAAGGGCGAGGGAAATGAATGGCATTGTCCAATTTTTTTCTGCTGTCTTCAGGTTGGGAGAGTAGGGGGCTAAAACCAGCTTCCTGACAAGCTCTAATGAGGATTATTGGGCACTTTTGTAGACTTTTAAATGCAGAGTAACATTTTAACGGTGAAGGTAAAATATTGGAGATGTAGCTATAGAGATTGGAAATAGGAAACTGTTTAAAAAGTTTTTTCCTAGTTTTTAAGCTACTTACTTTTTTATGAGAATCTATTATGCTTTTTGCACTTATTTGCTCTTGTCAAAATACACTGAACATAACTTTCTAATGCCGTGTTGCAGCTTTCTAGTGTCGTGTTTCTAATACAGTAAATCATACTTAATCTAAAGTATGTGTATATTTATTTGGAAAAAAATGGTCTGAGAAGCACAGAGTAAGTTGGAGTAAGTCGAAAATGTGTATAGAATGGTAATTCTAAAGAAGGGACCTATGCATTTGAAGTAGTGGAACAGGAAAGAGTTGGAAAAACATCTGGATTTTGGAAACTTCAAGCAGCCTAGGAAAAAATAACTAAGCAAGAATTGTTTGCATCATGTTCACAGTGGGATTTTGTGTTTTATGAAACTCCAGTATACTTTGTATAGTCTGTTGCAAATTACTTAATACAACTGTGCAGGGTTTTAAAAAAAAAAAAAGTTTTATTTCATTTTCAAGGTGAATGTGACCTTTCTGAAGAGTGGAAGTACATTTCTGTGTTTCTTTTTCCAATTTAAAGGAATGCTATGCCTACTTTTAAAGCATTTTAAATTTTTCAGTCTGTTTAAAAAGGACATGTCTGGTTGCATGAGATCTCATACAACACTGCATGGGCAGGGGAGTGCTGGTGAAACACAGGGGATGAGGGAAATGACTGATCTCTTTACTTCTGCAGGCGTGCTTTTAATAATTTCTCCTACTGAGCCCTGGAGCTGTCTATGTGCTGAGATTTAGAAAGAAAAAAATCAAAGCACCCAGGAGACATAATGTAGTTTTGGGCTACAGTTAAAAGCAAAAGACTAGCTTTCTTTCACAAAAATACATTGGGGGTTTAGCTGAAGCAAGAAAAGCCATTGTCCTTGAGCCTTTTCTCTCCATCTAACCTGCTGCTAAATATATATCTGCTTCAGAGGCTTTTTCCCTTCACTTTCCTCACATTGACTTGTCTGTTTGCAGTTTCAGATCAGTGAAGAGCCTGTATGCAGACTGAAATGCTGCAATTACCTGGACATTCCCATTTCTCTCTTTTTTCTAATACTCAATTCTTTTGCCATCAGGTTTTTATCAATCCCATAGCAGATATTAGCGAATCCAGTTTATCTTCTGAGGTAGGTAAATGGCTCAGAGAAGGGGCATAATGTCCAGTTTCATTGGTTCTGAAAATGAAGATGATGTTGGTAACCATATATAATAAGCATTGCACATCTGTTGATCAGTTCTCTTTACAAAAGGGTCTGTTAAAACAAACCCAGCTGCCTCATGTATAAAATGGTCTCTGCAAAGCTGTTTTAAGAGGAAGGCAAGGGGTGTTTGCTGTTTTCAGTCTTACTTCCAGAGATGCTCTGGTCAGCTGGGAGACAGCGTCTTTAACTGCTCTGCAATGACCTTCTGAAACAGCTACTGTGCCAATGCCTGCTTCAGCATTTATGCAAGATGAGTGTATTAGTATTATAACAAAAATAAGTGGGACAGTACTCTGAAACCTGGACAGGAATGGCCATGAGAGGATACACTTAACTTGTATGTGAAGGGCTAGCATATGATCTTCAGTCCTAATAATAAAACAAATTAAATTGTATTTATAATAATATAATATTAATATAATATATTATATTATATATTATATATAAACAATATTTTATATTATAATATGATAATAAAATAAATTGATCTTCATATCAAACACACTTAAGTGGTAAAAATAGGTTTTGTTGTAATTTCATGTTACATCGTTATTATTTGCATGACACTCATTTAGGTGAATGAGTGGCAGAATCTTCTTTGCACATAAAGGGATTTTCTTTTCATTCCAAATTTGTAGCAATCTCATGATGCTTCTCAAACAGCTGGATGTGTCTGCTACTCTTTGAGCTCTTTGAACTTTTATACAGCTGCAGGATCTTTTGTCTTTCATTGGCACCATAAATTAAAGCTGAAGAATATTTAGTCACGAAAAGAATGTGTTATAATGGAGGATTGAACTGGTAGTTCAGTAGAAGAAATACTGTGCAGAACTCCTAGATTCTGATTTAGCAAAATGAAATTATTATTTTCACTTACGTGACAATTTGAAACTCATTGAAGAAGGAACTTTTTGTATACATCCTTTAAAAAAAAAGGTAAAAAAAACCCAAAACCAACATCAAAACCAACCAACCCAAAGACCTCACCAGAAAACCAACTTAAAAAAACCCCATAAATGTTGCTTGGTTCTCTTTTGGAATAATGATGTTTCCATCTCACAGACATTTTTCCAGTCAGTAAGAAGATAGATTAGGTAACTTTGCTTGAATCACTATTTTGCCATTGAGCAAATTGCTCTTCAAAAGAAAGCTCAGGTTGGACAGTACTACAGATTGTGGAAACTCTGCTGATTCCTACCTTTTGGGGTATAACCAAAGGGCTGTTCCCATTTTACCCATAAGCATCTTCTGAGTGATGTGGAACACTGTTCACCAAGTCAAAACACTAAGCAAAAAGCTGTGATGAAAAACCCTGTGGTGTGGGTTTTACATGGGGCACTTCATATTGTGATGTCCTGGCAGACTTGAAACGGTGATGGTGTTCCTGTATTTAAAAACATTTAAAAGAGCATGTAGTCTACCTGAAACCAAAAAGGTTTTACTGCTCCTGGGTAGCAGCATTAGCTCAAGACACTCTCAGACCTTGTGCCCCAGCTCCCTTAGGGTGCTGCCTCTTTTGTTGTGCTGGAACAGTTGTTTTCAGGCTGAAGGGATGGCAAGTCATGGGGAACGCAGAGGGTGAGTGGAAAGTAGACATCTCCTGAGTTATTGTTATGAACTTGTTCTCAGCAGCAGCGCTGGATCGTGACCTCAGCTATTCCATTCATAAATATTTCTATTCATAGAAATGCTCATCTTGATTTTGGGTTGAAGCTGGTGTTTCACCAAAACTTTTATATGGAAAATTAGATAAGATTTAATAATCGTCAAATAAATTCTAACAGCATAAAAGGAAAAATCTAATTTTTTCAATCTCTTCTTGTCTGTGAAAAGGCTTCCTGCAGCAAGTGAAGGTACTAACTAAGCTCCAAGTTCACAAGCAAATTTTTTATTACAGAGTTAGTCTGGAAGTGAAAGTGATACAGTTTCTTTCAGGAACTATTTTCCAAAGCTCATCTTGCTCTGCTATCATTAATGCCCCCAGCAGATCAGTTCTCCTGAGTATATGAAGTATTAGCTTGGGATCAGCTGGTCTCCCATTAGCATATGAAGTGACTTTGTGGCTAAAGATTGGTGTATTAACAATGGGAAGAATTAGAGTCCCAAGGCACATGGGTAATTAGCAGAAGCCACCTGGGATTCCCATTTGCAGGGTTGTAAAAAGGCAGAGGGGGCAGCCTTTATCGGAGAATGAGCAAATCCTTTTTAGAAAGAAGGATGAGGTTTGGGGGAGGTGGCAAAACCCAAGAGCTAAATGGGAGTAGCAGGTGGGTTTTGCAGCTGGGGATGTGATGGAGAAGCACGAATGGAATAAATATTGCAGTGGAGCTCCCGTGTAAAGGTGGCAAAGAAAGAAGAGCAGTGGCCTGGAAATGTTTTTGGATCTCTAGACAAGAGACAAGAGGAGTGTGGCTGCTGCTGTAAAAGCTGCAGTAACCTGAAGGTGTTGAAGACTACGTTAGAACTTGGAAGGTTTTTTGGGATGTACCAACCTTCTGGTGTGTGTTTTCTAGTTGAATGCAATTTAAGGTGGCTCAAATGGAAAAGCAGAATGAAAAACATGGTTTGGTACAGTACCAAGTTTTTAGCTGTAACTTCAATTGACAAGTTACTGATTTGCAAGCAATATTACTTTTATATTCAAAATTATGGCCACACAAAGTGCACCTTGAATAGAAATCTTTTTGATTCTTAATTTTTTTTTAGCCTGCTGTGTGGTGAAGGAAAGGAAAATGACGTTTAAGACTACTCTGTGACTTTTTCTTTTCCACCTAACTAAATTAAACTGGCTGTCTAGTTGGAAATCTGTTTCCTAAAAGGTTGGATTCTTAAAATCAAAAAATGCTACCTTTCTGTCAGAGATATTCTTCTATTGTTTTACCTTGTTATGAGCTCAATTAGATTGATTTGTTTGATATTTTTCCTAAGTCTAAAATTGATAAACCTGTTAGTAAAAATAAATTAAAAACCCCTTTCCTATCAAAGTTCCCATGGAATTTTAAGATAAATTAGAGGGTTGGAATCTGTTAAGTATTCTAAAACTCAAGCTGTGATTTACTTGAGGTTTTAAGAGATTAGCTTTCAGAAAGTCTTGATAGATTTTTGAAGTTTACCTCAAGCACTATAAGGCTTTCCTCTGCGAAAGCTGTTTTGAAAAGAAATTCCAGATTTGATATTTCAGTAGGCTTTTTGTGTATTGATTGTCCTCTGAGAGCATGTCACCTAGTTTTCCAAAGCCAGTGCCAGACAGGAATTCTCATCACTGCTGTAATGTCACTTTGTAGGGTTTATCTTCGCAGCAGTCAATGATTCAGCTGTCTGATTTAATTGCTCCTGGGTCAGCTTAGGGGCAGCCACAGCAGCACTGAAGTCCTTGCAGTGCTTACCTACTCGGAGTGAGCAAACTTTTGTTGCAGAAACTTTTCTAATGTAAAGGTAAGTCATCTTACCTTCCCATTTGAAGAGTTTACTAATTGACAGTACTTCAGAATGCTTATTTGATCCCAGGTTAGCTCCACTGAGTAAGGGGCGGGGGATGGAGGGGTCCTGCTCTTACTACCTCAATATTTGATTGAATCTTGGGCCCTCACACATAAGCTGGTGTCTTTCAGGGTATGAGTTGTCCTGTTTGTATTTTCCTTTCATGCCAAGATTTTGCAGGGGCATACCCTTTAGTGAACATTAAGAGAACCAACCAACCATTTCTGATAAAAGCAGTAAGATTTCTATTATCTTCCCATCTCCCCTCCCTCTGTGTTGATGCTACGCTTTAAGCAGAAGAACTAGCAGTACACTTCTAGTACCTGCTAAGAGTGAAGACACATGCTATGATTGAGGAAGACAGCCACCTTCCATCAGGGGACAATCCTTTTTCTTCTCGTCACCCTTGTGTAGGCTTCTCCTTAATTCTAGCCAATGGTCCCACCCTCTCCTGAGCAATCCTTCTGGTGCTGTCGGGCTGCTTGCAGGTGTTCCATTCATTAATCTGGCAGAAGACATTGTGCTCTTGCAAAACCACCACCACCAAAAAGCAACGTTCTCCTGTGTTACGGTGCTCAGCAGCTTGGCAAAGGCTCTTCTTCCACACACATGAAGATGGGACTGCCCAGGAACGGGACACATGGCTGGGAAAAGGGGGGACCTCCCTTGCATCCATGCTGTTGTTTCATTTATCCACAGCAAAACCAGCAAAGATTAATGGCTCTTGGATTGTCATTTTAGTAAGAATTGACATTAGAGTAAGCCAGGAAGTCAATTTTAAACAGTAAATGAACTTTTCAAGCTTTTTAGGATCCTACTTGAAGATGACAAATTCTTTGAGAAGTTGTCATTGGTGATAATGTGGCCTATATTATTGCATATTTAGCAAGTAAATATTACATAATTATGTGAGTTCCTGTTTGTCTTTTGAGATTCTAAAATCATTCTACTATGTTTTTTATTAACTTTAAAAAAAAAAAATCGATCAATAGTAAGGCTGAAATCTAAATGACATTTTTGAGTTATGCCATTTACTGTTCCTGCTGTAGTGTCCACAGATAACCTCAAAGTTTATGGCTCTTCCTTTTCATCTCTTATACTCCCCAACAGAAAAAAAATCCTCTTTGGAAGTAACTAATATAAAATGTTTGCCTATCTTTAGCTTGATGATTGAAGAATAGTTGAAACTCGCAGGGCATGTTTTTCAGCTTGTAAAGATTAATGAAAGAGGATGCAGGTTTCCTTTACAAAGAACTTATTTTTTCCCCTAGGGTTTAGACCTGCTTTCAAGTCCATGCCGCAACAAGTTGAAGTATAAACCAGTTAACAGCTTTTCTCAAGGGAGTATCAGGCAATGGTAGTGGGGTGGTTTGGAATATGAAATTATGTGTTCAAGGAAACCATGGCTAGTTTTGGCCCTTGTTAGGCCTCCTAGTATTTTTTGATTGATCTTCTTGCAGTAGCCTATGGAATATTGAAGGAACCACCAGAACTTTTCTAGATCAGGACTATTCTTAGCAGCTTTTAGAAATACAATACTTTGGGTTTTTTTTTGCAATATCTGTGTTGAGAATAAATGCCAGCCTTTGCTTCGTTTCCAGTAAAAGTTAAAAAAAGATGTCAAAAAACAATTTTCAGGAGAAGTTACCTCGAAGCTTGAGCTTAGTGGGAGGTTGGCATCGGGAACGGCTTTTGCAGTGATGTGCTAAATGTGTTCTGGAGGAGATTCTTTGGTTCAGGGTCTGCTTGAAGGTTTTAGTTTGTGTATCTTTATGTGGGAGCAGTTTAGTTTGAAACAGAATAGGATCCAAGTAGAAGCTTTGGGTACGTTTGCTCTCTGAGTAGTGTTGGGTTTTCATACAGGTTTTGGAATTCTTTAAAAAATACATATATAAAAAGATTTGAATGGTTTGGCTTTTTCCCTTCCTTGTAAAGTTTGTTTTGCATTAGTGGGGAAATAAGAGCAGAGAGAGACACCAATTTATAGGCGTGTGAGTAACTGCAATAATATAAAATATTGCAGATGAAGAAATGTTGAAATAAGCGTCAAAGTTTGTAAAGCTGGAATTCTAATCTCCAGGGATATTTACCTCAAATACAACCCCTTTAGACTGTAGGAAGTTAGAAATACTTTTATGTCGAACAAGGGGTTTCCAGTTGGGCTTGAATTTTTGTGTTATCCTGTCTTGGGAAATTGCCATTTGTAGAAAAGACTTGAATTTTGTAACTCTAGGTGTGGCTCTTTGGGATTTGAGACAAAAGGAGATAAACACTGTGTGTGTTCACAATGTGAAATTCCTTAGAAGACAGAGTTCTTAATCCAGGCCTTGGATCATGTTCCAAACTCAAACTTGATTTTTCCTCCTCTGGATTGTTTAAAAAGTAGTTCTGTGGTTGTTGCTGATCCATACCCATCATTCTTAGTTTACAGACAGTGTTTCAACTTTTCTAAAATTGTGTTCTGCGCTTCTTCAGGTGAACCTCTATCATTTGGATCCAGCTAGGTAGCAGCACCAAAAAACCCCCTTTTTTTTTCCCCTCCTTGATGCTGATTCAACTTTCAAGTGTAAAATTTTTGCTGACTCAATTATTTGTCCTACCTTTCTCTTGCTAATGGTAGTTAATTTCTTTCCTGTGCTGTGCTTTCTTCACCAAGTCATTGTACAACTTCAATATGCAGTCAAAACACTAGGCTTTTAGCATGAAAAATGCAGTAAATGTTAGTCACTTGTCATCATCTGCTTGAACAGGTTTTTATGGGATTGGGAGGTTCCTTATCAAGAAAAACCCATCAGCAATATATAGCCAGGATTTGATTCTGGCCCTCGGAGCAAGGTACTTTTATTTAGAGAAAGTATTTTATGTTTATTTAAAATTAAACTTATCAAGGCTTTTCTTTAAAATAGTGTTTAACCGGCTTAAAAATAAATAAAACAGTGGGTACTTATAGGAAAACAGATGTGCTAGAAGTGCTTGGCTTTCTTTGTCTGGCAGAACACACATCAAACCTTCCCCTTCTTCGACAGCAGACCCCAAGGTCAGCAGGTTTGTTGTCTTTTTTTTCTTGACCCCACCACACAAAGCTGCAGACCGTTGCCCTTTTTGTTGATATCATGCCGTGAACCTCTGAAAACCAAGGCTTTTCTGGACACGGAGGGTGTATTTTTGCTGTACAGCGGTTCACTCAATGCAAAGATGCTTTCATAATCTCTAAATTAAGAGCCAGATGAGGAAGTTCAGAATTAGCCCCTGTAGCTCCGTTGATTACAGTCTTAACATGCGCCTGTGATCTTGTCATGGGCAGATGCACCCTTAGCGTGAGAAGGTTCTTTTTCTTAATATTAAGACAACCCAAACCAAAGAAGCAAACCCTAATTTACTGCTGTATTTTAACCTGATTAACTCTGTGTCATTACAGAGAGCGTGGCATTTTCAACGAGGCCAGTAATCTCTGTCTCAGTTTTGTTCTTTTGTGGATCGCTTTTGGATTATATTTACTCTGACCTTCCGTTCTGCTCTTTCATATCTGCTGCTAGAATTGGGCTTTGTGTGGACAGAAGGTAGATAAAGTATATACTGAAAGTAGGAATATGCATAAACAGCATGTGGCATGGTTTGTGTGTTGTGGATTGTTGGAATAGCTCGGTGCCAGTTCATCAACAATAATTTGTGCATATTAATATATTTGGATGCATTTAATTTCACTGGCAGTTAGCCTGCTCCTCAAGTTATTAATTTGTGAAATCTGTTTTGAGGAAGGGTAAAAACTCCTAGGCAGCATATGGTGTGATATTGGGGGGAAAGGATGGCTGCGGGTGTGAATTTTATTTTGTCAGTTTGGTGGGAGTACCTCTTGTTCTTTCGCGATGCCATCTGCGCAGGATTCTCACTGCAAGTCTTATGCTTCTGTGCAGATCATGCAAGATCTCACTGAGCTTTTAAGTTTGGCTGCTTTGGGGGAGGGCAAAGAGAATATTTTATTCTCTGCCACCTTTGGAAGTACTTTATTTTCTATAAGGGCTTCTTTTTTTTTTTTTTTTGACATCAAGTTGCCATATAAAAATACATTGAAGGGTCTAAAACATAACTGGCTTTTAAAGGCTCGTTGTCATGATGCTCCGTATCGATCACACAGTCGTTTTGACAAACACAGTTCCTCTTCTTTGCCTACTCCTGCTCTGTTTTGATGTTGGGTGTCTTCTATTTGGTCTCCCTGACCTCCCTGCAGTTACCAGATTAATGATTATTTTCTTACTCAGGTTTGTAGGACTTTAATGCCTTGCCCTTAGCTTTGCAGGGTGTGTGAGATAGGGCAGCTGCTATTTTGGTTACGTGGTTGCTTTAGAAGCTTCTCCATGTCTTTATTCAACTTCTGTAAATTCATTCAGCTCTGTGTATCTTCACGTACAACGAGCACCACGGTTGTAAGGGATCTGGCTTCATTGTTAAACTGAGGTATTTTGTGCAATTCCTATTTGTGGCATTTCATGTCATGTTTTCTGTTGAGCAGGAAGAGGTGCCTTTTGGGTTCTGTAGCCCTTGATGTGACCTTGGAATGTACCGCGTTCAGTCTTTCTCCTCCAGCCCATTGATCTTCATGTGTTACGGGGTCAGATAAATTATTCCGAAGTGTCAAAGCATTATGGGGTTATTTCCAGGGCTGTATGTGAAAGATGTTTTCTTCTGTTGCATGTTCTGAAAATTTGAGGTTCAGTCTGAGTGTGTTCACTCACTGCTAAGACATCCTGACAGAAACCCGGTCAGGCTGAAGCACAACAGACAGCATTTGTTCAGTGGGTCTTGATGTGCTGAGATAGGAATTTGGAGAAGTTCAGGACAAGTTCTGCTGCAGAACTTAATGGTTTGGGTTCTTTTTTTTTTTCAGTCTTGTTCATTTCAGCTGAGAGAATCAGAGAGGAATGATTGCCGTGGATGATTACATGCTGTATAGCTTTCTGGACGTGATGTGTTGGTTTCTTCTTGAGACACCTGAGAGAAGAACAGTTTTGTAATGTAAAAAATACTGAAACATGGGAAAGTATACATATAAATCCTGACATTTTCCATACTCTTGAAGGGACAAAAAAGAAAAAGTGCTCACAGGGCATCTTCCAGCAGGGATGATATATCAAAAGGTTCGAAACTAACCTTGCATATTGCAGAGATCTTTGGCTTGAGCTGCTTTTTCCCCTCCTGCCACATGTTTATTTTAAACTTAAGCTTGCCTATGGGAGACAGTAAATTAATAAAGATATGTATTTGTAAATATTTTTAAATGAATCTTTAGGTGTGGATTTAACTATGTCACCTTAGTTTACAAAAAGGCCTTTTCCTAGCATTTCTTTTTTAAAAATTCAGGTTATTCTTTACACTTATAATACAAGGCAGCTATTGCTTTAACAGGAAGAACAACTCAACTTCACATCCTGGCTAGAAGTTGCTCCTGGAATACTTTTATATCCTACCCAGATGAAAACCCAGTCCTTGCGGACTTTGTGTGGTTGTGTCTGGATTGTTGTCATGCTCTACAGCTACGAGACAGCAAAATATTTACTCTAAAGGGTAGCATTTTCACTTGTATTCTGATCTGTTCCCTTTTTACTGTAATCATGGAGACACATTGGCTAGATTTGGCCCACACAAGGTTTCTCTCTAACTCTTATTCTCTCCTCCTCGTGGGGAAGAATATGGGGAAATAAAATGACTCATGCCATACTCACTCAGATGCACAGAAATTTCAAGTGGAGAAAAATAATGATAGCACAGTATCTTGGTCTCACTTTGGGACTTTTTGTAAAGCTCTTGCTGTTTGAAGCATTAAAAAATTTATTTTAATTCACAAACTCTAATACTAGTAGAGGAGCTTATCTGTGGATTTGGTAGTGTATGTGTAGCTTCCATATTAATGCTATTGCAGTTATTAAACACTCTAATTTATTTATCAAGATGACACTGGAACATTTTGAAAATAAGTATATCAGAGGATAGTGCAGGATCTCATCACTGGAAAGTTTTAAGAACAATCCAGGGAAAGGTTTGTCAGGAATAATGTACGTAGCATTAATTCTGCTGTACAGTAGAGGGATAAACTAAGTGACTTCTCAAGATCTTCTACAGCTATTTTTCCTGTGATTTTAGTGGAAGATTCAATCTACTTTCCAGTGGCTTAGTCAAAACCACTCACTTTCTTTTTTATTTTGGAAGCATGTTTCTTAATATAAATTCATAGGGAAGAAATTCTTACAGTCTCTTGTATTGCTCAAAACAGCTTCTCTATTTACATGGGCTACACAAAAAATTAACCTTAAGAGGTTTGTTTGTTTGTATTGCTAGATATTTTAGGAATGCTGACTCATTTTGCCAAGCCAAGGGTGTGCACGCATCAGCCAATTGCCATCGAATCAGAAGGATGAGAACTTAAAAGACATCAAGTGCTCCTGCCTTGGCTGTGTGCTTGGTCTTAACCCAACCGTACAGATTCTACAAAATAAAGGACAGGCTGTAACCTCACACCATGGCTTACAATGCCCACGCCATTAAAAGAGATCACTTGCCTTGTTTGAAGTCATTTAAGCCTGGAGAAAGAAAAATAAGTGTAATTGGCCAGTACTGTTCTGGAGGATGAGGGGCATGCAGTGGTTGGGCACCACTGAACTCACGAAGTATCTACAGGTAAATGAACTCACAAGGAGGAATGGAAACTCTTCTGGGCTGTGAAATGGCTCCTCTTTTAGCATCGTTAGTTTGTGAAGATGTATATATTTTAAGTACAGTACAGAGAGTACTTTCTGTGTCTGGCACACTGTGCACACTCAGGACTCATTGTCTGGATTGAGGCTTTTGTTTCACCTATGAAATAGTAATATAAAATGATACGTTTTTTGGTTTTGATCATATTCTTGGTAACTTGTTTGATCTGTTTGCTCCAAAGGATGTCACTTCTCCTTAGGTTCTTCCACAATACATGTCCCAGTAGTGTGTGTGGAAAGGCCGGTCTGTTGCTTTGAGGAAGAATCTGTAGTAAAGCCCATGGTAGGGCTTTGGTAGTCGCTGCTTAGAGATGTGGATTTTTCTCCCCAATCTGACAAAGTTAAAGGTAACCCTTCTTGGCTCTCATCTCCAGAAATTCTTTATTTAAATAAGTTACAGACATGTATCTTTCTATATTGAACCTTTAGTCCAGTATTGTTTAAATGAGGCGAGTGATTTTAATTGAAGCATGATGCAGGGACACTGCAGAGCTTCTCCAGAATTGATTTATAGCACTGCTGGTAGCTGCAAACTTAAACTTGTCTTGATGCATACTAGGAGCTACGACACAAAGGAAATGAATGGAAATACCAGATCCAGGTGATCTCTTTGCATTATCCTCTGATTCTTTTTTTTTTTTTTTTCTGCATTATTAAAGTGAATGAATAATGTATTGAGCCACAAATGCAAAAGCTCATACGCAGAATACCTGTGTAGTCTAAAAATGATGCCCTGATTCTAGCAGCAGCCGTTACCTGTTCTCCATCCCTTCCTGAGTGGCAGCAGGGCAGCTAATTTTGGTCTCCAGAGCCGTGTGGTAGGAACAGGGATACAGGTGTTAGGGCTGTGGCTGTTTTGCTACCTGGCCTGTGGCTTTTTTGACAACTGCCTGTGCTTGAGGCTTCTTCCAGGGGAGGGGACGTGAGCTCTGGCTGCCTCAAGGAGAGACCGAATGTTCCTGTATCCCTCCCTCCTCTTGGCACTGACCTTTTATCCTGACCTGCGAGGAGCCCTGTGAACCTGCTCAGGCAGGGCAAATACTCATCATGGTTTGCAAATGACCCCCTCAAGGTGAGAGTGCTTTTCTCTGTCCAGAGGGGCAAGGTTTTACCCTAGAGCCGAGCAGACGCCGGCTCAGCAGGAGGGGAACAGCCCTTTTCCCATCAGTGAGTGTTCGATGGGCTTAGCCATCCTGTGAAAACACCTTCCTGTCGAAGCCAGTTCCTGGGTTCTGTATCGTGCTGTGATATTAAACCTGAAGTGTGAGCAGTGGTGGGATGAAAAGGTGGAGGGGGGTGTCACACACCTCTTGTGAGTCGGGGTCAATGTGCTGAGCCGTTCCCGATGGCTGCCGGAGCTGCTTTTGGAACCACTCCAACAGCTGGGAGTCCCAAGCTCCCCTCTTGCAATGTTTTCTAACTGTGAGACAGTTATTTTTAATATCTAATTAAATTTCACTTCTTGTGAGCTCGGTCCTTTTTTTTTCTTTTTTTTTTTTTTCCTTATAGCTTTGGTAGGCCACAAGAGTTAATTACAGTACTCTTTGCAGTGGCCTGTGACATACTTGAAAATTGTCAGCTGGGCTGTTCTTCCATCAGCACTATCTCTTTTAATTAATTAACTCAACCAGTGTGTTCTTCAGTTGTTTCTTCTGTCTCAAAATATTAATTTCATGCAAATTTTCACTCGTATTTTTGACTTCTCCCCAGTTTGCATAGATCTCTTTTTTAAAAAATGGGTACTCGATTGCAGTCATCATCTGGCTGAGGTTTTCCTGTCACCAGGGAGGAATAATTATCTCCCAGGCCTTCTTGCATTCTGGTTAAGTTTCAGAATGCTGCTTGTCTCAGAACTACAGCATAGTATTAAATCATTTGGGTTGAGTTGCTATAGCTCCTTATTTTGTGTTTGTCCATGTAATTTTTCTTGTTTTTTCACTTCACAATTGTTTTTATTGAATTTAATTGATTTCAGATGGTTTCTCCCGTTTAACAAGTTACTCTTGAATTATTGTTCTGTCTCCCAATTACAGTAACATTATCCTGATGTAGCCTGTCCCTTCTGTAAATATATATTACATGATGTCACTGGAGCTATTGGATAAAAATAGTGAACGCAATCAATTCCCCGTTTAACCAAGGTGGGTGGGGACAAACTAAATGCTGGAAAACATTATTGGTGTCTCAATCCAGACCAAATTCATGCAGATTCAGCTCAGGCTCAGAGCAGGATGAATGTGTGCAGTGTCAGCCTGGGTCTGTAAACAGCAGGAACATGTTTGTGTGGCTCCATGCCCAAGGTAAGGAGCCTTCCAAGAAGGGCTGGGGAAACGCGGTGCAGAGGCACGAAATCTGGTTGTGTAAAGAATGTGACCACGTTTTCTAGGTCTGGACTATTTAATCAATCTTGCCTGTACAGAACCAGGTGTTTTTTGGTTTTACATTGTGGTGTGGATGAACTAGGTCATCCTCATGGACATGTTAGGAAACGTGTTCATCTCTTCCACTGAACAGATGCTACAAACATCATCCTGTCCTGACAATTTAATGTAGGTGGGTTGTCACCTACAGGTAACTTTTCATAGTTTTTTGGATGTTTTAAGAAAAAGAGTAAAACCAATGACTTACAAATGGAAATCCTAACACAGCATAAACTAAAAAAAATTAAATCTGGCAAGTCTCTTGTGAATGTTGAGGTTGCTGCATAGCTGCCCAGTTGCACACAAGTATGCTAGAAATTACCGGCGGGGGGGGAAAAGAAAAAGGCTTTGAGTTGTCAAGTGGAGCAGAGTGAAGTACTGGAACAAGCATTTAGGTGCTGCATTTAAGTCATAACACTCAGCATGAGATTTTTTTTTTTCTTACAGGTAGCAAAACTGGAAAATATGAATTGACGCGTTGTTTTGAATTTTTTTTTGAACCACTTGGTTGTCTTGAAAGGTGGGGAACTGACTATTTTCTAAAAGAAAAACCACCCGTGGCCAGTAATGAGTACCTTAAGGAGAATACGTAAATAGCAGAGCATCTAGTTAAGGTTGCAACTTGCATTCAGTGCATGGGATCTATTTCCTGGGTTTTTTTGAATTGTCGGTTATTTGGCTATAGAGCAAAGTGCTTAATCTCTTTAGATGGACTGACCAACCCGTCTCTGCCTCTGGCTAAAGTTGTGTTAATGGGTAAACTGATCAGTAATGAGGATGAATTCCACTGACTCTGTACAGCAGTGACCTATGGAAACTGAGAACTTCTAGGTTTTGGCAATTCATCTATTAAAGAGACATTGTCTTCTGGTGCTGGTGATCCATACAATGAGGAATACTTACTATAATCTGCTTCTTTAAACAGTTAATGTTTTTGCTATGCAGGTACCATTCAGGATATATACTTCTTTCATTCCAGGGTATATATTCTCCTTTCTTCCAGGGTATGTATCATCTTTTGTAGCTGGACTTCCAAGATTTTCAACTGGAAAGAAACTCAAGGACAATTACTTTTTGTACACATAAGCAAACCTGTTTCTGTTGAGCAATCTGTTATTTCAAAACTCATGGAAAAAATGCAGTGATCCAGAGTCGTTTTGCCAGAAGTTAGAAGGTTAAAGATGGGGTTTCATTTAGAGTGCAAATATCTCTTTTTTCCTAAGATATATTTTTCCCCCTTCCAGAAATCCTTTTATGATGCAATTGCCTTTCTGTTTGCATAGGATGGGTAAACCTGTAGTTTATGGTGCAATGTATATCTGAAATAGTCCTGTAATTTATTTTCTTTCTATTAACAGGAGTTGTTCTTGATAGTCTTATACTGACTACAAGAGTACGTGTGTGTGTCTATGAAGGCTCTCTATGAGGATGGAAGGGGCTGGCCTTTTATTGGATTTCTGTCAGTGACAAATCAAAATATTTGCTTGTAATTAAAAGGGGAAAAAGAAATCCAGATTTGTTTAACAATATCATCTAAATACAATCTACTCTGACATCCTCTGAACCTCCAACTGCAGGATTCAACATAGTATATATATGTGATATTTAAGTTTTTTTAAGATAATGGAATAATAAAGTGTAAAAAAATATTTATAGTAATGTTTTGAATATAACATATGTAGAAAAATTGGAAACCTTTATCACAAGTCTCTTCTGATAAGTTAAGAAATACCACTCTAGAGCTCTCTTCTGACTTGAGATTTAAAAGGGAGAAGCAGAAGAGTGAAGTTCTCCAGGTTGTGCCTCTTGGTGACTGAATAGCTTGAGGGGGCTGGGAGGTGGGTTGTGGTGATGGTATAGCTCAAGAAAGGTGGTTTGTTTCAGAAGAGACTTAGAAGGATTCAAAACGAGCAATGACTAACCTGGCAACCTTGAATAACTGCAGAATAGGAGCCAAGTCAGAAGAACAAGCACAGGAGAACTTAAACACATTTTCATGTGGTTCAGAAGTAACCAAGAGAGGAAAGATTCTTGCCCTGAGCATTTATCTTAATTTCCTTGATGTGTCATGTCATCAATTGCTTACAATTTCCATGAAAAATGTTCTGTTTAAAAAAGCTTTACTGATTGACCAATCTGAATCAGTGAATCCATTTGGAGAGCACTTATTCAAGCTGTTGTCCCAGCTCATCTGCTGGGGATGTTTAAGTATTTGAGGTGAGAATCCTGCAGGTGAGAGGGTTGGGGCCAGGAGGAGATGCCATTTGCCAGAACCCTGGTGCTGCAGCTTTCGTGCCCCTGATCTTGCTGCTCAGCATCACTCCAAGGGGGTGGTCTCATCATTGCTGTGACGTTCTTTGATGTTACTGGGTTCTCTCTTGTTACAGAATATTTTTCTCCTAGAATATTTTTGTGGCTTGTTCTTTATTATTATGTATTGGGATCTCACCTCATCTTTTTCATTAATTTAATGGAATTGGTTTAGCCTGGCCTTCCAAAGCCACATTTTCCCTTCCTACTACCTGCTCTGTTCAGTGAGGGGTTTTTCTGTAGCTTGATGATTATATAAAAAAGGTTTGGTGTAGGGATGCTCGGTGTTTTTAAGCTTAGAGTCTTGCAGTACGTCTGTTGTCTTGCTTGAAGATCAGCAGTTTAACTTCTCAGCATTTTGAGTGGTTCATACTATTTTAACATTATGTATTTTCTTTATTGAGTTCCTTCTGGCTCTTGTATCCCCTAAATTTTTATCCTTTTTGGAAATCCTCTGATTATCAGAGTAGTCTTGCTGTTGTTTCAGGCTTTTTGGTGAACATAAGCTACTTTAATCAGCACTGCAGTAATTTACTCCTATCGTGGACCTGCCAAATACCTACTATTAACCAGGATTTTTTTTTTTTGAGGTGGTGATGGAGGGGCATCAGTGAAAAGTGTTATCATAAAAGAAGCTTAAAATCTGACAAAGATGGTTATTGTCTTCTTGAAGGAACTCTGAGGTTTAATGTCAGTGTCTGTTGAAAGTGCACTCTCATCAGAAGTAAAACTGCAAGTCCACCCCAGTGTGCTTGAGAGGCTCACCACGAAGCTGAAAGTCCAGCAAGGCTGTTCCTGACTTCATGGTCTTAGACCGTGAGAGACCACCTCTGTTCCACTTGAACAGCAAGTTGAGTGCAAGTATGTAACTTGCTGTGAAATCGTTGTGCCACGGGGATAGGCTTCAACTTGCTTCTAGGCAGAGTTTTTAATTGGTTTTGACCACACTCTGAATTTTATAGGTGTTTCAAAGTTTGCACTTGGAGAATTTTTTTGATTCAGTTCTTTTCTCAAACTCACTCCGTCTTCCCCAAGCGGTACTGATGCTGCAGCCTGTAAGCTGACAGAATATTGTCAGGGCATTATTATTAACTCTTGAAATACATGTAAAGGGGAGTGGGGAAATCCCCACATATACTTTTGTTCTGTATGTGCTCCTCTAAGAGCTTCTGGAACCAGAGTCTGTAGCAAAGCCCTCCTTTCAGCACAGCCACATATTAGCTCACGTACATGTTCTTCATCCTCCTGTGTTCTTCATCAAAGCTGGTTGGGGTCTGTGATATTTTGGAGTGTTATCTTTGCAGTGTTTAAAAATCAGCCAAACAAAACTCCCAGTTTCTATCTCTATACCTTTCTGCAATATAAAGAAGGCGTAATATGTAAATACGGTGGCTTGTTGCTGAAGAAATAATTTCATTTGCTTTTGCCTTGTACTTTTTCCATCAATTCTAAGATACAAGACGTGGTTGGCAGAACTCAGGTGAATTTAAAGATAGCTTTTGAGAATTTCATATCAAAATTTTCCTATTAAAATGTTAATTTAATGTGGTCAAACTGTTTGCTTGTACCCTTTAGGAATAAACAAAGGAAAAGAAATTAATTCTTTACAAAATCAAAAGGCTATAAAACTGTTTGAATTTAAAGACTACAGCTGTGGTTGATATTTTTTCATTTTGATTTGGCTGCAGCAAAAGTTTATGTAGCTTTTTCTTAAACTGTTGTCAAAACAATTCAATACCTGAGTGTATCATTGTTAAGTCTGTAAAAAATGTTCTGTAAAAAACCTTTCCTAATACATTTGACTCAGTATTTCTGCTTCTGCAGTTACGTGTGGATTTCATGCCACCACTGAGAAAGGGTGGTTCAACTGAAGCGATGTGGAATAAATTCACCAAAACTGCATGGTTCTTTTTTCTTTTGATAGCTCACACGATCACAAGTGTCACAATGTCATGCGTTTTCCTATGTAGACCTGGACTTTCATGTATCTGCATACTGTTGCTTTAGGAAATTAGATTATTTTTTTTTTTCTTTCTTTCAAAAGGGATTATCTTTTGAGAATAATTGCTGTCACTAACCCCATTAGCAAAACCATGCTGCTTCTGGCACGCGAGTGGAGCAGCAGCGAATGTAACACATCCATTCTGTTGATGTGTGGTTGTGGTCTGCACCTGAAATGTGAGAGCTGAGAGAAATTGGGTTTAGTTTTGGTGCTAAGAAGTGGAGCTCTTAGCACCTAAGTAGTTCTCCCTTTTGAAATACGTTTTCAGAAAATGCTCTTAAATGATGTTGCAATTCCTCTTGATGAACATAGGATGAAGCCCCAAAATTCTTCATTTTCATGCTTCACTGTTTGTTCCACTGTTGTTGAACTCTCTTTAAATATTTCAGTGAGCACTTCCTCAGCTTGCACTGACTTCTGATGCTGTCTGATGGAGCTTCAGGGAAACATCAACACCAGAAGGAGAACTGTGAGAGCTGGGGCCAGGGGACAAAAAAATCACTCTTGAGGTGTTGCCAACCGGTGTTTAATGTAAAAAGGACCTGAAAACGTCTGTGCTTCAGTGCATCTTGAATGATACTCTGATTGTCTCACAAAGTTGCATTATATAGTGACCTATGTTCTCACTTCCAGAACCTTTATTCAAATAAATACAGTTTCTGTGTGGTAATATTTGTTCAGACTGGTTTGTCTTTTCCTATCCCAGCATGAAGCCCAGTTTTAGAGACAAACAGAACCTCTTCCAGGAGAGCCAGATAGGCGCTTGATTGGTTTTTCTGTATTTTGTATTCATGTGTGGTCCTCTCGTTTCCCCACTTTCCCACCTTTAATAGCTGTACGGTTGCATTTCACAGAGAAGTGGAATTTCCTTATCTTATTTTGGTTTTTTCATCTCGCCTGCGTGGGTGGACTTGCAGAACCAGTGTTCTAGATCTCCCTGCATCACAACAAGAGTTGTTGCTCAGTACCACAAAGTCATTACTTAGAGCATTTGAAAAAACAAAGGCTGTTACTGGAAGAAGATTGAACAACTGAAGCTGACAAAGGTAAGCCAGCTGCTTAGAACCTAGTTTTGAGTCCAAGCATAAAAAGACTTTCCCAGATGGGTTTACATGTTCTTAAGACATTGCAGTAGATTTCTTGCTGCTTTGCTTATGCCTTCCCTGTCTGGCATGTGACAGAATGAGAGTAGTGGTCATAGACCATGCATGGTGATCAAAGGGTATTTTATTTTGTACGATTATACTGTACACAAACTTTTTGTCATGACAGCAATATTCCAATATTTACATTGACATCAGCAAGGTTCAGAAGTAGAAACAGTGCTTTTCTGCTGACCGCTTGCCCCAAGAGCACATCTGTGTACAGAATCTATTAAGCACCTCTCTGGTGGCTCCTGCTCATTTCAGAAACAGTTCATAAGAAACAGAAGTAAAGATAGTGCTGTGAAGCACAGCAGAAGTTTGCAAAGTACCACAGCTTTATTACTAGAGGTTGGATTGAGCCCACTCCTCTGTATGAACAGGGTCTGCTGATGAGATGCTGGTGGAGACAGCTGTTGGTGCTAGTAAAAGCACCCTTGCTGCATTAGAGGATTTGGCACGTAATTTTTCTGATAATTTATGACCTATATGTTGCAAAGCTCACTATTCCACTTAAATATTACCAGGCTTTATTAATGGCAGTAGGAAGGCAGTAGGTGTGGCAGACACAAGTCTCTTACATTCTTAATATTTTATTGACCAGAATGCTGTATAGGCTTTAATTTCTAGCTGCTTTGCAACAAAAGTAATTTTTTTTTCCCCATATAAGTGCAAGAGGATGTGGTGTTTTGAGTTCTGTCAGCTTTTTAGTTTACAGAAATCACATTTTGATGTTTTCCAAGATGCTGCAATTAGTTAGGCAGGTCGTAGCTGTAGTTCAGCACATCATACCTGTTTCATTTCAAATGTCAGTTTAAGAGTGTAGCAGAGCAGTTGTTACTCCCTCAAAGATAGGATTAGATGTATCCTCTTCAACGTTTTTCCCCTTTCAGCTGAGTAAATTCTCATGTTTTGCTACGTTCACCATTTTCTTTATTAATATTTTATTTTATTAGGGTTTGGAGTATTCATGTTGCATCCTTGTCTGTTTTGCAGGTTACTTTTATCTCATTGCATTCAAGTGAAGTCATTGTGTCCGAAATGCTGCACTTAGACCTGTGAAAAAACCAACACCAAAAGACCAAGCGAGTCAAGTAAACCAAGAGCTGTCTGAGTTTGACACCTGTAACTAGTCCTCTGGTGGCAACTTTGAGGAAGATTTGATTCTTGTGGTCACAGGGAAAGAAGGTCCAGCCACAGGCATGTAACAAATGATGCTTAATAAATGATTCCAAAAAGCTGCCTTTATGTGTTTGGTTTTGCTTGTGATTGCTCAGGTAGATACCAAGAAGAAAAGTGGTAGGGTGAGTCTCTAGATGTACTTGTGATTTTCCAGTAGTCTTCTGCAGCGTGCAGGCTGACTTGGAATTCTGGTGATAACCAGAGGGACTGAGTTTTCCAGGGAGACGTAGGGAGAGACCCTTCTGGCTTCTCTCAAAATACCCTGGTGCATCTCAGGCGTCTTACAGGTTTCTGTGTGCACAGTCTGTGGTTTAAATAAAATCGCTACATTTTAAATGGAAAATAGAGGGGAGAGGTTCTCCACGTTTCTCCACTCACACAGCATGAACACCTTTCTGTTGTGGCGTTGTTTGCAGAGACGCGTAGACCGGGAGCTGAAATAGGATTGTGTACAAAGCTGAAGCATCACACTGTATTTCAAGCTGCTACAACAAATTAACTATTTAACACTTTTGCTGATGTTGTGCGTACACTTGTTGCCTCCCAGCACGAAAATAAAGCAAATAATTGCGATAGGTTTCTGTCCAGTAGAAATTACAGTAATAAAATGAGAAACTTTGTCCTGCGCGTTGATGAACAGACGCAACAGGAGGCTGTTGGAAGGAGGAGGGGGTTGGATTAGGTACAGGAAAAATAATCTGTGAGGGCTGTGTGTCCATCGCCTCCAGCTCAGAATGCAGCTCAAGCTGATGTAGTGCCATTGCTCTCTGGTAACCATAGCAACCGGACCACACCTCCTCCTGCTGAAAGATGCTAAAGAGCCCTTTGAGCACTATCTGGTGTACTGCAAGGGAACTGCACCATTTTTAATTACCACGGCATTGCCAGCTGATACTTTTTTTTTTTCCTTTTGTTTTCCCATGGAATGGCAAGGAAATTCTTCGTTCTCTGTCAAGTAATCCTGTTTTTTCATTCACTGTTTGTGTAGTAATCCCATTTATATTGCAGAAGAGGACTATGTTAATTTAAAATGAATACTGGAGTTGTATTTGTCAATGCATTTTTATCTTGTTTTGAAGTAATTTTTTGTCTTAAAAATAAGCATTCTTGTGCACCTAATGCTCCCTTATTTAGCACTTCCTGTATGGTGGTATTGTGTTAACATTTTGGAAGAATACTCAAGGATTTGAGCATGTTTTTCTTCTCGCTTAGACTTTGCAAATGACTGAAAAGCTTTCCCCACTCCTAACCTCTCTTCTGTTGTGCAACAAAAGAGCTTTCCTTTAAGCATCTTGGTTTCCAAGCACAAGAAATCGTCTCTGGGCATTACTGAACATTTGACTTAAGGTGTGATGAATCCTCTTATGCCAAGTTGAATTTTTTTGATGTGTATTGTAGATTGATGTTTAAATTAGCTAAAACAAGTGTGGAACTAGTATCATTCAGAGCTTCTCTTTAAGGTCGTTTTGTTCGGATCTCGGGTTTTGTCCCAAAAAAAAGATATGCTAAATCTGCATTGGATGTCACTGCCGAGGCAGTTTTCTTTGCTGCCTTTCTTAGAAAAAATGATTGTTGCATTATAACAGTACAAAAACCTTATTCTGGCTTCGTGACCCGCATGAGGGAAAGCCTTTTAAACTACCTGAAAGCTCACTGATTGATTTATTTAAATGTATTGGGTTTGTTCTCTAGTGACTGAACCAGTTGTTGTCATGGCATTTTGGTATCAGCTTGGGGAGGGGGCATATTTTGGTGGTGTGTGGTAAAACAGCCCTTGCAAAATAATGCTATTGATGTTGCTGTACTTGGAGGTTTACTTTCTTTAGAGAATTACAAAATAAATCCCAGTGTCGTTCAGAAACTTTGTGCCTTGTGACTTGGGTACATCAAAATCAATAGCTTACCTAAAAAATGTAAAACTCTGTACTTGGAGCTGTACATAGACAATAACTCTGTCAATATTGTAAAAACTATATAAAGATGCAAATAAACATACTGTTTTGTTAGCTTGATAACGCTTATGCTTCCCCTCCCCCTTCTGTCTTTATAGGTCTACGAGGGCTAATCAATCTTGGGAACACATGTTTTATGAACTGTATTGTCCAGGCACTTACCCACACTCCACTGCTGCGAGATTTCTTCCTCTCCGACAGGCACAAATGTGAAATGCAAAGCCCCAGCTCATGTCTGGTCTGTGAAATGTCTACGCTTTTTCAGGAGGTGAGTGCTGTTGGCTACAAGAGCATCGCCTTTCCACGGCTCCTGGCTGTTTCTTACCCCAAAAAGGGATTGTATTCTCTTTGCAAATATAAAGAGGTTGAAAATTATGTTTTCCCTCAAGTTGTGCCAAAACAGAGCAGTGACGATCGCATGAGACCCTACTGTCAAAAATACCCAACTGCTGAAAAGGAAACCATTGGCCTTATAAGCCCTATTCTTGCCTCACCCTTGTTTAGTCAAAGCTTATATTGGAAATAATTACAGTGCTGCCTGCTCTTCTGAGACTGATCTGCAAGCCTTTAGTCCTAAAGCTTGAATGTGTGCTTTAATTAAAAGTGCAAGTTGTAACTGGAAAATATGTCACAGGCTCTTGGGTGATGATGGGAGTGAGAATAAAGCAGTAGTATATAGCCTTGTGGTTTAAAGCACTGCATTATGTAGGTCTGTATAAATATTTTAAAGATCTTGATTCAGGGCTTTCTAACAGGGAGAAACATCTTTGTTATGTCTCTTTGGTGGAAATCCATTAGTGGTCAGGAGGATGTGGAACAGCGAATGTGTTGGCACAGTTTGTACCCTCCATGTACGAGCTACTCCTCTTCTTCCCCATTCTTGCTCAGGTGGCTTTGCAGTGTGCCTTTCTCTGCAGGTCTCATCTGTGCTGTGTGAGACAGCACAGTCTTTCCTTAATAAATAGTCAATGAGCTTTATTAACTGTCTTAGTTCCCCATCGGGGACTGTGGCTAGACAGGGGCTTCTAGTTTTAAGATGAATCTTTAAAAGCAAACAAACGAATCCAATTCTGTGCCTTTCTCTCAGTGATAGATCTGCCTTCTTGGTATGTAAAAAAACCCAAAACCAACAACAACAAAAAGGAAAAGCAAAAGCTGTAGTCAATGCTGTCACAGAGCATTTGAGAGAGCTGGAGATGTCAGTACTCGGAGCATGTCTTGTGTATAAGCTGCTATCAAAGTCCGTTCAGGCTGAGACCAACCTAAAATAGCTTTACCTTTATCTTGTGATTTTCAATTTGATTTTAGTTCTGTGCCTTTTCCCCAGAGATGATTCTTTTTGGTCATTGCAGGCGAGTTAAACGTATATGGAAGGTACAGTCCCCCTTAGCAGTCCCAGTATAAAGTTGTTTTCTGCTCATACTCAACCCTTGTGTGACTTAGCAACTTTCCTTGCTGCTTATCAGTCATTAGTTGTATGTTATCCTTCTTATTTTTTGATTTATTTTTCAGTTATTCCTGAGTCTATCAGGAAAGGAGGTAAAAACAAAAGGCAGGCATACCAATAGGTAGCAGCTGCAGGATTATTGAAAGCAGATGTGCAGTTAAATGGGGAAATACCACTGTCTGGATTAAAAAAATCCGTCATGGTATAGAAATAGCAGTTTCTGTACACTGTTAATAGAAACCTATTTGTTTATTTAAAAACAAGGTACTGTTATAATCTTGATATCCTTTCATCAAGTTGTGGTATAAAGCCTTATTCCTATGAATATCTGTTTACACACATGCATTTTTTTCAAAATCCCTTGGGAAAGGGGAAATGACTATTATATTGCAGATTGAGGGTCTGGAAGAGCAATCAGGACTGTCTCGGTAATGATTTTTCTTTCCATTTTTGTATGTGGAGCCCTGTCAATGGCCTAGGTTGCTGCTTGTAAGACTATGTACAAGCATGTAACAAAGAACAGGCAGGTATCCAAAACAGGGCTTAAATGCAGTATTTGCATCAATTTCAATTGTAATCAAATTTAATTTCACGCACAACTTTGGGAATCTCAGCTTTCGTTTTCCCCAATCAAAACTCATGCCTACGCTTGCATTAGTTCTAATTAATGTTCTGCAACATGGGGGTATGTGAGCGAGGGAAGAGCCCTATCTGCGAGATCAGACTGTGAAGACAGCAGTACAGTAGTCTCTGTCCTTATTTTGGGTTGAAATCTTGCAGCTTTGTGCTGTGGGAGGACAACAGAAAGTGACTCAACCATCTGGAAGTAAAACTAGAGCTTAGACCTCCGCAAGAAAAACTATAGTGTCTGTAACCAGCTCAGTATGTTTTAACTTGCAAGCAGTAAATCCCATGTTATGTGTATAGCCCTATCAGCACTCATTATGAAATTCTGTTTCCCAGTGACTTTGAATTTCTCTGCATTCAGAATGAAAACCAAAATCTTGCATTTTTGGAGAGGACTGGTTATCTTTCATCTCCCAACTATATATATGCAGTGGCTCTGATGAAGGTACCCACACTGTCTTTGCAGAGATGAGGTCAGAATGAGGGAAAGCCAGCCAGTGGAGATTTCAGTGCTATGGTTGAGAATTCCTTTGTAATTGAATTACTGGGGAAGCTTTGGTTCAGGTTCTATCTTGTTTTTAGATAGCTTTCCCACCAGGGTTGACTGATGGAGTTATCCCAAGGCATCTTGCCCAGTGACAAACGATCAGGGCAGGGGTTAACTTCAACTTCATCTCCCCTCCACCCTTCTCTTCTGAAGATGTGATCTTAGGCAAATGGAATGCCAGGGGATCTGGTGAATGCATGCCAGGAAGATCTCTCCAGGAGAAAAAGAGACTGGTTTGAACATTAAATGAGAGTTACTATGTATAAATAAGCAAGTTTTGTTATTTTCCTTTTTAAACAGAAAACATTTGTCCCTTTTCTTAAGATCATTTAGTTACATAGGTTGTGTGATTTCTCTTGGAAATAGGAATAAAATAATAGGAAATAGGAAAATAGGAAGCTACAAAGTTCTTCTACCTTGAAGTAGGTTGATGGTGAGTAATGAGTGTCAGATGGTTTTCAGAATTGAGGGGTTTTTTTTCCTGGTAGCTTTTCTTGTGAATATGCCAAGCATTGAATCTCTGTTTGTTTTAAAAATATCTGACTGCATCAATTAACATTCTCATTTGTGCTGCTTGAAACCTATTTCTCAATAGAATCATGACATGAATTACACTGCATAAGAAAAGGAATGAAAAGGATTTGGGAATAACAGATAGTGGTGAAACTGGCTGGAGGGAAGATAGAACACACAGAATCCGTTCATTGAGCCTTTGAGCTGAAAGGGTTTGTGCACTACTTTTTACCTACTGGCATTTGTGTTTTAGTTTTGCTTCGCCAATGAAGACTAATTTCAAGATGGTCTTTCCCCTCTCTAAGGTTTCTCGAAATAATTCAGAGAGTGACCATTCTGGGTGGTAGGATTAGTGGGTCTGTAACTCGGTGCACTCTGTGACCTGAATAGCAAGAATACCTGGGAATAGAGCAGAACGCAGAGCATCCACTCAGAGATGTAAAGAACAAAGCCTTCTTTATTCCCATCATTACTCATCCTCATGAGCCTATCAAAGTGCACTGCACAACTACGCGGAGAGTTGAGAAGTGAGGACAGAAGGGAAAAAGGAGGAGGTGATTTATGGCTTTGATATCTCAAGATGGTACACCGTTGAAACGGCTTGTGTGTGAAATAAGTTACTACAAAGGTACAAGGGAGAAAAAGTAGTTAAGGCTCTTTATGGAGACAGAGGCTTTGCATTTTGTAACGGAAAATACAGTTTGTGCCGATTTAGTAAAATCTATTTTCTGAAATAAGTATAAAACATACAGAGCACATGCAAGGAAAATGGTTTTCTAATTCCTTGAGCCATCGCTTTTTGTTTGGAAACCTCCAGTAGGTGTTCTTTTCTTCTGTCATACCCTCTCCCTTTACCCATTGTGAATTTTCAGCACGTTTAAAGTCTTAATTGAGAACCAATTTCTAAGAGGAGATTTTAGCTTCTCAAATTGGACTGGAGCCTGGTACAGGATTTATGCCTAAAAATTCTTGATTACAAAGCTCCGAGACTGTTTAGTTGATAGATATGTGGGGTAGATCAAATGTATTTGTTTACGTAGTCGGGAAACTTCCCTGCATGTTTTTTTGGCAGGAGGAATAGAAAGAAGTACAGATGTGTGTGGTGGGGGTTTTGTTTTAATTTGGTTGTGTGGTGTTTTTTTTTAAACTGGTTTAAATTTGGGGTTTTTTGGTATCAATAATGCAAAATACAAAGCCTAAAATCCTCTAAATCCCCTGTAGTTTCTTCCTTTTAGTGTCCAAGAACAAATGTTTTAAGCGCAATAGAAGAAAGTTACTGTTATTTGGGTTGTGTGTAAGAAATGGAGGCTTTGAATCCTGGTTTGTTTTTTCCTTTTTTCCCTGCAACAGCAATTAAACAGCCTATTTTCAAGAATTTTCAAATTGCTTGAGCTAGTTCTCTCCAATATAAACAACGATTCTGCTGAACTGAAAACAAATTTAAGAAATTTAAATAAAAATTGTTTTAAATGATGTTTGGAAGAATTGTGCTATTGCAATGTTTAGAGGTGACTTGCAAATACATCGTTATTTATATTTGCACGCTTTAATGAAGAGGTTTGTACAGTAGTGATTGAATAAGACTTTATGTGGACTTTTTTTCCTCTTTGTGGATTGGCACAGCTCTGAGAGGCTGCTCTTCCCAGCAACAAGGAAATGACAGAGATGGGATGGCTGTTTCATACATTCCAGTTAAATATTGCTAGTCAATATGCTCAGATTCTTTTGTTTCCTTTTTGATTTATTAGAATAGTGAAGCTTTCCCCACCCCCATGTATATTCAACACCGTTCTTACTAGGTGTGTGTTTCTAGTTTCTGTGTGATAATAGCTAATAATTTGATAAAGCTTCTTGTTAGATTCTTTTCCACCTAATGAAGCACTAGAGAATGTAGAATCTGCTGGCAGGTCTGGTGCCTGCAGTGGAGTAATTACGGAGAGTGCTGTTGGTTAAAATGACCGGAGAGCTCTGGGACTAATTGTAAGGAGTGACAGAACAGAGAAGTTTTATTGCTGCAGTTCCCTGAATTATGTTGAGCAGCAGCTGCGTCAGCAGATTTCAATTACCACACTGCTGCTCCAGTCCCTCGGTGTCATTCTTGTTGGCATCACAGTTAACTATTGATCGTTTTATTTATAGAAGCATTTTGTGGTGTTTGGCTGCAGAGGTATATCTTCTTGTTTGGAAAAAGCAGAGCTTGCAATAAAGACATTTCTTTGCAAGGAAATGCACTAAAACCATTTAGAAAACCCTACAAATATGAGGACTAGATGAGAAGATTGTACTACTTTTTGCCTACCTGTCTCTTAAACTACAGTATATTTTATCTAGGCAGGTTTGTAGCACAGTGCCTGTTCTTGCACGGATATAAAATGCTCACAGACTGGGCAGGGAAGAATTTAGGGCTGGGGAAGGAAGCCCGCTTTTCCAATAAAAGTGAGAAATTAGGTACTGCTGGGGTTTCAAATCTTATTTTTGATCTGTGCTGCTTACTGTCTTCTGTTTGGGAACAGTAACTGAAAATAAACTGCTATTGATTTGATAGGATCTTGGCAAAACGTAATCATGGTGCTGCAGGCACCCTTTACTGGCAAATAGGTTTTCCGAAGGTTAGGGAAGGCAAAATGACTTAGAAAATTTTCACTTATTAAAAATAAAACGTTATCCTGTTAAATGCAACCTGAAGCCCAAGTGCATAAACAGTTCTGGGCCTTTTCTGGCTTCCCGCAGGGACACCGCAAGCGTCTCTGCTTTGCTTTTGGAACTGGTTTCATGATGGGGGGGTTCATGAATGGATACAGCTTGCTGGAGAGGGGACTGGGCTTTAGCCTCACACTCGGGGCCAGGATTGGCAGGAGGAGTGAGGACCTGGGAAGATAAAAGCAGAAGAATTGCAGCATCCAAGAATTGCATCCAAGGTAGCTCTTGGATGGAAACAGAGACGATAAAGGAAGGAGCTGAACCTCGACCTGGGGAATCACAGACCCTGAGTGTGTGTGAGGTTTGTGTTTGGATTGTTGGTGGGATTTTTTTGTGGGACCTGGCTGCTTTTTGGTTTTGAAATAAAAACCCCAGTGTGGGTTTCTGTAGGCAGTCATCTGTCCTCAGCTTCTGTGCCTCTTTGCCTCCTCAGCTGCGTGTCCCCTCTCCGCAGCCGTGTTTCACGTCGCGGTTTTGCTGACTGAATAATTTGCCTGTGCACCCTCTAATACGCTCCTGGCAAAAGCACCTGGGGCAATTTCAGTGGCTCTGGTAGCCAGCTCATCAGATTTTGAGTGAAGCAGATTAAGAAGCAGATGCAGGAGCTGGTCCAGGACCAGAACTCTGGCAGCAACACCCTGCAGGAGCAGTAACGTTGGGACATTGGTAAATGAAGTGGCACCTTCAGCTCTGCAAACAGCTGGGATGAATAAAGTTGTTCCTGTAGGCACAGGGTTCAGGGGCTGGATGGCAGGTGGCATCTGTTATCCTCAATCTTCACTGTTTGTCCTGATTTTGGGGGGGCATGTAATTTATGAATGAAATTGTTAATCTCTTGCCAATGTGGGATTTCTCCCCCCAGGTTTTTTTAATAAAAGCCAGTGGTAGCAGTAAGGAATTTTGGAGTGTTGCTCCCCTTCCCCCCCCCCCTTTTTTTTTTTTATTTTTTAATTTTAGGCTACACCATCACAAAGTGAAAGAATTTCAAGGAAGAAGATTGAGATGCTCAGTTCGGAAATCACATTTTCAGTAGTCTGTGATAGAAAGATGACTCTGTATTTTATTATTAAGACCATCAGAATGAAACGGTTTAAAATCTATTTGACTAATTGCACTCATTGAAGTTTTTAATAATGAAATGCGCTGAGGCTGTGTAACGTGTTAACAGTCATGTCCTTTTCTTTGCTTTGAGCAGTTTTACTCTGGGCACCGATCTCCTCACATTCCATATAGGTTATTGCACCTGGTATGGACTCACGCACGGCATTTAGCAGGGTACGAGCAACAAGATGCACACGAGTTCCTCATTGCTGCATTAGATGTGCTACACAGACACTGCAAAGGTAAGGCTTGTACCAGGTCTTCAAGCAACAAGGAATATTGGATCAAAAGGAGGTAGAAAAATCTCTTCTCAAATCAAGCGTAGTGTCTTCCAATAGAGCAATCTTAGCTAATTCCTTTTAAAATTTGGTAGACTTAAAGGAAAAGATTTATTTATAAAGAAACCATTCCCACTGTCAGAAATTACCTAGAGTTAGAAGCAGACAAGCCTGTACGTTGATTTGAATCACCATCATGGTGTGCTCTTATTGGTTGTGAGTCACTGTCTTTTCTTTTAAATTGCCATTTTAATTCTATTTATACTTGAGGTAGTTAGAGCTCTTACTCAGTGTGTCATGGGACTGATGAAAATAACATAGGGGAGGCTATGGCTCTTCTGCTTAAATATTCTACTGCCTTTATGATACGCAATTGCTTACAGAAAAAGTAGTATTTGGTTTTGGTATCTTTTATTAATCTGTATATAAAAATACATAATTCTACAGTACGGTAAAAATACTCAGCAAGATGCTTTTAGAGATGAAGTATCTAAGTCTCGAATCGCTTTGGTAATATGATAGGAAATTATGTATTTCATCTTAGTTAACTGAACTGAGTCTGAACTGAAAATTTCCCAATCCACCAATGTTTGATCTAGCTTGATTCATTTAAGCACAGAAATTTGTAAGGGAAAAACAGTAGGGTTAGTTAGATACTAGCAAAACAAACAAACAAAAATCCTTGATCACTAAAAATAAGCTTTAAAGCACTCAACTTTCCTCTAGTGCTCTTAGAAAATGCACTTAGAGGTTACTTGTTTGGCTTATCAGAGGACTATCAAAGGGAAGGCCACTTTGAAATATTTTGAAGTTTTGCTTTTATCTTTGAGATAGTCTTATATGGTAGCAGATGGGCTTGTTCAGATTCATAATACGTGTCCTCTGAAAGAGTCTTCTCGGAAAAGGATACTTCTAAGGAAAGGAGAACAGTTCTTTTGTGATTAGTAATATCTGTCATTTGACAACCACTAACTGAAATTCAGTAAACCTAATGAAACTAGCCTCGAGTACTGTAAGGAACAGAGTCTACCCAAACACTGACCTCTCCTTTCTTAACACCGAATAAACTCAGCTGTGAACAGAAATACTCTGTGTTTCCTCTTAACCACTGATCTAACTAATCTTGAAGCTTTTTCTTCATCTTTCCTGTAAAATGATGTTTGTATTTCTTTCCTACTTTCTGATTTGTTCATGAAGGAGTAGTATTTTCTTCTCAGAATCGTGAAGAAAAAAACTTGCAACAATAAAGGTCCCTGCACTCTTTTCAAACTGATAAAGAGTCTGAAAAGATTTATTTATTTTTTAAAGTGTGGTTTGGCTTTAAATTAAGACTCTTAACTTCTGGAATTACCAACAAAATGGAGCTTTCTCAACACTTTCTTTATTCTTGATTCCATTTGGCCTCTCTGGCTTGAATGAAAACGAAACTGGGATCTGTCCTAAAACCTTGAAAAAATTGTATGTTGGACATTCTTCGGAAAGAGCATGTGCATGTGTGTGGATTCTTTTACTACTGGCTGGATATGACAGAGGTGTTGAAAACACTGACTTCTGAATCGGTGTCAAGTTTTATAACGTTTCAGTCGGGTTGAATTGAATTCGGGGGTTTTGCACCTTTAGTACTGAGCATTTTTGGCTTGTGGCAAAGGTACCATTTACATTCAATGCAAGGACTGAAATTCAGTTATTGTATGGATGCCCTTAAGTTTGAGCTAGCTGTGTGGATGTAACCAAGCTGTCACAGTGCTGGTGGTGGGAAGATGTTAGCCATAGATCCTTGGAATCTGTGTATCCAGGTCTTTAAATGTCTGTTTCCTAAGAAATTGACTTTTATTAAACTGGTAAATATTCTGTTCCACATCAAGGTAATTTAAAATAAATGGTTGAGCAGTTGTGTGGGAACCAAACCAGTCTGTCTAAACCAGAATTTCAAGTATGGTTGTGATAAACCACTTTTGGATTGAACTAGTTTGCTATGTAATGAGAAAGTTTTCGCATTTAGGCATGCATGACACAGACACACACACATCACCTATACATATGTAAAAATATTGTTGTTAATAATGTCCTAAAGCTACAATAAGCAAATAATGCCTCCCCTGCCAATATTACTTATTTTAATGAATCGAAAAAAGCTTTTAAAGCTTCCAGTCAATAGTAATCAAGTTCTACAATTAACACGCAGTGAAGGAAAATGAAGTATGAGAGAAAATTCTGTCCAGAAGTTCTAGTTTTTGAACATTATTCATAATCACCAAGGCTTCAGCCACCAAAATAAACAAGTGTTCCTTATATTAAGAACTGTATAAATATCCAATGATATTCGTTTAGCTGACATTGATCATTTATCCCTTTTCCATTCCATTTACTCTGCTTTCTAGGAAGGGTTGTAATGCAAGTCAAAGCAGGCTGTGAGTGCTCAGTATTGATATCTGTCATCACCTAAATTAGGAAAACTATATGATTTTGATGTGTATTTAAAGATGAGTTTTGTAATACTCCATTCTGTGAAGCATAAAATTAACTGTCCTGAGATGCATATATGGGCTGGCCCAGGTAGTTTTTTGGGTTTTTTTCATGCTGGTTTAATATATACTTTGTTTTAGTGGCATCTGTGAAGTTTTGGAAGCCCAGGAATCATGATCACCATGTCTCGGGGCTGACAGCTCTTTGTGTGCTGGCACTACTGTGTTGAGCTGTGGCATCCGTGCAGGGCATATTCTGGACACTTAACAGGGCTCCTCACTGCTGCTGGAGTAACAGAAAATATTTCTGAATAAAAAGGATCTGGCCTGTCATGGTGATTCATCACTATTTTTCATTCCAACAGCTGGAGAGGGATGGACTAACTGAAAAGTAGCATTTTGGGAGGGGGGGGGAAAGGCCAAGCTATTAATTATTCCTCTTTCTCTACCATGTGTACCAACTAAAAAAGTGAGAACCTTCTTGAATCTGAATTCTTTTCCCAGCATTGCTCCTATAAATGGCATTTTGTGGTGGTCTGGTCTCTTGCTGGTAGTGCTCAGAGTTTTGCAGTGTCTCTGTGTGTTGGCATTTGTGGTCCTTCTCACCTCAAAAGCTTCCAAATGAGATTCACAGCTTCCTCCATACCAGACATTACTCTACGTCAGACGTTTGCTTCTTCACCAGAGTAATGCCATGGAGACCTGGCTGTGGCATTAACGGCCACCTTCTTTGCATTAAAGTCTGACCATTCACCTGGGCTTTGGCATGTATTGCCTTTGATCTTCAAAATATTTAGCAACTATTTTTTTCAGTCTCAGAACGTGTTTGGATTCTAGAAGATGCTGAGAATTATCAGACATTGATCTGTTGCTTCTTGCGTGTTTTCTTAGACTCTTCCATGAAGAGCAGGTACAAAGTATACCCCATTCTTCCTGTGAGGATCCTTCAGGAGTTCCAGAGCTCTTCATTTCTTAAATAGATGTAAAGAATGAGTATTTCTGCTCAGTCTATAAAGCATTAGGTCAGCTTTTAGTCAACATGACAGATACATCTTAATTACCAGTGCTTTGGAAGAAACTGTGGGGTTCTAAGTCTGCAGACTCTCATGAGAATGAGGTTCCAGCCATCTAAAGACTTCCTAGTTTACTAACTTTGTTTCAGATTTATTCAAATTTAGAGAAACTTAGACCAGAAGTACTATTTTCTTGTATAGAGCAAGACTGCAATTCAGAAGTTCATGTTCAGCCTGGGGAAATCGCTGGCTGTATTTTAATTTTTTTAAAATGTTTTTTTATTGGAAGAGCAACAACAGTCAAGCAGCAGAGAGTGGCAGAGATGTGCCTTTGTACACAAAGGTTCAAAAGATAGAAAATTTGAAGTAATCTTATATTTTTATCCCAAACTTTATCCAGCCAGTGTTATTCAGTTGTCAAACAAAAAAAAAGCATAGTACTTTCAAGCTGATTATACCTCATTTATCTGGTTTTCATAAAGCATTTTGCATTCATCTTTAACGAGGACTGCTACAAAGCAAATTTGAAGCCTGGTGCTGGGTATCACAGAAGAAGAATGCTGTGCTGAGATTAGGGAATAAAATGCCACGCTGCTCTGTGAATTCTGCTTCATATTCTTAGGAACTGATAGAGCATATGCTTGTGAAACCTGTCATCTGCTGTGATCCATAGAAGTTTAAGTGTACACCTCTTTGCCATACAGAATAGCAACCAAGTGTTCAGAACACTGGGGGCCAAAGGAAAGCAGAAATGTCAATGTCCCTTTTGATTAATGCCCCTTTTAAAATCGGAGAATTTTTTAATTCCTTTTTCTCATCTAAAATTCATCATGGAAGTTGGAGGCAAAACTTCTTTATTTCAAAACCAAAAGCAATATTTAAAACTAATCTATAGCTGTTTTTACAGTTGTTACTTATGATTTACTTTTAGTAGTATATTAAATCTGAATATATTTGAACACATTAATATGCTTAGTTATTGCACAGATGCAGTTGTATCTTCTGTGTTGTGGGTGGTTTTTTTTAAGAGTTGCATTTGGGGGATCGGACTAGGTGATCTCCAGAGGTCCCTTCCAACCCCATATCATTCTGGGATTTAATTGGAATCCAAACTTTCTTCCATTCCCACAATTACATTAGTGTATATTGATGTATTTTGAAGTTTGGTTGTGGTCTTGTGCTGAGCATTCTCTTAAAAGAAGCTGCTGGTTTCCCTAGTAGGAATCATGACCAGCTTTGAGAGCAAAATGTATGGAACTAAAGCCTGCTTTGTAAGACATAAATGTCGAAGGGAACCTTAACTTGAGCACAACAATCTTGCAGCTTCTAGTTCTCAGCTGCATAACATACCTCCTCTCAGCATCTGCTACGTATTGACAACTGTGAGTAGGTGGTAATCTTACTTTTTTTTTTTTTTTCCTCCCTCCTCTCCAACCAAATGTCATGGGAAATAATGCCGAGTGGGTAATGCCCTTCTGTTTTGCTGGGAACAAGCTTGCAGGATACTCTTGTGAGACCCTCTCATCACTGATCCTAATTGACTTCTCTAATTGAAAAGGGAGTGTTGGTTCTCTCCCGTGGGTGGAAATGGATGGCTGTTAAAGGTGGCCAACAGGGATATTACCCCTGGTCCCATGAAAATCTCTACACCCTGTTTCTCTGCTTCTGCCCTCTCGAAACAAACTAGAGGGAGATAATGTTTCCAACATTAATTAAAGGGATGTGTCAGTTGCATGTTGTTTCTTTAAAAAGAAAAAAAAATGGAGTTTTAAAAACAAGGAAAAAACCCATTGAATTCTTTTTTTTGAAAATCCACATGTAGTCTTTAAAGCTTAAACGTGATCTTTTTCTAAAGGTGAAGAACATCTTGTGCAGTCTCTATGCTGTGTGCTCTATTCATTAGCTTAGCATAATTGAGACCTTAAAAAGATCTAAAGTTCAGTAAGATTTAGCTGAAATTCCCATCAAGAAATGCCCGAGACTGCGTCTGATAACCCCCAACTTGGACCTTGTACATTTGAAATCTAATTTTAGGGTATTTTGTTCAAGAGCCTTTTTAAGGAAACAATGTGCTTTTCTTGACAATTCAAATAGAAGTTTCTAAAGTGGGCAGCTGAGAGTGAGCTTTTCTGAGGCATTTAGGATCTAATTAACTGAAGTGGCCCATTGCAGCTTGGTAGGTATCACCTATGTCTGCTTTTCCATGCTGGAACCTTTGTCAGTTTACATAATATTTTCCAACAAATTTCTAAAGCTTTATTGGAAAAGAGAAATCTCATTCCTTTCTGCTGCAAGAAGACTCCAGTTGGAGTGCCTTAGACTCAAGAAAAACGGTGGGGTTTTACCCTGTGCTTTTAGTTGCCTTAGGTGTTTTTGGTGTTTTTTTTTTTTACATACTTGACTAGAAATAAATTATTTTTGAGTAATAGCTCTGATTTGAGGACTCAGCACCTTAGTATTTAATTTCTGAAACTGAAATACTTCCTAGTAAGCTAAAGATACCAGGAAATCTGACAAAACTTCTCGCAGAGAAGTTGTGGCTGCCCCATCCCTGGAGGAGTTCAAGGCCAGGCTGGATGGGGCTTGGAGCTACCTGGTCTGGCGGGAGGTGTCCCTGCCCAGGGCAGGTGGTTGGAACTGGATGGTCTTTAAGGTCCCTTCCAACCCAACCATTCTATGATTCTAAAAAGTAATAGGTACAGTCATGGACATCAAAGAAGCGGCGTATCACTCCTAGCTCTCCTATGGGGAATGGAAGGAGTATACTTTACAGCTGAGAACTATGTCAATAAATTTTTGTTTAATGCTCTGCTTAGTCTAAGAAAGCTGAATTGGCCTAATCTCAGCACTCAAATGATAAAAAATTACTATGAATTACTATGCTCCCAAGACCTGCAGCCACAGTTTGTAATGCCTAAAAGCTGGGTACACGCTCACTGTGCCCCTTGGGAACTCAGAGGATTGACGTGTCTCAGGAAGCTGGAGGGAGATACAGCACTTATCTGCCCAATTCAGATAGGAACATCTTTCATTATTTCACTGGTGAAAACTTGAACAGAAAGTACACATTTATGTGGAAAGGATGGGATGCAGGGAGCAGGCTGGAAGTTAACGGGTCTTAACAAACCTCCCCGCACTCCTTGGAGAAGTTGACTGGGGTAGAATTAAAAGGCAGCTCCTGCTGATGGTTTCTCCTCTCTGATCATTTAGGAAAGCAATGTGCTATAGAATACTCTGCCTAAGCAGAAATTAGTGCTTCTGTGCTAAAGAGATATTAAGAGATAAAAAAAATATATTTGTTTAGATACAAATATTGCACAGTGGCCCTCGAAGGGAAGTTTAGAATCATAGAATGGTTTGGGTTGGAAGGGACCTTAGAGACCATCCAGTCCCACCCCCCTGCCCTGGGCAGGGACACCTCCCACCAGAGCAGGTTGCTCCAAGCCCCATCCAGCCTGGCCTTGAACCCCTCCAGGGATGGGGCATCCACAACCATCATGAGCCATCTTGTTAACTCCATTTTAGGAACTGAGCTTTACACTAGATGGGGCAGAACAAATCTCTGCTAAGGGAGATGGGGCTATACCCTGAAAAAGGGGTTGCCTCACAGCTGATGCAGCTTAAAGCTTCACAGGAGTTAGCCTGATGATTATAATCTATATTTTGCTAGGAGTTCTCTTCTGGTTTCCTTGTTTTGCTTTAGTGCACGTTTTCTGGGTTTCATATTCCCTCTGTGAGCTTGCAGTATGTTTATATATTTGCATTATTAGGAGTTTCTGGAGACACAGTCTAAGACAAACCCCTGTTCCTGAGGAGGATTTTTGACTTCTGAGTCTGTGTTTGCGTTCCTGCAGGTGATGACAATGGGAAGAAGGCCAACAACCCCAACCACTGTAACTGCATCATAGACCAAATCTTCACAGGCGGACTGCAGTCTGATGTTACCTGTCAAGTCTGCCAGTAAGTCATTATTTTTTAAAAATTCTACTAGTTTCTGTTAATTCCTAACTCTGGTTTGAAGCTGTACACTCTCCAGCGCAACAGCATACTGAATCTTTTTCTTCTGATAAAATACCAGCAAAATTCCAGAAAGACAAGAACTGTTTAAACACAGTGTCAGCTAAATGCAATCAATTATTAGTTTGTTGTCATATATCAACATACATATATTGATATACCAAAAAAGCTACGTAAAAAGTACCATAAGCTTATGGACATAAAGTCTGTAAAAAATTTTTTTAAAGTTTGTAGAAGTGAAAGATTGTTCTTTTCCAAGTGTACAAGGAAAAGACTTCCAAGATCTCTTTGTTTTTGAATGTATGTGATTGCCACTATATTTGAAGAAAATTCCAGTATGCAGCCATGTTTTCCATCAGTTAGGAGCCTCATGTATCATCAGGAGAGGTTTCAAAGAGGCTGATACTAATATAATCTTAGATACCAGCAAGTGAATGTTTTACAAGAGGAAGGAAAAATGTACTTCTTGTTCTGCTCTGTGTCCTGGAGCAAGTTGACTTCTCTTTCAGGATGTTTGGTGTTGCCATAGTGCAGAAGTCAGAGTTCTTGTTTTTTGTTCTGTCTTGCATTCTTTATAATTACGCACACTGTCCTGCAGACTGTTGTGCTCTGCTTGTTTGAATCTGCTTTTATTCTCAGTTTTCTGGAGAGATTTGCAGATATACTCTAAGGAAAATGCATGAAATCTTGTTCTTTGCCTCGTAGAGCCATGGAATCCTTATATGATGTTAAAAAGCTTGATGTGCTATGACACAATATTAGCATTGATGAAACTGTAACAAAAGAAGTTTTCTTTTGAAAACTGACGACTCTTGCACAAATGAAGCTGGAGAGAAGGCAGAATATTGTCGGCTTAATGAGATTGCAGAGTGAAAGACACTGGTCTTAGAGGAACAGAGAACTCAAAAATAAGCATAACGAGTACAAATGGAAAATGCTTCCAAACTAGGAGCTTGGAACCTTGAAGTTCTAGACTTCCCTTAAAAATTTAAATGCTGGAAGAGAAGATCTGAATCAAGACCAGTTAAAATTTTGAGAAGCTTTTCCTGTAGTCTAACTGTTGGCTTCAGCTGTCCTGTAGAGAAATCAGATCGAGAACCTGCACTACTTCTTGATGCATTTATGCTTTGGCTTCTCAAATGCACTGTATAATGAAAGTATTTGGCACTCTTTTCATTGAATTAGCCTTAACCACTATCTTCCATGTCTTGGCCAGAAAACCGTGCTTCTAAACTGGTTGGATTGCACGTGGCCATCACAATAGACATTAGCTGGTCTATACTGGTGACTAGTATAACCACTGCCTCTATCTCTGAGTAACCCTGCTTGTTCACTTTGAGTCATAGGGCTCCAGGGAGTGGGAGAATGTATTAAATGCATATATTTTGCATTCAGTACATCACATATGTTTCCTAAAACATATGGCTTTTGAATATTTGGAAAAAGGAAAACATTGTGGAGCAACTATATTTTCTGTCATCTTTGAGTGCCCTCTAGGGGTGATGTAGATCCCATAGTTCTTACAAGTAAGTATCTGGTGTGCACCCTAAAGCGGGACAGGCTGTTAATTTTGCATCCTTTAAACATGTATTAAACTGCTTTCTTTTTCATAGTGGCGTTTCCACAACGATAGACCCATTTTGGGACATCAGTTTGGATTTGCCAGGCTCCTCCACCCCGTTCTGGCCACTGAGTCCGGGGAGTGATGGCAGTGTCGTAAATGGGGAAAGCCATGTATCAGGCACCACCACTCTCACAGACTGCTTGCGAAGGTATGACATGAGACAAAAGCAATCTTGGTGGGGTAAAAAAATAAACCAAAACCAAAACATTTGGCTTCATTCTGTTCTCCAGGTGGCAACTGAACAATGGGAGTAAGTGATGCTTTGTCATGGCGTTATCCCCAAACAGCATTTTTATACACGTTTTAGCTTTTTTTTCGTGAGAGGAAGCGAGAAGGCAAAGAAGGCTCAGAGCAACAGGAGGCCTAACAATAAGCAATCAAAAACAGTTGCCACGTGATGCAAAGAGAAAACAAATTTTACATTGGCTGCTGCTGGGCAATGTGCTCTTAAATGATCAAAACCACTAGTGTCTGTCTCCATGTTCTTAGTTCTCTAGCTAAGCAAGCACATAAAAAGAGTTCACAATGCATTTAGTACTTGTCTAAATTATAGCACAATATAATAATCTTGATTTTGCTCTAAGCATTGCTGAGGGTCACCTACTGCCAGCTTGATTGCAGGGATGGCATTAAGAATGAAAGGAATGTAACTTTCTAAAAGAAAAGATAATTCTGAGGAGGAAACTTAGGCATCGTGAAAACAGGTAACTGGAGAGAATGTCCTGGCTTCATACACAGTTAATTTGGGTCTTTTAGCAGATCTAAAAGTCATTCTGTTGTGGCAAATGTAGACCTCTGTCTGAGGAAGAGGGTGTCCATAGACTGGGGCAAAACTAATGATCTCAAAATAAAAGTTCGTAATCTCTGACATCTGATTTCTAACCATCTTGATACTTTTAAGGTGGATAATTTTCAGAAAACAAGGGGAATAGTGCAAATGAGAAATTGCTGATGCAGGAATGCATAAGAGGCAAAATCAGTCAAATTTTGGTGATTTTCTTCAACGTGGGGATGGTAGAATCAGTGAGAGACCATAGGAAAGGAAAAACATCCACGTTCAAAGATAACCTCAGAAATTACGAATTTTGGAAGGAAGTTGAACTCTAATGGGTAAAGAGGATGGTTTAGGTTTTTACCCCAAAATTAGCAAGCAGGTTGAATATTAGATTCAAACAAGGAAGGTGTGTGACTCCATGTGAACCAGTGTGGCTGTGCAACTTGAAGTTGGCTTGAAGAAAGAAGGATTGAGCAGGAATATCACAAAAACCAGGAAGATGTAGGCATTCCTGTTGTTAGCAACAGATTTATACACCTTTTTACAGATGTAATACAGAAGGTGTGTGTGGAGGGGGAAATCCAAACCCAGAGAATGGTGGTACATAGGCAAGGTAAAGGAAAATTTTCTTAATCAAACAGGAGGGGAAACCAGGAGGCTGTGGTGATCATTTAATGCTGGAGGCTCTGCTGGCCATAAGTAGAATGAAGCAGGGTTGGGTTAGTGATGAGCTGATACCATGCTTAGTGTCTGCATTAATATAAAATTTTAAATCACATTTCAAAATACTTCATCTCAAAAATCCCAGTTGTAAAGCAGCCTCTGGGAGGTGATTTATTTGCTCTGTGGAAGTCTAAACTTGGAGGAAAAGACTTAGCAGTCCATCCTCCTCGACTTGTCAGTGCTGACAGTTTCTGAAAAAGTGAGAGATATTTTGCTTTAGCGTGTTGTGAGAACACAGAGGTAGTTTATTTTCTCTAAACAGTTCCCTGTTCTGTAATGGTCTCTTCCTATAGCTCCCTTGAGCATTTCTGTCTGAATATTTTGAAAGAGATTTTTCTAGTTGTCAACACTTGGGTTTTCTTGGAAGATATCTGTTTTTTTGAAGAGAACTTGGTGTTTACAGCCCTTTCCATCTCAGAGCTTTGATCCTAGCCCTGGAGGGCTACAAGCTTAGCAGAGTGTCCTGCAGACTAGCATGCAGCTGAGCACAGAAGTCGTGTCATCTTGCTTTGGAACTTCCATATCAATGTTTTTGTTTCTGAAAAAACAAAAAAGATCTTTGCTTTCTGTATGAAAATCAGTTGTTCTGTTGTAGGAGATGAACTAACGTTTAGCTCCTTTCACAGACACTGATACATTTTAGTGCAATATTCCCAAGTAGAGCAATGATAAATGTCAGATTTGGGTATTTGAACCAGAGCACTTTACAGTATTATAGGTGGTTGGTTTTTTTCAAAATGATACTTAAAAGTCATTAATTCAGTCTCTCGTGGTGCCAGTGACCCACAAGTAAAAATAAAAGTGTTTTCAGCATGTGTGGAAAACATCTGATAATTTTGTGCATCCCTTTGCTTTTCAATATTTTTTCAGGTTTACAAGGCCAGAACATCTAGGAAGCAGTGCCAAAATCAAATGTAGTGGTTGCCATAGCTACCAGGAATCTACCAAACAACTCACTATGAAGAAGTTACCCATTGTGGCCTGTTTTCATCTCAAAGTAAGTTCACAGGGGGCAGACAGAGCAGAGGATGTGTACTCCTCTCTGAAAAGATGAACTAAATTCCTGGACATGTCTTCTGGCTTTCACTGACTAATCTTTTATGATTTAAATTCATATAAAGAACTGCTTGCATGCCCAGCTAGATTTTCTATTAAGATAGTATTACATTATCTATAATGTAGCTTTGCAGTATGGCTGTGGGAACCTGACTAATGAAAATCTGGAAACAGAATGGAAGGGAGTACGATACCTGAAGCAGCATAGAAACCAATCTCCAGTAATTTCACTGAATTTCACTGAATTTTTTAGAGTTGGAAGGGACCACAGAGATCATCTAGTCCAACTCCCCTGATCAATTCTTCCTCATCCTTCAGGCTAAAAATTTTACCCTGGGCTTTGCTGGAGGAATGCCAGAGAGGAGCTCTGTGTTGAAGGAAAAGCGTGAAAAAGTTACCATTTGCAATGGAGAAGGCTTCTTGTGTCTTCCCAGCTGTGATGTAGTTTTCAACATTTCCAGTCCAGATTATGTCAGATGCAATGATGGGAGATAATGTCAGGTAGTTTAGTGCTGGACAATTTATGTCTTAAATTTAAAGAATGTGACTGTGGTACAAAGTAGGCACCTGTTGCAGAAGATGAAGGTCATTCTGTGTCAAGAGGCCAAAGGGTCCTTGAAAAGTGATGCCACAGGCCTTCTTAGAAGCAGTCTCTGTAGGCATTTAACTGCATCTTTGCTCTGCTTGAGCTTTTCAGATGCAGACCACTAAGTTCTTGAGTGTCTCCTGGGACAGAATGACAAGGTCCTGTCATTGCTAGGCAGCACCTGATGATCACTGGCCTCAGCTCTTACTATGACCAGTTCTTCAAGAAACTGCCTCTCTGATGATGATATTAATCTCACATAAACTACATAAAGAAAACCAGCATTTTTACTTATGATTATGGTGACTGGTAAAGGATTTTAAAACAGCAGCCTATACTCTGTGTACAAATGAAGGCTTGTCTTGTTTCTCTTTCCAATTGGGAAATGGTGAATTGAAAGAACACATTCTAGCCTTTTGCTCCAGAGACTTTGTTCAATTCTTATATGGCTTCTAGGCTTTAAACTTTGGTAAAACACCTGGGTAACTTCAACAGTGTTGGAATTAGACCTTTATCTTGTAGCTGTCACGGCAAAGTGCGTGCCAAACACTGCTGCAGCATGGAGGCAGTTTTTTTGGTTTATTTTCCAGTAGCACTCTAAGCTGGGTCAGTACGTTCATCTTGGAAAATCTATTAATTTGTGTAACTCTAGTGTTATGGTCTCACTGAGCAAGTCACAGACTGTATTCAAGAAATGATTGTAGTTTAGAATTGTTAAATTACATAGCAACTCTATATCCAGCATAGCAGCAGTTTAAAATTTATTTTCAAAATCTGGCTTGTACAGAAGCTTGTTAATGAAATGCAGAGTTCTTGACATGAAGACAGAATGCCATAGGAAGGCCTGTATTGGTGAGAAAAGATTGATTCTGTTTTCTACTGGAAAAAGCTGTTACGGGTGGAAAGAATTCCTTATTTGCAACTTACAGGCCTTTTCAGACTGTTGGGGACAATCATCCCTTCAGATATTCACCCCCATATACCAGCTGTTCTGTGGTTGCATTTTGAGTATTAACTGAGGTGATAGGCAACATGATGTGCCAAAGATACTGGCCTGACTGGAAAAGATAGTAGCAAAATTCCTTTTTTCTTCTTTGGCTGTTTGTGGTCTTCCTGAAGATCATTCTTTCATGACTGACTTGGGATTTCAGGAGCGCTTGGCTGGCTCCTTGGATTTTGGGAGAGCTTTAGGGGTGTTGGGCTCTTGTTTATTTTTATTTTATGATTACAGAGTAGTTGGCAAGATACACCTAAGTTCTGCTCTTTGGGCAAGGCGATGTTAATGTGCTCACCCCCTTTCCTACACTCAGTTCAGTTTTTGTGTCATCCAGAATGACTGAAGACAGTTTTTTTGAAAATAAATTACTTTTCCCAAAGTGATTGTGTTGTCCAGTCAGTGCAAAACGCAAATTTCATTTCATGTGCTAAAGCAAAACAGAATCACAAAAGATAAGAATTACAGAAATCTAAGCTTTTCACGTCTGAATCTGTTGCTAGGGAATTGTTATGGCACCACAATTGGAAAATAATTAACTTGAAGTGTAAATAGAGCAGAATTTCTGAGAAATGGAGAGAGAAGCTGCCTTTAAATAGAAACTCATTCATCTCTTTTATGTTATTTGTTCCTGTTTCCGTTTAATGTTCAATGGAGAAGATGAGAAGAAGACGGTGGGGATCGCAGGCTTCTTTTGGTTGAGGGACAAGGGGTTTTTTTTGTTATCATATTCCATTTTTGCCTTAATTTGAATTGGTATTCCTGTGTAGGCTTGAGACTCCTGTCACTTGAGATGGTTGGAGGGTGGATTCAGTGTGTGAACCTGATGGCAAGCGCTCATTGTCACCAGTTTTCTGTGCTGCTGTAGGGAGCAGCTGTGTATTTGAACAGTGTGTAGTACAAATGAACGCTGCTTTGGGTAAAGGCTGTGTGTGCTCTCTCTGCTTAATTTATTTTTTTCTTCTTAGGCTCAGTTGGGAATAAGTTTGTATGTATAGATATTAAGGTAAACATTCTAATTGATACTGTATTTGAAACACAAATTGTGGTTTATTTTCCTGGTAGAAATGTGTTAGCATTTACACAGGGGTTCCCAGCCCAGATAGTTAATAGAAAAAATCTGGGAAGTCCCTGGATCCTGACTGCTCATGTGCTTTCATGTTGTTGTTCCTGAGCTTAGGACATTTATAAAAGACAGAAAACTTAGCCTTTCTCTAAAGGAAAAAAACCCAACGTTCTTCCACTTTGTCTCCAGCGGTTTGAACACTCAGCCAAACTGAGGCGAAAGATCACTACGTATGTCTCGTTTCCACTGGAGCTGGACATGACACCATTCATGGCTTCCAGGTGTGTACCAAATTCAAAATCCCCCAAAGACTGGGACAGAACTGGTTACCAGTTCATACATGTGCACCATGAAACATGGAACATCCTTGAATCAAGGTTATAGAACAGTATTTATGATGATCCTTCCACTGTGAGCTTCTCCTTGGAATGTGCATCTTCTCTAAACTAATTTTTAGATAAACTGTTGAGTTTTGTGGCCAGAAGAGGCTTTATATTTATTTTTTTATTTTATTAATATATGTTATGTTTATGGTTACATGTTAAATTTATCAACTCAAATCTATCGTGCCACCAAATCTCCACTTTGGCACCATCACCTGAGTGGCTGCCACCGGTCACCTCGTGTCATTAGGCAGACAAGACATAACCCTATGCCTAACCTATATTTCTGAAGTGATAAAAATCCTTCCTCTTTATTCCTGCACACTTGCAAACCTGGGGTTTTTTTTGTTTTCTACCTTCAACATGTTTAGAGAAGGCTGCAAGAAGAAAAAAACACAATCCAGATTAAAATAGGTATTTCTAATTGGTATTTAAACAGAAACAGTAAGGCTTCTCCCACCTCCTAGGTTTGTGAAAGACATGACCTTTATATAAATATACCTTTATGAAAGGAATTTAATCAAGTATTTGTCAGGTATTCCATTCAAATATACAAGAGGATACTCAGATTTAGTTTATACCTGAAGCCTCAAAACGTGGCATCTCTTAATACAGAGGCTCTATTGGATGCTTAAATTTTACTAGTAATTTCAACCTTTGCCTACCCCCCTGTCCATCCCCTAAAAAAGAAAAGTAGATGTTTCTGCCAGGAGAGAAAGGAGAACCCTAAAGCTCTGCTAGATAGTGTTATATGTAGAAAACATCTTTTATTCCAGTATATTCTGGAGGTTTTGGGACTTTCTTGTTCCTCTGTGGTGAATTCTCCCTGGATAGAACAGGCTCTGCTGATGAAAGATATCAAGCATGATGGGATAATCAGGAGGCATAACTCAGTAATCGGAATTTCATCAGCTCTGAAATAACAGCATAATCCTATTGCTGCTGTCAAAACGCAAAATGAATTTACAAGTCAGAGCTGGGATGATTGACCCATCACAGGATAAAGGATTGATGTAATTAGATATTTTTCCAGGTTTAAAATACAAATCTTTTCTTAACCGCTTTTTAAGCTTTTTTGGATAGGACATTTGATATAAACAGGTCTGGTTTTGCAGCATGGAAATCTTGACCAGAAGGAGAAATGCTGTTTCTTATGTAGCTTTGCCTGTGAGAACAAAGTAAAGCATCTTTAGCATCCTAATCAGCAGCCCTTCTCTGCTGCTGAGCCGTGTCAGGATCATGAATAAGGACCTGGATTTGACAAAGGGGCTGTGTCATGTACAACCTGTTCCCCCATTTGGGATGCCACTGCTTTAAGTGACTGGATTTTTTGTGTGTGTTGCAGTAAAGAGAGCAGAATGAACGGGCAGTACCAGCAGCCGACGGATAGTCTAAACAATGATAATAAGTAAGTGCTCCATTCCACGACTCCATTTGTGAAAGGTACTTGGTTTCTAGGAGGAGATACACGGTCTGATGTCTGTATCCCATGGTGGGAAGGGTGTTACCATGTTTGACAGCACAGTAAGCCTAAACTGTTGCAAAATAAAACTTCATTCACTATAGTTGCCCGCTCTTGTCATGGTTTTGTGGCAGCTGACTTTCAGATCTGAAGATGGTAATGCCAGCAATTATTCTATGAGCAAAATTAAAAGCTGTGCTTACAGTATGAAAAGGGATGGGGGTTTCCTGTAAATAATGCTGCTTCTCTTGCAATAGCACAGGGAGTTCCACAGGACTGAAAGACGCTTTATAGAACACACCCGAAGTCCCAAGTAGGTGACCTCAGTAATTTTGGGGTCTCTTGGGTCATATATTGATTCCAGCCAGAATAAATGACAGGACTTGCTCAGGAATATAAAGGGAGTGTAGTTGAAACCGATATCCATAGCTTTATGGGATGGTTACACAAACCTTATCTTTTTTTAATAAGGTTACAGGTTTGGCTGCTACAGTCATGTGCTGACGTGTGTTTAAATTCTTCAAGGTACTTCATTTGGCACTGAAAGTTTCATTAAGAAACTGTAATCACACAATAGATAGATTTTTAAAAACTATCTAACTAGTCATACAGGCAGGTGCTACGTGTGATCTCAGAGCAATTGATTCCTTAGATGGATGGTGTTTAATAGTGTCAGCAAACACCTGAAAGAAAACACAACTGAGAAAACACAACCTCGCTGTTGAGGTTTGCACGTGCCTTGAGTTGGAGGAGCTGTTAATGATGAAGAAGATGAGGTAATAAGAGCAGAGGCATCCAGGCTGTGTAGCAAACTGGATGCCAGTAACCAGCTGGGCAATTTTGGAACCCTCCATCTGTGAACAGAGAGTGGTGTCCATTCTAGTTGGATTGAAGGACTCCACTAGGAAGAGGGTGACGTTATCCATCAGTGCCTCTGTGGACAGACAGCTGAATCAGTGCTTTGTTGTGGTGCTGCTACCTCAAAAGAGCTCTCTGAACTTTGAACATAAGTTTAAGATGATATCAAGAGATTAGAGAAATTATTTTACCATTGTACAGCCACGTTTGTATCCCAGTTTGAGGACAGCATTTTAAGAAAGACTTAAAGAGAGTGGAAGAAGTTTGAAAAAGAGTTGCAAGTGTATCTAAGACTGGAAATAAAGCCTTACCTTAGAACAAAACAGCTAAAGACATCAGTCTTCTCCTTTTTAAGAAAACAAAAGGAAAAAAAAAAAAGTTGAGTGACTTGATTAGTCTGCCAGTATCTTTCTTTGTAACAGAGATGTGTCTGCTAGTTCTCAGGCCAACAGGCAAATGTACAGCAGCACCTGAAAGCTGGAATTTCAGGTGGAATATATCCAGTATTTCAAAGTAGGTACAGACTTATCAGATGAGGGGCAATTGTTCAGTACAATAGTATATCACTAGATCTATTTAAGATCTAGATATACTAGATCTAAATATACTAGAAATATTTAATATTGCGTCCTTCTCCATCCCCATACCTCAAATGCATTTTTCTGGTTCGCTAGAGTAACTAATTCAGAGTAGATAATCAGGAATACGTTGATATTGATCTATTTTAGAAGAAGACTCTTTGTTAGCCCGTGTGGCTAAAGCAGATGGGTGTCCTCAGACTGGAGTGTTGCAGAAACAGCAAGACAGAAAAATAAAAATATGGTTCTTTTCCCTGGGCAGGGATACCCACCTCCCAGTTAATGTTCAGAACTGGTGGTTTATTGATGGCTCAGATCCTTTTCTATCACCTTTTATATTTATGAACACAAGCTTCTGCCTGTCTAAAATGTGAGTTGTTTTTCCCTTTTTGTTCCACGTACTGATTAGCTCTTTCCTGTACCAGGTATTCCTTGTTTGCAGTAGTTAATCACCAGGGAACCTTGGAGAGTGGGCATTATACCAGCTTCATCCGGCAGCACAAGGACCAGTGGTTCAAGTGTGATGATGCCATTATCACCAAGGCTAGCATTAAGGATGTGCTAGACAGTGAAGGGTAAGTTTGGAACTGGGAAACAGGGAAAAGGAAGGAATCTTTGGCCTTCCTTGGCTTTTCCTTACTTACAGTTAAAACACCATTTCCTCACAGAGAAGACTTAATTTCTGTCCTTGAATATCTGATGTCTCTGTGAATGTATCAGTGCGTCAGAGTGTGGCTTTAGAGTCCTGGATTTGTTGAAGGAAGAAGAGGGGAAGGATGAGGGACATCTCTGACTCTGCAGTGTCTGTAATGGGTGCCCATGTCCAAACTTCTCTTGCTAATGGAAGGGACTCAGAACCAAAGTGATCCAGTCGTCCAGTGTGGGAGCAGATTTGCCTCCATGACACTATCCAGTCTTTGTGGAACTCTTTAAGTGTAAAAGATGGGAAGAAAAGCCATTAAGAAAATACTGTGAAAATAAGAGTGGGAAGGCTGTATGGGAGGCAGGTACAGAATGTGAGCTGGTTCTTAGCTCAGGACTTTAAATTAATTCAGCTATTTGCATTAGGCAGGTAGTGGGAGGGTGGGACAATAGACTGCAATGGGAAGCATCTTGGTGCCCCTCAATTGAGGGAAGCACTGGGGACTGGTAAATGCTTCAAAAATAAGGTAACTTGAAATCTGAAGTCTTTATTTTTTGCTTTTTCGACTATGGGCTTGGTACTAGAAAGAGAAGCCTTTACTGTTCTTGTTTTAATTATTCCTGACATTTCAATGGGTGGCTGCAGATGTTCAGTTTGTAATATTTTTTTAACAGATTTTCCCATTTTTTTTCATTTTTTTGAACTTCAACCAGGAAGGGGTAGGGAAAAAAAAAATCTATCCTAAAATATCTGATTTGTAGTGTTAAATGATTCGACAGGATAATTTCTGCTTTGAGGTCAGCAGAAAAAGGGGTTTGGTTTTCTTCGATGACGGGTGGCCAGCTCTGGCCCTTGGGTGGGGGATGTCTGTGGGAGAAGCTGCCTTAGGCTGGGAGGAGAGGACACACCACACAACTGCTGCCTGTCCCTCCCCTTAAAGGCTGGTTTGAGCCTTGATCCGTTTCCCTGGCTCAGATAAAGGCTGACACTAAGTAGATCTGCACTGAGGGAAGCTCCGTGGGGCATGAGAGGGAACGATAATAATTGGAAGGTCTCAAAAGTGCTTTGAAACCTCTGGAGAGCTGTGGTGACCCTGCCAGCGTGTGGGGAGTGAGGAGAATGTAGAGATGGGTCCGGATCCCCCTGGTGTGTAACTGCTCGAGGGCTGCACATGTGATGTCGTTAAGGACGGGCAGAATTTCATCCTGTTGAAACACCAGATTTGAGTACAGATTGAGACATTAGATATTGGAGTTGGATCTGGTTGGGACACGGGAGTTTTCACCCACGTGCCTGCTCCTTCCTTTTGCTGCTCTGACAGTAAACGGCAGACGGTTCGCGATCATCCAAAGTGATGCTTTGGAAATGTGACTCTAAAGCAACAGTCACATCTGAAAGCCACCTCGGTTGTATTTTTGTCATGGTACAAAAAATGGTTGTATTTTTTGTCATGGTACATTAGGTGGATGCTGCCTCTCTGGGCAGCAACAGCTCCAACCTTCTGGAATCTTTCAGGTTCTAAGTAGATTGTACGACAAGAAGGTTCGACTGTTTGAGGTGCAACTGTTGAGTTTCCTGAGTGGCTGGTAAAATAATTTCAGCTGGTTTCCCTCCTTCTCATCCTTGGTTAGTGTAGGGAGCTGGCATGTCCCTGGGATCGCTTCAAATGAAAAAGAGTAACAAATTTAATCATTTCTTATGTTTGCATCAATGGAAGTACCGGTCCACTCCGACGCGTAGCAGAAAGCTGAAACTGTTCCTCTGCTTTCTTGCAGATATTTGCTGTTCTATCACAAACAGTTCCTGGAGTATGAATAGCCTTATCCAGCAGCTTGTCAGATATAAACAAGGAAGAAAATAAGCAAGCCTTCTGAATCGACACACAAACCTACCTGAAATGAAAAGACCCATTACAAAACAACTAGCACTGAGCTGTAACAGGACCTACTTGACACTGACTCAAAGCCTTGGCGGAGAAATGAACAATATCCAATGTGTTTGCAGTCCCGCAAGGACAAAGGGGGAAAAAAAGTAAATAAAAGAGGCTTCAGTCAGTCACTTAAGAGAGGAAATATAAAATGAAAGGAATGCTCTGGGTGGGGGAAATGGGAGCAGAGGAGTCCGGGCGCTGGTACATCTCCTATGTTCCTCCAAAATGTGTGTGGGAAGGCAAGGGTTATACCCTCATCTCCATAAGCATCTTCTCCATTTGGTGCTTCAGCTCCAACGACCAATCATATAACAGTTAAAAGTAAAAATCCAAGCCCATTTTTTTATGCATATGGGTCTGAAAGCAGTAGAGTGGAGGAGGAGGGGATGACACAACTAAAGGACTTTGCAAGTATCTTTTTATTTGTGAATTTTAGTTATTAAATAAATACAGTATGAAACTATTAGGCTCTTTTTTTTCCAACAACCGTAAAAGAAATCCTGGATTGTGGAACTGAAGCTACAATACTGAGACAGGTTTTCAAGCATGCCTGCTTCCACAGGTAACGTTCAATGCCATCGGACTGCTCGTCAACAGCATCAGCACAGAGTCTTTTCTGTTTGAGCCCTTTTTTTGTTTTGTTTTCTATAAATAGCTATTTTCTTAATTTTTTTCCCTTTTATTCCCTTTTTTTTTTTTTTTCCACGAGAATGAAATTCATAAATGCAACCATCAGTAAAAATGAATGAATTGGCGTGTTTATACTGTAAGAGTGGTCTTGGTTCTTCTTTTTTATATCTTGTGAATAAGTTTGAATTTCTCAAAATTGCTTGGTTTGTTGTTGCTGGATTGGGGTTTGGGGTTGTGGGGTTGGTTTTTTTTTTCCCTCTGCTGCCTTCCAAAGGCACATATCTATCTATCTGTGACACTTGAAAGAACCTCAGTATTGAAAAATGTACCATCTGTTAGAAACGGCTGCTGCTGGGGGCAGCGTGGGGCGATGGATCTGCTGCTATTGAGCACTTCTGCAGTGCACTTGGGTTTTAAGTAAACACCACATTTTCCTGATACGTGCTGGGCTGGTGCTGGTTCCTCGGATGCTCCCACATGAATTAACTCCTCGCGTGCTCTTCTCCTCCCTGCAGAACCTTCTCCACCATGTCGGTGTCCTTAGCTTGCAGCACTCGCTGCCACCAGCTGACTCTGGCTTCGGCTCAAACACGGTTTTGCTGCTTTTCTCCCCCTCCACCAGTGCCTTTTATATTTATTTTTTTTAAAGCAGCTCCTTGGCTTGTGGAGATCCCAGCTCCTGGGCTGGGTCTTGCTCTCAGGAGGTTGGGCTGTGGGTTGAATTGCAGCCTGTGAGAGAAAACCATTCAGAACCTGGAGTTTAAATGAGGAAAAATAGCTTTTTTTTTTTTTTCTTTCTCCCTTCCTTATGGAATGATGTGTAAGAACGTGTGTAAATTGGTGTGAGAATCACATCAGGAAGGTCGTTAAGCTCTCTGTGTGTATTCAGCCAGCCATTCTTTGGCTTTACCAGTGTGGTTAAACACATGGACAGGTCTAACCTTTTAGAAGTGAGTTACAGGTTCCTGACCTGCCCGAGGCGGGTGGGGAGCGATCTGATTAACGGAAGAAATAGGAGCAAAATAAGGGTTGGTTGGTTTTTTTTTAAATGAGCATCTTACCCGAGCAGCTGAACAAAAGGCCGGTGGAACTGTGTTTGATTTATACACCAGCTGGGAGAGCACCGGGCAGTTTCTTACGTGGAGAGATTCCCACCACGGCTCGGGAGACGGGAGGAAGAAGGGATGACAAAACTCGAGCACCTCGAGTGGCGCGTCAGAGGCGGGAGATGCTCCGTGGGGTGTGGGAGTCGCCCCGGCAGCCCCGTTTCTGCAGCAGTTCCCTGGGTTTGGCAGCCTGTCTCGTCACGCTTGAAACAATTTTCAGTTGGAATTGGGCACCGCAAGATTGAACCTGAGCCTTCTCGTCGCCAGTGGAAAACGGATGGAGAAATGCAGGTGAATGATGCACCCGCAGCACCGGGGGGGTGTCTCTCCCTCCCTCCCTGAGCCGGGCAGGGTGTTGTGCAGATGCTGGGCGATGCTTTCTGCCACCTTTTGAATAATGCAGTGAGCTTGCGGAGGAAGAGGAGAAACCAGCTTTTCCCATTATCCCCAGGGCTGCTGCAGTCATCCCCACATCCCCTCGCCTGAGGAAGAGGAGGAGGAGGAGGAGGAGGAGGAGTGCCACCATGCAGTGACAGGGCTGGCCCCAGCAGGGATGCTCCGCTTTGTGATGCTGAGGGCTCAGCCTTTTGGCTGCTTCTTTTTTTTCTTTTTTTTTTTTCTTTTTTTTTTTTGGTTTGGAACAAATGAATTCTGTTTTCCGCTCGCGTGCGCTTGGCCACCGGAGCCAATGCAGTCTGGTTTGCTAATCCTTTAGAGAAAACCAAATTGTTTAGGGACGAGGCCAAGCCCTATAAATCAGCCGTAATGTTGATTCTGCTTTTTCTCCCCCCACCCTCTCAGGCTGGTCGAGAGGGCTCTGCTCTGTGCTGCTGCACCGGCGCAGATGGTTTTCAGGGGGAGATTTCAGTGCTCTGGCTTGAAAAGCAGAATTCCTGGTGTATTTAAAAGCTCTTATTCTT
>JAOWAV010000065.1:4548505-4567224 GCA_028571045.1 Scolopax bukidnonensis
CACCCCCCCCAGTTTCTCTCCCTGAATCACCAGGCGTGTTTCTATTTCCAGCAGCAGTAAATCAGCGCAGGTTGCTAGAGGAGGAGAAAAGCAATTTCCCCCCCCTCTTTCTATAAAAATGGAAGACCAGCTGCTGCCACAGGACCAGCACTACCCCTCCTGGTGCTTTTCCTCAGACACAGCCCCCTCTTACCTCCAGCTCTTCGGGAGCAGCTCGTACTCCAGGTTTATTCCCCGCGGGAGCAGGAGGATTCTCTCTGCAGAACTCTCTTTGCCTCCCCTTTAGGATAAACGCCGGCTGCAAGATGCTAACAAAGGGCTGATGAAGTTGTGCCTCCCTCATCTGCTGCCTCCTCCCTCGCCACAGCTTCACCGCTGACCCCCTTCATTTCGGGGAGCAGTTTGGGGGTGATTGGTTTGGTTTGGGGTACAGCTTTGTGTGGGCACAGCTTGGGCTGGTGTGAGGAAGAGGCTGCAGAGGGGACTGAAGCACAGGCTGGGGTGATGCAGGCTCACCTCAGAGTGTATCTACCAAAAACAAACACAGATCTACACGGGGCACAAAAATAGCCAGAAAGTGGCTTTTGGAATAATATTTTCTTGTCCCTCAGCCACTTGGCTGGAGAGAAAGCTTTACTTGATGCTGGTGCCTAATGAAAACCTGAGCAGAAGCAGAAATGTGAGAACTAATTAACCCCCCAGGTGGATGCTGTGGCTCAAAATCAGTGCTTTTAATTCCAGGGAGTTTAACTCACCCCAGCTTTAACCCTTTGTGTCCCGTAGTTACAGCGTCCCTCCGGTATTTGGAAGTGGTGTCTCCGGGGGTGCTCCATCAGGGCTGTTGGCCAGTGGCTGTGAATGTGAGACCAAACCCACTGATTCCTCTTGGTTCTCCAGCACCCAGGGGTATGGAGATTTCAGTGCTCTGGCTGAAACCAGTCTGTTTTCCTCACTGCTGAGGTGTTAAAGTTTTATATTCTGATAGGAGTAGTTACATTCCCTGAAGGAGGGGAAGGAATGCTCCCCTTGTGTGTATCAGGGAAGGACTTGGCTTCTGATGAATATTTTCTCCAGTTTCAGGGACTCCAGGCTCCATGGTGACAGGAGGGACAGCCCCAGCCCAACACAGGCTTTGCCTGGGTGTCAGGAGGCTGGTGGCCTCCTGGGCCAGCTGGAGCAGGAGCTGCTCCTCACCAGTGCCACTCAGTGAGCCCTTGTGCTGGTGGCACAAGAGCTTTCCTAAAAGATTTTTTGTTTGAATAATTGATGCCTCTCGATCCTCAAGAGATGCCCTAATTGCGAAACAGGTGGCACATGTTATTTCCATCCTATTTTTAAATAAGGTTCTGAATCTCCTTGCACAAGTGGCATGGCTGGGGGTTCTTGGGGGTGACGAGTGCCTGTTCCTGGAGGTGACACTTGAATGTCCGTGGGCACTGGAGCTGGGCTGAAGCTTCCCATAGCAGCTCTGTGGTGGGAACGGGTAGCATGATGAGGTGCCCCGTCTGCTTGAGGAGCATCTGCTGGAGCCCCCATCCTCGTTGGGAAGTGCTTGGGCAGAGGGGTCCATGGGGCTGGGGGCTCTCCTGGCCCTGGTGCTTGGGGACGTGCTGGGAGAGCCCCTGGGTAAGTGCAAAACCCCTTTGCCCTGCAGAGGTGGGGGGAGGAAACCAAGAAGAGGAAGAGAGACGGAGCTTTCGGTGCTGGGGAGGCCGGGATGTCGAGGGGAAATCCCAGCTTGAGTGGGAGGTCAGGGTGGTGGGAAGGTCAGGCAGGAGTGGGAGGCCCAGTGCGACTGGAGGACGTGATGCTGTAGGAGGCCATAGAAGGAGAGGAGACCACTGCTCCACTGTGCAGTGGTGGAGGGTGAGGAGATGCCAAGAGGCTTTGGGAGGGCAAGCACCACCAGGAGCCTGATGGAGAACAGAGGCAGGGGAAAAGGCTGAGGGAGGTGGAAGAGGAGAGTGAGGATGAACAGGAGTGGAGGCTGAGTAGGGATGCAAGTGGAGAGTCGGGGAGACTGAAGGGTGTAGAAGAAAGGCAGAGCATGAAGAGGTGCCAAAAGACAATGGGAGGGCAACGAAGAGTGAGGCTGAGCTGGAACAGAGACAGAGACCCGGGGAAAGCTGATGTAGAGCTTAGTCTATGCAAGCTCATACATAGTCTATGCAAGCTCTACAAGCTCTATAAGTCTATGCTTAGTGGGAGGCAAACAGGGGTGAGCGTCTAAGGAACACCATTGCACCGTGGGGTGGTGGCCTTCAGGGCTCACCCATTGTGACCCAAGCAGATCCAGAGAAGTGATTCTGCCACTTTACTCTGGTGAGACTTCATCTGGAGCACTGTGTGCAGGGGTGGAGCCCTCAATAGAAGAAGTACATGGACCTCATGGATCGGGTCCAGAGGAGGGCCAGGAGGATGCTTAGAGGGTTGGAGAACCCCTGCTCCGAGGACAAGCTGAGGGAGCTGGAGTTGTTCAGCCTGGAGGAGGCTCCGAGGAGACCTAATAGTGGGGAGACCTCTAGTACCTGAAGGGGGGCTACAGAAAGGCTGGGGAGAGCCTGTTTCCAAAGGCCTGCAGTGACAAGACGAGGGGCAATGGGTTTAAACTGAAGAAAAGCAGGTTTAGATTGGAGATTAGGAAGAAGTTCTTTCCAATGAGGGTAGTGGAGCACTGGAAGAGGTTGCCCAGGGAGGTGGTTGAGACCCTTTCCCTGGAGACATTCAAGGGGAGGCTCGACGAGGCTCAACCTGGTCTAGATGGGGGTGTCCCTGCTGACTGCGAGGGGGTCAGACTAGATGACCTTTGGAGGTCCCTTCCAGCCTGGACCGTTCTATGATTCTAAAGCAAGATTTTAGATTTGCAAAGGCTTATTTTTCTCCTCTCGGATGCAAATGCAACATGATATAAACCTCATCCCTCGTGCTGCTGCGCGATAGGACTTTACTGAACAGGGACAAGGTGAAAGGCAACGCTCCGGGATAATGAGATGGAGAATTGTCAGGTTGGTTCCTGGAGCAATTCCAGACAGCGAAACTGCTCCATGTACCAGCTCTTGGACCACCATGTGGGCTCTTGGTCCTCATCTTAAACCATCCTGCACGTTCTAGTTTTAATGGGTTTCATGTGGCCCTATCACCTTTCCACTTTGTGACCGGCCATCACTCATGGCACGGGTGTTGTTGTGGTCACCGCCGGGGTGGTGCCGCCTCTAGTGATAAGAAAACATTGACATTTAAAGAAATACATAATATGAAGGGGACAGAGTCTGTTATAACCATCTGTTCATGCTTTCTTCACCTGCTTTCCCAGCACCAATTTGTGCATGAATTGGCTCACATTTATACTTCCAAGTTTGAGGCTCTAGCTTGAGAAAGTGGTGGGGATGAGCTCCTGCCAGCAGTGATTTCTCACCAAGTGAAAAATTCCTTCATTCTCCTTTAGTGAAAATGAGAACTTCATGTTACGTGTTAAAACCCATGTTTTTCCATGGTAGCTTTCAAAGCCAGGTCAGATAAAAATCTTCCCTCAAAGCAGCTGTGTCTCTAGCTGGTCCATCACTTTTACCAGCTATTTTGAATGACTCAGACCAGATGTACATAAATCCAGTCTTTTAGAAAGTTCTCAGCCTTGGACAAATTCTCACATTTAAACCCAATTCCACTGAGAATTTTGGTGCTTGTCCTGGCTCCTCCTGTGCAGCATTGTGTCCTGTAGCAAGGCAAAACCTCCCCATCACCTGTGACCTGTCCTCCCCTTCCCAGCAGTGGTGAAGGCCCGCAGGACACAACTTCCATGTTGTGATCTGACAAATATTCTGTCCTGTAAAGAAACTTCTGTTAAAGTCAGAAACACTCCACTCTTGAGAGTGTGCAGTGGCATTCAGTGGACATTATAACTTCCACGAGTGACTTCTTGGGTCTGCGTCCACATTTGAGGTGCTTACAGCTCCACTTGTGAATTGCTTGTGTTACATGGTAGAGTTTTCAAGCAGGGAAAGGTGTGCTCTCCATGGGGAATGATGGACACTGTCGGATCCTGGCTCTGCATCAACACCCTTTGCAGAGACACAGGGTTGGTGGTGGTGGAACCCAGGATGAGAACTCCCAATGAGACATCCCTCCTCGTGGGATGGGATGGGTGGACTGGGACACACAGGAGGAGTCTGCAGGGGTCAAGGCGGGAGGATGCGAAATGGGAAGTGACTTTTATCACTGGGAGTGCACAAGAATAATGAGAATTTCATTTCCAGGGTGGAAGGAAACAACACTGTCTGCGGCTACAGCCCTTGAGCAAAAACTGGGCCATATCCACCCGTCCTGGTAGAAGCCGTTACAGTCACTGGAAAGGGAGGGAGAAGCAGCTGTGTTTTGGGGGCTGAGGGAGCCTCCCTCCTTTCTGATCCAGGAACATTCTCTGTGGTCACACCATGGGCGTCTTCTCTTGTGAAGGAGAACATATGATTTTGAAGTGGCCGTCGTCAGGGCTGGGAATGGTCCCAGCGCTGCCCGTGCTGCATATCCCGGTGTGAGAGGGAGCAGCCCTTTCCCCAAGTGTGTGATAGGAGGTGCCCTGGCATGATTTGGTCTCTTGTATGGCAGAGCCTTGTCCAGGGAAGCAGAAGCCACAGGTTTCCACCGGCTCTGGGACCCTGCTGCCAGTGGATCCATCACCAACGCTGCCCGCTTCCACCAGACGATCTGCAAAGAAACCATATGTGTTAACTGAAGGGGTTTGGGGAGCACTTCTAACCTCTGCCACGAGCTGTCAGAGGGCTCTGCTCCATCATCTGAGACCTGATGAGCAGGGTTAAGGCCAGGGGTATCGAAAAGCATACAGTAAATCTCTTTGAACCTGGTGGCTTCCCTGAAAAGTGGAACATTCGATGCCACCGTGTCCCTCAACCAAAGCAGGGAGGGATGGCTTGAGTTATGGTTCTGCTGGAGTGACTCTGAGCCACGCACCAGCTCATGGGCTTTTCCTCTGTGATTTTTGACATCCACCATGACTGGCTTTGAGGTGTACGTATGTACATGTGTATGTATATAAGTAAATAGATGAGCAGACCTTTTTATTTTTAAAGGCAGGTGAGGAGCAGAGGAGGGAGAATACAACCATCTTTTTTTTTACTATGTTGACTTACTGCCTGTTATCCTTTCCCTGTCTTTTCTCCCTAAAGCAAAGATTTTGTGAAGTCCCTCTGGTTCCAGGGCTAAAACTTCGGCGTTTGATGCCGCAGGGTGATTCAGTGGAGCAGCTGCATCATGAGCATCTTTCAAGGAGCAAGTAGTTCCTATGGTTCTTGCCAGGCAGCAGCTCGCCCCAAAGCAGCCCCAGGCGAAGAAATCCAGAGCTGCAATTGCCACGAAAGCCCTTCCTTGGGCAGGTGGATCACTTCGGAAGAGGGTTGGCTTTTTGCAGCTCCACCTCACCACGGCTCAGCCTCTGGATGGAGATGGAGAGCTGCTGGCAGCAAGAAACTCTGCTGGTGACTTTGTAAGAGAGACTGAGAAGAGAGTTATGGTGGAGAATTGGGGCTCAGAGCCCCGGCTCTGCTCTTCTTCTAGGCTCAGGCTGGACCACATTGCACATCGCTGGCTTTACTTTTCCTCCCCACCCTTTTAGGACCTGGCTCTGCTTTTAGTTCCCCCCAAAGTGGTACCACCACAAGTTCCCCATCCTCTCCCAGTTCCCAGCACTCACCTTTAGAGGAGTCCTCCCTGCGGTGGCAGGTCCCAGGGCTGGCTTGGCAGGAGACTACCTCTCCCTTCCTCCGCAGGTGGGTCCAGCCCAGGAGCAGGGAGCAGAGGAGGGCGCAGAGGCAGAGCCCCAGCAGCAGGTACACCACCAGCCATGGCTCCTGCTCCACGCAGGTCTTCTGCTCCAGCACAGCCCCTGGGGACAAGGCCGTGTCCAGGGCTGCAGCCGGAGGTGGGGTGGCCACCAGGGTACCTGCTGTGGGCCAGGCAGAGATGGGTGTGCTTAGAGACCCTTGGGGGACAGGCGTCACACTATTGACTCTTTGATAGGAAAGAGTGTTTTTAATGGCACTTATGCACTCAGCTTGGAAAGAATTGGAAAGCAGCTATTCACCACCTCTGTTTGCTTGCGTTTCTCTTCCACGGTGATGTAGAGGAGACCCCTTCCCACCCCTCAGTCCCCCCCTTCTTTCTTCTCCAGTGCTCACGGCTCAACCCCAACATGGGACTTGTAGATCTCAGGGGAAAATAGCCCGTCCCCTCCTGCTCCCCCTTCCTGAGGGCTGGAGGCAGCCCAGCAAAGGGGGGAACACCACTGCCCAGCCTGCCCCTGGCTGGTAGAGCTGAAGGACATGCAGTGAAAAGGGAAAATGTGCTGTGAGATGGAGAAAACAGGAGAGAGACAGACACCCTGGTTTCTTTTCCCCCATCCCAGTGAAACGGCAGCACTCACAACCTCCAGGACAGAGAGAGGAGGTTTGCTGCCCCTTTCCTGACTTCCCTCCCCCAACCTGGCTCCTCTCCCAGCCCCACATCCCTCTCCCCCTGCCCTCCCCCCCAGCCTCACCTTCGCAGGACGGGGCGCATTGCTTGGGGTGCTGCCCGCAGATCGTGGTGCAGTTGATGCATTTTTTCAGGAGCTCGTCGTAGTAGAAGCCGGGTTTCCTGTTGCAGTCCATGGACTCTGCAGGAGGGGAGGGAGATGAACACAGTGGCCTGAGTGTATCCTCCTCCTCTTCCTCCCCTGCTATTGACCATGAAGCTCCCAAAACACTGCCTTGCCTCCACCCCAGGTGCCTGGGGCACACGGGAAGGTGCCTGTGACCACCCTGAAGGAGCTCACGGCTTAGATGGGCACAGGGTGAGACCTGGGCACTGCCCTAAGTGTTGACAGCCTCTCTGGGGCTGGCAGGGTGACAGACCCACGGGACTTGCAGTGCTGTTTGGCAGGGTGGATATTGGGAAAGGCATCAGCTGCCCGGGGAGGGGACGGTACCCAGCCAGGCATGAGCGGCCGTACCCACCTGTGGCACCTCCTGTTGCTGCTCTTAGAGCTGCTGCCACCCTGGGGCGTTTGGGACAAAACCTGCCTGAGCGCTGGCTCAGGACCCAGGGAATGGTTTGGGTGTAAAGTGTGTCCATCTCCCTCGTCCCCACCAGTTACCCCTCCACCTTGGTGCCCGCCCCAGCACAGGGCTTGCCTCGCAAACGAGCAGCTTGAGTTTATAATTACCCCCATCAAATGAGCCTGATGTGTCCCCAGACCCTGCTTTTAGAGGGTGGGGTGTCACCGATGGGGGATGTGAGTGTTGACCATGGCTGGGAAGCTGTCACATTCCCCTGTTTTTGGCTTGAAGCTCAGTTGAGCTGAGCCAGATCGGAGCCTTCCCTGTGCTTCATCCCAGGGTCTGATCTCCTCTCCCAGCTTTGCTCCATCACTGCCCACTCCCTCCAAGGAGAGCCCCACAGGTAAAAACAGCCCCACGGTGCCCCCCGGGACTCACCACACAGGGCAGCGCACCTCCTCACTGTGGGCCAGCCGCAGACGAGGCTGCAGGGGATGCACTGGTAAAGGAGGGTGTCCCAGTACTGCTGGTCGGTGCAGTTGTTCATGGCATCCCACCCGAGGTGTGTCCCATCCATGGCTGCAGAACGGGAGGTCAGTAGGTACGGGGTGGCCACCACCGGGCTGCCCTGCGGCCACCTCGTCCCCTTGCGAGGGCTGGGGGTGCGTGGTTGTGACCCAGCCCTCTCTGGTCCTTAGTTTAGGCAAGAGCATACAGCAAAATCTGCTCTTTTAAGCACTTCAAATTATAGCCCTATGTGAGAGTGTCCTGTGCCAGTCCCTGGGGACATCCAGGGAGACCACCCTGGCTTATAGGTGGCCCTGTGCTGTGCCCTGATGGTCCGGGGACACACACGACTGCCTGCGGGAGTGAGAGCAGAGGGAACGACTCCTGTCTTTATATGCTTTCCTGAAAACAACAGAAAGAAGACCAGAATAGCCACCATCAAAGTCTTCTGAAACTACTTTTAATTCTGGAAACTTCTGAATTCCTCTGTAGCGTCGGGGCTCGTGTCACGCTGTGCGTAATTTCTGACATCATAACAGGGCTCCGGGATCATAACGAAACCCAATTTTGATGTGTAAAACAGCTCTGAGCAGCAGCTGGAGGGAGGTCTCTCTGGGAGAGCTTTCAGCACTGGTTGAGCCAGCAGCAGCCGGGACACCTCGGGGTGGACACTCTCCTGTCCCTGCCAGGATCCCTTTGTCCCATCCTCCTGCCATGGTGCCTGCGTGGGCTGATGCGATGCCAAAGGCACAGGAGCGAGACACCGACAGCGGTGCCAAAATCTAGCCAAGGGCTTCACAGTTTTAAGAATTGGCTTGCTAATGAGCTTGTACTTAATAGCAGAGGGGCTGTTTGTGCCTGTCCCCCCCTCTTTGGGTGCTGTGTATCTCTGCCCGCAGCCTCTCACCTGTGTCACCACAGGGTTTGGCCCCGGGGGCAACCCACGGGCTGGTCTTGGTCCATCTCAGCTGTGCTATCCCACACGCGTGGTCTGCGGCGAGCACACCCGAGCATCTGCAGGAAGCTCTAACCCATCACGAGGGTGGCCGCAGTGGAAATGTGCTTTTTGGTGACCGAGAGGGCTGGTGGGTGACCACATCCCTCCGTGGAGCCGTGCCCGCAGCCCCAGCTGTTTCCTGCCGGGGCCGACAGCACCCGAAAATTTTAAACCTTCCCCCCCCCCCCCCCCCAATGCCGCAGTACCGCATCAGCCACCGCCTGCCCAAAGGCTGCACCTCACCTTGGCTGGAGCCGTTGCGAAGCCAAACTTTGATTTTTATATAGAACTCCCCCCTTTTTATATAGAAAACCTCTCTCTCTAGTACGTGGGACTGCAGCAGTGCGTGTCCGTCTGTCCTGGTGTCACCCACATAGCTCCTCCCCTGCAGAGGAGCTGGAGATGGACCCCTCCACTGCCTGCTGTGAACTGGCTCCTTCCTGGGGCAGCACATGGAAAGCCCCCCCCCCGGTTATCAGGGATAAATCTACTCTGCACAGGGATGCTGGCCTTATAATCCCAGTTGTTCAATTAACACTGCTATAAAATTAAATAATTACTTTCTCTTGAGCTGACTGAAGACATTCCCCAGGGCAGAGTGAGGCTCAGGCTGGCGTTCTTCTCAAATGTTCTTTGAAGGTATTTTTTACCCAGAGAGAAGAAGGAGAAGACCCCCTCCCAGATGGTGGCAAGCCCTGGGGATGGTGATGAGCCCTGGGGGTGGTGATGAACCCTGGGGGTGGTGATGTGCTTGGTCATCCCTGAGCTACCGTGGGGTTTCACATGGGGTAATAACTGCATGGGAGATGGAGATTTGGGGTGTCTAAGCCCGGGGGCTGCCAGCTGGGCAGCTCCTTCCCCTCTGCTGCAAGGGCAGGTCCAAGAGGGGTGTTTGGCCCCATCTGGGACAAATCCTGACCGATGGCTGAGCTCCACTCTCTGGGGAGCCTCAAGGTCCTCCTGATGCTCCTGGCACAGTGCAGCCGGGCGTTGCAGCCACAGGTTTTCTAGCAGAGCCGGGTGCATCTCTCCCTCAGCCCCTGCACCCACCAGGAACCATCACCCCAAACCCCCCTACGGCCCCCTCATCCAAAGCATTAAGCAACCGCTTCATCTCCAGTCCGTGACACTGGCCATCTTCAGCAGGGTGGGAGCCCTTTGTGGTCTGGGGAGACCCTCCACTCCCCACCAGCACTCTGGCAAAGTCACTGTGGCCCCAAACTCTGGCACAGACAAGCCCCTCACCCCCGTGTCCCTACGCAGCCCCTCCCTGGGGTCACTCACGTTTGACTCTCCCGCGGCGTCTAGTCCCCCTCGGCTCCTGCCATTGCACGGCGAGCTCCAGCCCCGAGCCCGCGCATTGCTCAGGAGGTTTATAATTAGAGGTAGATTTGATTAATGCCTGGGCTCTGCGTTTCCTGGGGTTTCCCCTTATCCCTTCGATGCAAATCTGCAGCATGCACGGCGCCTTGCATTGTCTCGCTGGGCGTCCCTGCGCTCGGGGGACGGGGACGGAGGGGGGCAACCCAGAGAGGAGGGGTGTCCTGGGACAGACGGCCACGTTGCAGAGGGGCTTGCAGGGGTGGGGGTTCTGTAGCCCTTATTCTTGCATTGCCTGGCTGCAGCGGGAGGTTTCCTTCTGCAGAGAAGGATGTTTTGCTCCGAAAAGAGCTCTCCTGTGTGAGGAGAGCTGGTGGGAGACCCAGCGGGTTATTGCTTTCCCAGGATTTGCCAAGAAGGAGCAGCTGCATCAGAGCAAGAGTCCGTGCAGCCACAGGGGATGCTGCAGGTGGAGAGGAGCAAGTCCCCCTTGCCAGGGGTCTCTGTCACAGCCTACATGGGGGTCCCGGCTGGACTCAGAGCCCGGCGCTGCCCTCGCTGCTGGCAATGGAGATGCATGAAGCATTAATGACACTGCTTGGTTTTTAAAGAAGGAAAGCCCTACCTTTGTGCTGCTGGCAGTCTCCAAGAGTACAGATGTATATTTATTTTTAGATCTCAGCTCACCCTGCAAACAGAATGGGCTTGATCAGCGAACCCGGGACAGAGCAGCCAAAGGCAGAGCCCCCAGGGCTGCCTCTGAGGCGTTGACACTGTCTCCCCTTGCTCAGGAGGGAACAGGCTGTGACCATCTGGCTGGTGGAACGACACTCTGTAGGGAAAGTCTGGTGAAAGAAAAGATAAACTGTCCAGATACTGGTTTTCCCTTTTTCCACTGGCAGGGCGTTCTTTTCCGGAGGTTTCTCCCCCAATCCCATAGAGGTGCTGGAGATGGTTCTGCTGTGACCATGACCATGACCATGACCTTGCCACCAGAGTGAGGGGTGCTGGGAGTGTGGCAGGACAGTGACTCAGCTCAGCCCGGTGGGACCTTTCTGCAGAAGCAACTGAAGTGGGAAGGAAGAAGCAATACCTGTTACTTTCTATAAACATCAGTGGGGCAGCGGCAGGGTTTTTTCCGTTGATTTCAAAAACTCCTGCTTTGTGCTTACTGTGGCAACCGAGAGAGACCAAAAGGCCACTTGCGGGGTGCGCTGCTCTGTGTCCACTGCAGGGACACCGGAGGCTGGACCCGCTCTCAGGGAACAAAGCCCAAAGCAGAGAAACCCAGCAGATGTGCAGCTGGATGTGGCCCATCGTGTCCCAGCTGCTGTGGGAGGGAGGGAACCAGAGGGAACCTGTGGGAGGGAGCACCATCTGATGGACCACAGGGCTTGGAGAGAGGGCTGGGAGGGGAGGAACACCATGGCCACAGGGAGACAGTGCATGTCGTGGCTCTGATGTGAGTCTGATGCAAGGGATGGGATCATCACTGGGCTTGAGTCTCCCACCAGGAAGACCTGTGGAAGGTCCTGGGAGGGAGTGAGGAAAGCAGAGGGGTAGCCAGGAGAAGGGGGTTGCGTGATGCAAGGGCTTGGGGGAAAAATACACCTTTGCAGGTAGTTGCTGGCCGTCCATATGCAGGCTCGTCCCACTCGTGCTGTGCCCCGAGCAGATGGCAGAGCCCACGGCCCAGTCGCCCGCAGAGCGAAAGCTGATGGCAAAGGAAGCGGTGATTTTGGCGTTGCCCACTGAGAGGGGCAGAAGGTGTCCCTGGAGCCATGGCCCCAGCCCTGGGCTCCGGCTCTCGGGGTTTTGCAGGGGAAACCTGCCTCTGTAAATAGCAGTGGGAGACTTGCAGTTTCCACCCTGGTGTGCCCTCAAGAGGGAAGTGAGAAGCACTTTGTCCCTCCTCGCCGAGCAGAGGTCAGGCAAGGAGTTTTTTGCTTTAAAATTCTCGGTGTGTGCTGTGACTGGAGGAAGTCCCATCTCCTCGGCCGTGCGCCCCAACAGCCCGACCCTCTGTACCCCAAGAGGCATCACCCCCTCCCTCAGCCTCCAAAGACCGTGTGTGGCTCTTAAGCACCTCCAAACAGGCAGTGGCTGATGACCTGCCCTGCTTGGGGTTGTCCCTGTGCTCTGGGACAGGGATGAGGCAGCACCTGGCAGGACCTTCTTCTGGGTTAAGCCCTTCCTTTGCTGGATTCCAGTGGTGGGAGAGCATCGATCAGCAGTTCCCCATGTGTCCTCCCTCTCGTCCTCCCCATGTGGTACCTCCCTCTGCATCCCCCAGCATCCCCTCTGCATTCCCCTGTGTCATTTTCCATCCGCACGTGGTTCCAGAGATGCCACAGTCAATTTGGGGTGGGAGAACCCAATTTTGTCCCAATAATAAAATCTTCTTTTTCTTCTAGGCTCTTGCCCCAGTGGCATTGCTGCAAGATGAGCTGCAGGTGACAGGCAGACAGGGTGGATAATGTCTGGTTCTAAAAATGTTGGGGGGATGCCTCTCCTTCCCTCTGAGCAGCTGTACTGGGATATTTTCCTCCTTGGCCCCTCTGCCCTTTGCAGTCCCCATGCTTGGGCAGGGCTGGGCCACCTTGGCCAAGCCATTTACTCACACACGTGCTCCCTTTGGGACCCGAAACGAGGGGCCACGAGGGTAGGAAGGGGAAGAGGAGTCATTTTGGGTTGAAACTGGCAACTGGGAGGCTGGGTTGAGCACAGATGGCTCCGAGGACTCATTTCTTTCACCCTAATTCCCTGCAGACATGTGTGCTTGAATGGGGTCAGTATGGGCCCGTCCTCTGTGCTGTCCTCGGTGACCTGTCACCACCACCGATTCCTCGTGGTGAAATGGCAGAGCTGCTCTGTGACCAAAACCACAAGATTTCTGGTGCAAACAGCCACCGTTGGCTGGTTTTTTGATGAGGCAAGTGCCTGGCCAGGTGCGTGGTGACACCCCGGGTGTGTGGTGACACCCCGGGTGCAGAACCTGTGTCTGCGCACAACTGAGGAGCCATGGCCACACCGTGACCATCCCTCTCGTGAAGAACCACCACGGCACGTTTTTGGCCATGGCTGGAGCATCCCTGCCTGCAACGCTGCAGCCCAGCCAAGGGCAGCAAGGCTGCTGCACCCCAGGGTGCATCCCCAGTCCCCCAAATTCCTGCAGCCCGTGGGGGGACCCATCCTGCCCCAGGATGCTCAGTCCTCAGCCATGCTCCCGGCTGTTTGGGTCTCTCCCCAGGAGATGGCACCCTTGGCTAGCCCAGCCTGCCTCCCCGCTGGGTGCCCCGGCTGCCTTTACATCCTCCAACTGGCCACACTGGCCCTGCCTTTGCCCAGCATGGTCATGGTCTCTGTGCCGGGGAGGATGCTGCCCCGCAGGCTGGCTCTGTCTACACCAGCCCTGAGGTTAAGGTGGGGTTCGGGTGCCCCCACACCCCCCCCCACTGCTCCATTCCTCCCTTTGCACCACCGTCCCATCCTGCCACTGCCCCGTGGGGCATCACCCCAAGGATGCCCAGCACACGCCGCTGTCTGGGCACTGCGTGGCCCCCAGGCAGTGGGGGCTGCCCCCTCACTGTGGTTGTGCTGGGGGGGCTCACCCACAGCCCCCCCAGAGCAAGACAGGCTTCGAGGTGCTCATTGTGGGTGATGCTGCAAGACCAACCTTGACAAAAACCCAGCACAGACAAGGAGGGGGAAGAGTTATTGAAAACCAGGCTGTGTTCAGGGCCAGCTCCCCAAACCCAGTAGCCAACTGGAGAGGAAGGACAGCCGGACTGGGAAAGACCCAGCTTGGCTGAGGGCTGGCACAAGAATGAAGATAAAACCCTATAAATTCCTAATGAAGGGGCAAGGAAAAGAGGCTTCAGCGCCAGGAAAGTGTGCTGAGGTGTAAAGCGTGGGTGGCAGATAAGGAAAATGAGTCAAAGAACAATTTTTGGCCAGTGGAGCTGATCGGATAACTGGGTGTTTTTAACTCCTCGTGCCCCACCTCTGACATCGCTGGATCTTCTCATGACGAGAGACATTTCTGGCAGGACCCCATCAGGAAGGGGCTCGCAGGCTGACGAGGAGCTCCGCTGTTAATTTTTAACACTAAAAACCCTGGGGAAATTCCAGAGGGCTGGAAGGTGGCCAGTGGGAGTCTAATATTTAAAAAGAATAAAAGGGCTGACCCTGGGAATTACAGACCAGGTAGATGGATCGCAGTGCCTGGTCAAATTATGGGCTGGGTAATTGGGGATACTGTCAGCCAAAAATTAGAAGCTAAAAATATAATTAAGGTCGTTAGCTTGGTTTCATGGATGGCAGCTCCTGTCAAGTGAGTCGGCTTTGGTTTTTGGCATGACTCTGGGCTGGCTGATAAAGCTAATTGTGCTGCTGCATTATAATGGGTTTCTCCAGAGTATTTAATTTATGGCCATGTGACATTTTCGTTTGTAAAACTGGCATTATATGGAGTCAGCAGAGCAGACATCCGACGGCTGGGGCTGGCAGCTCGGGGGGCGGTGGCCAAGGGGGCTAGTGATGGAGGAAGCTGGATGGGACAATATTTCTAGCAGGGATGCTGAGGCTGGAAGTGAGAGGGGAGTGGGCAGGACAATCCCCTCGTAGGGGGATCCAAACAGGCAAAGCCCAACCCAGAGGTGATGGGGGCACACGTGTGGGAACAAAAGAACTGGATATTCCCTGCTATAGCCCACCGAGGTCCAATGGCAGGAAGCAGCCATGGAACCATTGGCCCAGTTTTAGGAGAAGGGTATGAACTCACAGGCATTTGGAGTCTACGAACAAGAAATCTCTACTCAGTGGGATGTGATTTAATGTAGCTTCTGGACAAGCTCAGGCCCCTGTGTGTGTGAGTACCCAACAAAGGATAGGGCTGAGCTGGACCATCCCCATGGTCTTTTCCAGCCCCATGGGAGCTGCATCCTCCTCTCTGGGCTGTGGTTGAGCACTAAGGATTTCCTCCAGTGGATAATTGGTGTCTTCTGTTTTTCCCAATGGGAAAATTGGGCACAGGTCAGGCAGGGCACAGAGACAGAAAGTGGGTCAGGCTGGGGGGTTTCGCCTCCATCTGGGAGGGTATTTTTCGCTCCCATACAGATTTCTAACCTGTGGGATTCACCCCCATTAGATGCAGTGTTGCTTGAGGAGCATCCAGGCCTCCCCTGCCCAGTGGCTCCCCTGACAGATATTCCCCAGGTAGGGCAGGGCAAGGGGGACTCAGGACCCCCCCGCAGCTGGCCTGGCTGGCTCCAGGGGCTACATCCAGCCCCTCATGGCGTGGACTTCACGAGGTGCAGGGCAGGAGGAGGGGACCCCTCACAGACGCTGCTCAGTCCCAGCCTGGATCCAGTGGGGATCCCAGGGCCTGCTGGCTTTAAACCATGAATCCCCCTGGGCATCCATCTGTCTGGCTCCACCATAATGACGGCGAGGTGGCGGCACAGAGAGATGAAACGACTTGCCCAAGGTTCTGCAGGGAGCAATGGCCACCCAGGAGGAGCACCCAGCCATCCTGCTCCTGCCCCAGCAGCACCTGGCCCTGCGGGAAAAGGTGCTGCATCACATCTTCACCTGAAAAATGATGCACAGCCATCCGCCCCACATCCCCATTTCCAGTGACATCCTCACGGACGGAGGAGATGGATGGTCCTGGTGGGACCTCCACGCCACAGTGGGGAGTGGGTGCTGCTCTCCTCTCGCTGGTGGGTTTTGGTGCCACCAAACCCTTTCCCGGAGCAGGAGGGTTTCGACGATGCCCGTCCCCAGATGACTAACACCTTCTGGGTTCCAGCTTGTTTACCTGGTGCTGGGGCTTCGGTGTGGATCACTGACTCACCACAGCGCCTTCCCCCCCCCTCATCCCTCCCTCCCACTGCCACCGCAGCTCCCTGACGAATACTTTCCATTTTCCCATTATTTTAATTGCCCTTGTTTGAGAAAACTGCTCCAGACTGGCTCTGGGCTGAGGAGACCTGTTACACATGGCTGCCACAAGCGGGTATCCCCATGGCGATGGGGCGATGGGGGGACGGCGGGGTGGGACACCCACCTCGGTGGCACCCGTGGGGGGACCTCGGTGCCACGGTTGTGCCAGGGCCCTGGGGCGTGTGGAGAGTCGTCGTTAGGGAGTTTTCGGCGGGGGCACAGGGCGAACGTGGCGCACGGGCGGCCGGTGGAGCCCGGACGCTGGCTCCGGCGTGGCTGAATGCGGCTCGACAGGTTTGTGGAGAGGCTTGTCCCGTTCAGCTGGATTTTTGGAGAGGCTGGAGCAACCACCAGCACCGGCTGCTTCCCGCGAGGTGCTGCTGGCTCCCGTGGGGCCGTGCGTGGCACCGGGTCGTGGCCCCCCCTAGCCACACTGTGGCTCGGCCACAGCCCACGGCGTGGGAGATGCCACCCCCTGGCCCCCACCATGCTCTGTGCCCCCTGCTTTTTTTGGCCCCATGGTGCTGGGGAAAGGGCAGACCTTTCTCTCCTGGACCCTTCCCTTCAGCCGGAGGGGTCCCTGCTCCATATCTATGCGGGGGGGGGACACACACTGGTCACCCCGTCCCCATGCCCCCCTGCTCCCCACCCAAATCCCCTGGGAGACGAGTCGCCCTTCTCATCCCAGGAGCGTGGGAGGATGCTGTGTGCAGGAGACCTCGTATTGGCCACGTCTTGTGCCTCTGCCAGCTCATGGGGAACCCCAAGTAGGTGGCAAAGAGCTGGGGACCATGGGGGACAGCAGGTAGAGGTGCCTGGGAAGCTGCAGAGGGGATTTTTGATGGGAAAAAAATAAAATTCTAGGCATCTCTGGGACCTGTGGGATGCAGGGCACGGCAGGTCCTCAGCAAGGGATGTGGCAGGGAATAATACAACCAGATCGGGGATGGAGGGAGGGAAGGAAGGAGGGAGGAAAAGGGGATCAGGGCAAGAGAAGACCCAATCAGGAATATCATCTGCTCTTCTCTGAAGAGCTGGAGTTCAGCAGTCATGTGCCAGGTGAACCCTGGACTACGGTGAGGGTAAACCTCAGAGGGGAAAATCCTCCCTCCCCAGGGAAGGGCCGTGCTGCTTTTACAACATTTGGGTCAAGGGAAAGGTGAGAAAATCCCCCCAAACCAGCAATGGGGATAGCATGCAGGGGGGGAATAGTGGCCACCCTTCAGCCTGCATGTCCCTCCCGGGAGCATCATGTGGGCTGCCCAGGCAGTGCAGGGTCAGGCGGGGATGCAGCCCCCTTTTTTTAATTTTATCTCTTTTATTTACTAGGTTTTTAGTTGCAGCAGCACCCGTGTGGGAGCAGGGTCACCCCACGGCTCCACTGTCCCATCGCAATCCGTGGCACGCTGGCACCTGTGAACAGCGATGGCAGGAGGGAGAGAGAGATGATTAAAGCAGCCTTTGATGAAGCAAAAAAAAAAAAAATTAAAAAAAAAAATTAATAAACAAGCAGGCAATTGTGCTGGTCTTTATTTACTCCAGGATGACAGCGTGGAGCCGGCGTGGCGAGGCTGCCGAGGCCGGGCCCCACATCAAACGATGGGGCAGCGCCGGGTGCGAGGGGACCGCGCCGCCACCTCTTCTCTGACGGGTTTTTCCTGGTCCCCAACAAACCCGGGAAGGTTGGCGTGGCTGTTCCCTAATAGCAGGGCCCCGTCCCACGCTGGCGGGGGATACTGGGGTGAGCGAGAGATGCTGTGTGCCACGGCAGCATCCAAACTTGGTGGGATGTGCATTTTGGAGGTGATGCTCCTGCTGTCACCACGCTCCGGGGCTGGCGTTGTCACCTCTCTCCGGTCCCGGTGATGCTCCACAGGAGCTGAGCTCCCTGCTCTGGTTCTTCTCTGTGTGGAATTAGGGATGGGAGAGTAAAACCAGAGCTGGTGTGTTGCCCGCGGGTGGGTCCCTCGGTCCCCCCCAGGGATGGAGCCGGGAGGCCAAATCCACACCCTCGCTCCGGGTCCTTATCGCCCGGTTGGGTGTATTTACCGGCCGGTGCTGCCGGTTTCCACCGGATCAAAACGCACTGGACAAACAGAGGAGTTCCCTGCCGGCCCCGGGGTGGTGGCACCCCCGTCCCCTGCCTCGTCCCACTGGGTCCCCAGCACCACAAGTTGCACAGCTGCAGGATAGGCATGATTTGATGGGGAGAAGAGAAGGTTGAGGGGGGGATCTGATCAATGCTTAGAAATGGTTAAAGGGTGGGTGTCAGGAGGATGGGGCTGGTCTTTTCTCAGTGGTGCCCAGGGCCAGGACAAGAGGAAATGGGCACAAACTTGAGTATAAGAAGTTCCATTTAAACATGAGGAGGAACTTCTTTCCTGTGAGAGTGGCAGAGCCCTGGAAGAGGCTGCCCAGAGAAGGAGGTGGTGGAGTCTCCTTCTCTGGAGACATTCAAACCCACCTGGACACGTTCCTGTGCAACCTGCTCTGGATGGACCTGCTCTGGCAGGGGGTTGGATGAGATGATCTCCAGAGGTCCCTTCCAACCCCATGTCATTCTGTGATTCTGTGATTTTCCCACCCTCCCTCCCCATCCCTGCCGAATTTGGGTGTCCAAGCGGGTGATGAACCCTCTCCCACATGCCCACCTGAACCAGGGTCGGGGCTGTGCCCGAGGTCAGGGTTAAATGGGGTCAGTGTCACCCTGGGGGCCATGTCACCATGCACCCTCCGAGCTTGCCCCCAGGGGGGAGAGCTGCACCCTGGGGCACCCCTCTGCTGTGGGGAGGCCATGGGGGTGCAAACCCCACACTTTACACCCTGTGCCCACCCCGCTGGGTGGCCAGGAGGGGCCTGGGCTGTGCACGGGGCTGTGTGGTGGGGGGGTGTCACTGTGCTAT
>JAOWAV010000065.1:4578168-4591817 GCA_028571045.1 Scolopax bukidnonensis
GGCCCGGGGGGGGGAGTGGCAGAGCCCGGCTCACCCCATGGCGTGGGTGGCACGGAGACGGGTGCAGAGCGGGTGCTGCCACGGCTGTGGTGTGTGGGGGGGCAGCATGGGGGCCACGGGCGAGCAGGGTGCCAGCACCCAGGTGAGTAAGGGGGCAAAAGGGGATAGGGGGGTGCTCCTGGCTGAACCCAAGGAGGGTTGGGGGCTGCGGAGCTGGTGGGGTGCCCATCTGTGCCAGCAATGCTCCTGGTGGGGGTGAGGCTGGTGCTGGTTGTGGGAACAGGAGGGTGCAGGGGTGCCCCGGGCCCCCAGGAAGGAGGGAAGCAGCTCCCCCAAATTGGATCCCACTCCCAGTACTCCCATTTTCATTGTTTTTTTTAATCCCCTTTAAAGAGAGGGGGAAGGAAGGAAGGAAGGTCTTCTCAAATCATGTTTTCCCAGCTGCTGGGAGAGCAACACCTAGAGCTGATTATGTCACGTTGTGGGGGGGGATAAGATATTTTGTTATTTCTTTTCACTTTATAAACAGTAAAAGGGCTCCTCCGGCTTGTTTCCAGTTTGCTTACTCAGTGCTTCATGCATTTGACAGTTTTTGGTGCATAGGCAGTTTCTTCTATTGTTTGCAGGGATTTTTCCAGAGGGGAAACTTTTTTTTTTTTTAAAAACATTACAAAACCACAGAAACCGGCAGGAGGAATCCAGGGGAGGTACCGAATTGGAAACACTTTTAAGCTTTAAGGAAAGAAAAGAAAAAAAAAAAAGAAGAGGAGGAAAGCAACAAGATTAACCAAATAATTTCGAGAGGAGCTGGGAATGTCTGTCCCTGTCGCTGTGTGGCTGGGCTGGGGTTGGGTGTGCAGGGATGTTTCATGGTGGAAAGCAGCCTCCCTGGACTCAGGGGCTCCTGAAACTGGATCTGCCCAGGGTTTCCTCCCTCCTGGCCCATCCCGATACCTCCATGGAGCTGCCTCACCGGTGTGGCAATGCCTCCCTGCTCTTGCACCAGGATTTGGCCCCAACCCTTGCCAGGAATGGGGTTGGCTAATAGTTTGCAGCTTGAGAGGCAGCAGGAGCACAGCCCGTGGGACTTTTGCGGGGGGAAGGACATGCCTATCCCCATCCCACCACTCACCGTGACGTGGGGTCTGTTTTGTGCCGGCCACTTCTGCGCTCAAACCACCGGTGGAAAGAGCCTGGATATAGATTTTTTTTTTTAAATTTTTTTTTTTTCCTACTGATAAATGGCAGTGCTGTAAGGCATTTCTTTCTGGGTATTCTTTCCCTTTCTCTTCCTGGCCTGCTGAATGAGCTGGCTCCCCCCTGCCTGGCTCTGACCTTCCCAGAGCTCGGCCTCGGTGGAGCGGGGAGGCAGGGGCTGGCCCTGTGGGGAAACGGGTGCTGGATGTGCACGGCACGGGAAGTGTCCACGAGCTGGAGAACTGCCACCACCGGGTAGTTTTTCCTCTCATAATTAACAAAAGGAAAACATCCAGCTCTCCTTTGGAGAGTTTGTTTGTGCTTTGGAGGAGAGGCACGCCGCCGATGGCCGGGGGTAGAGCTCTCGGGGAGGACGGGCTCTGCAGCTTGGCCGTACCCAGGAGGTTGGTGCTCTGGGCAGGATGCCATGGAGAAGCAGCTGAGATAGGCGTTTGTGGATGGGGTTTTACCTCCTCCCAAGCCCTCGTCTCAGTCCTGTTTACACACAGTGTATGTAACACCATGGGTTGCCATTGAGCACAGTGTTCCCCGCACTGGCAGAGCTGGAGCAGTTTCCTGCGGTCCCCAACCATCGATCCACTGCAGTACTGGTCCACGGTGGGACAATTTCCTCTCTGGCTGATGTGTTTCTCTGCTGTTTCTTTGCAGGCCAAACCCATTTATGGTGGCTGGCTGCTGCTGGCCCCAGAAGGAACGGACTTTGACAACCCTGTCCATCGCTCCCGGGTAAGCAAAGCCGAGATGTCCTCTCCCTGTGCTGTGGGTGGGGGTGGCAGCAGGAGAAGCAAGGGTCTGTCCCTGTCCTTGGGGGTGGCTGTGGCCCCAAGAGTACCACAGATACTTCCATGCACCCAATTATGCAAACCAGGAAGCTGGGAGATGTTTCCCGCAGCAGGGCTCAAATGGCTCCTCTGGGATGTGAGGGCTTCCATGCTGGGCAGCAGACTGGGATGCTGCAGCTGCAAGTCAGGCTCAATTTGTGGTGCACTTCTAGTGCCTGTTGCTTTTTGATGCCTTGATGCTGCTCTGGTTGGCCTGACACATGCCATGCTCACATCCAGAGGACTGCTCTCAGGCCTGTGGGATGTGAGCTGTGTGGCTCTGAACCACGCTGGGACCATCCGCAAGGCTCCTGGTTTCTCTTTGCTGCTTGGAAACAACTACTTTATTTTCTGCAGCTCTTCATGGGCATGCCCAGAGCCCTGGAGGGAGGCTGTATCCCGTCCCCTAATGCAAATAACCCTGTGTCAGGCAGGTCCTGCAGCAAGGAAGGGGTTGTGAGGTGATTCCTGTTTGCTATAACCCTGCAGAGCCCTGAACCCCAGCGCAGAGACCCTCAGACAGAGCGGGGTCACACTCAGCTCCTGCCCAAAGGGGTTTGCTCGTGCCTTGCAGAAACGTGTGGGGGGATGGAGCATCACCTGCTTTCCTGCCCTTAGGGGGGTACGAGGCATGAGGACGTGGAGCTTTGTGCTGAGGCTGCCAGGACAGAGCTGTCTTGTGCGTGGGAGGGATGGCAACGGTCCGTGAACTCTCTGTCACGCAGCCAAAATGCTCTTTGAGCTGCTAGTAATAAAAAATAAAAAAAAAAAAAGTCTCTCCCGAGTGAACAGGAATTGGGTTCTGAGTTCAGCCCACGGTATATGGGTCATTGTTTGGAGTCACAGCCTTGCTGGGCCAGCACGGTGGGGACATGGGACTCAGGTTGTCCCCCCTCCTAGAGCGGTGGTTGCCTGCTAAGCTGGGGCATGTGGAGGTCCACAGGGTCCTCAGTAGTTTTGCTTGTCTCTGAGCACCTCGGACTTTGCCCGAAGGGCTGAGAAAAGTGAGATAAGAATTGCTGCACTGGGGCTATGAATCTAGGACCTTTTTTATTTCAGCCTGCTCGACCAGTTTTTGCTCTTGGCTGAAAACAACCTGGCACACATGGGGGAAAAAAAAAAAAAAGGCAGTTTTCCAGCCAGATCAGTTCTTCAATCTGGTTTGCTGTGCAGCTGGAGAAGCAGCAGTGCCAGCATGGTGCCTAGGCAGTGCCACCCCCGGAGGTGCAGCTGCCATCCAGATCCAGCTGATGCACTGCTGGGGGACATCTAGCATGACACCCTGCCACCCTGCAGCAATGGGTGCTGGAACAGACCACTCAGGATGAAGCTGAGGGCTGGGAGCACTTGGTCGAGGGATCTTTCTGGTGTCCTGGACTTGGGTCCCTTGGAGAGCAGTGACAAGAGTTGCGGGTGTCCTTCAGGAAAGGAAGAGGAGGAAAGCCATGTTTCCAGCCTATAGCTGGAGGTGTTATTTTTTTTTTTCCTCTGGTTATTTTTCTCCCCTTTATTGTTAAATCAGGCCATCTTGGGGTCTGTCCGAATGCAGAGAGGAGTGGGGAAGCAACCCCAAAACAGCCTTCTCTTGGGTGCTAATGAAGCCAGCCAGTAAATCAGTGTTGAGCAATGTGGGCTGGTGTGAGCAGAGCCTTGTCAGATGGCCTGGCAGGACCTTGCTTTGCAAAGCCCATGACACCCCGAACAGACGGGTTTGGGGTGTGAGGGGCTGAGCAGAAAGACTTCTGCAATGTTGATTCACCCTTTAGGTCCCCACAGTGTTGGGGGTTTTCCCCTGCTTTTTTGGCAGCTGAGGTCCCGTGAAACACGAGTGTGTGCCCTGTTGTTCTGAGTCCCACTGCCACGAAGGGGTTTTGGTGCTTGTTCTCTGCCCCAGCTACATGGGGTGCAGCTCTGGTGTCCCCCAACAGGGCCCTGCTGTGACCCCTCTTGCTGTCTTCTCTTGCAGAAATGGCAGCGTCGGTTCTTCATCCTCTACGAGCACGGGCTGCTGCGCTACGCCCTCGACGAGATGGTAAGAGACATGTGTCCATGTGCAAACCTTGGTGATCAGCTCTGCTGACCTCATTGGAGCCTTTGGTGATGCTAGGAAAACTAGGAGAGGTAGCTGACACCCCAGAAGGCTGTGCTGCCATCCAGTGAGACCCAGACAGGCTGGAGAGATGGGCCAAGAGAAACCTGATGAAATTTAACAAGGGCAAGTGTAGGGTGCTGCACCTGGGGAGAAATAACCCCAAGCATCAGTACAGGTTGGGGGTTGACCTGCTGGAGAGCAGCTCTGAGGAGAAAGACCTGGGAGTTCTTGTGGACAACAGGATGACCATGAGCCAGCAAGATGCCCTTGTGGCCAAGAAGGCCAATGGCATCCTTGGGTGCATCAAGAAGAGCATGGCCAGCAGGTCGAGGGAGGTCATCTTGCCCCTCTACTCTGCCCTGGTGAGGCCCCATCTGGAGCACTGTGTCCAGTTCTGGGCCCCCCAGTTCAAGAAGGACAGGGAGCTGCTGGAGAGGATACAACAAAGGGCCACAAAGATGATTAAGGGCCTGGAGCATCTCTCCTATGAGGAAGGGCTGAGGGACTTGGGTCTTCTTAGTCTTGAGAAGAGAAGACTTAAGGGAGATCTGGTCAATGCTTACAAATACTTAAAGGGAGGGTGTCAGGAGGACGGGGCTGGTCTTTTTTCAGTGGTGCCCAGTGATAGAACAAGAGGAAATGGGCACAAACGGGTGTAAGCAGTTCCACCTAAACTTGAGGAGGAACTTCTTTCCTGTGAGAGTGGTAGAGCACTGGAAGAGGCTGCCCAGAGAGGTGGTGGAGTCTCCTTCTCTGGAGACATTCAAAACCCACCTGGACAAGTTCCTATGCAATGTGCTCTAGGTAGACCCACTCTGGCGGGAGGGGTTGGACTAGATGATCTTCAGAGGTCCTTTCCAACCCTATCTGATTCTATGATGCTCCTGGTATGATGTGGGGAGGTCTCTGCCAAACTGATGAAGAGTTTTACTCTCTGAGTTTGACTTGCTGCCGGGCTGGGTTTGCGTGGGAGCTTGGTGGACGGTCAACAGAAAGACGATGGATGTTTAGGAGGCGTGCGGGTCCCACCTGGCTTGGGGTTCATCGGTTGCTGACAGCCCCCGTGCTGGGGGGGTGGTCCCCAGGGTTCCCCCAAACTCCTTTCTGCTGTGCCAGCTGGGGTTTATTTGGTGGTGGTGAATGGCCTTGGCAGTGCAGGGGAAGGAAGCCCTGCTTGGCCATGCTGTGGAAAGTAGGTCAGCTGGAACGCCTTCCCACGGCTCATCCATCCCGGAGCCACGGCACGCCGCTGGCACTGCTCCCCTTGCTCAAACACAGCAGGGAGACAGAGGGAAACCCTCTCATCCTCTGCGAGCTGTGAGGTGGGGGTGTCCATCCCGGGGGTTCAGCCCTGCTGTGATTGCCCAGGGCTACTGACTTACCCTCCCGGCTACAGCAAACCCCTGGGAGGGGTGCCCAAGGTTGAAGGGGCCGGCACGGCGTGGCACGGCGGGTTTCTGGAGGCTCACAAAGCGGGTCACACACTGAGATAATGGAGCTGGGACATGTGGGGACCTCCATTTGTGGTGGGAAGGCTCCCTGCGAGGACATGGTGGAGTGGGGAGGGATGGCAGCGCAGCGGGCGTTGCTCAAATTTCATGCCTTGTTTGTTTGTATTTTTTTTTGTGTGGTGGTTTTTTGGGTTTTTTTTGTTTTTTTTTTTTCCTTGGGGTTGATCCAAGTGCCCTAAATAATTTAAATGTCTCGGGTAGGAGCGGTGAAGGCTTTCAGTGCATTGCTAGTTCTTCAGCAGCCTGGCTCTGCACTGAGCTGGTGTTTTATGTCCTGCAGTGACAGGAGAGCAGTGTGTGGCTGGCTAGGGTGGAGAGATGCCCTGATCCAAGGAGAGGTAGAGGGATGTTGGAAAACACAATTTTTAATGTTTTTCTCACTGTTTTGCATCCTGGGGAGGTTGACCAGCCCCAGGTGCTGCTGCATCTAGGCAGGAGCCAACGGGCAGACCCTCTGGATCTGGTGGCACTGCAGAGGACCATTGCTGGAGAGCATGCAGAGGATGGAGGAGGAACCAGCAGTTCTCTAGGCACCTCTTGGGCTTTTTCCTCTTGAGAAGGGGAAAAACTGGAGGGATAAAAAAAAAAAAAAACAAAAAAAAAAAAAAAACCAAAGGGAGTGTGCAGATGTACAGCTTTGGGTTGGTGACCTGGGCAGTGCAATGTATCACTGTGCTGGCACCTCTCTGTGCTGGGCACTCTCCTCAGCCACTGCTGGGTCCCTGCATCCTTCCAGCCCTGTGTGTCCTGGAGGGCAGCTCTGACCCATCAGAGCATCACTGGGATGGGGCACTGGGACTCTCTGCCCCCATAGCTATTTGTCATATGATAGGTCCCACTGGACAGGTCACTGTCTGGCCTCACCATGGCCAGATGTGGATGTAGGTGGAGGAGATGCTCCCTTCTCCTCGTTGGGGTCTGACATATGGTGTAAAAATACCCTCCCAACCTTTCTGTGGAGCACATCACCATGTGGGATCCACTCTGCTGTTTGAACTGGCTCTGCTAAAGGTGTCACCTGGCCATAGTTGGGCACGGCCTCCCCTGGCCCATTCCCACTGGAGCATCCTCTGCTGCTCCAGGGCAGGAGGAAAAGCCCCCAAGCAGGAGGAGATGGGAGTGGTTGTTGCTGTTCAACCCAGGAGCTGAGGAAGGACAGACAGGGACCATCTTCTTCCTCATGTGGGAATGTGTCTGGTGGCATGTTCTCTGCTTGACCTTGGGGGAATTTTTTTTTCTGCCAAACTGCCAGTCCCTGACCCCTCTACATTGGGTGCCAGCTCGGCTCTGCTGATGGGTCCAGGCCCTTCCATTTTCTGGCAGCCCACCATGCCACAGCGGGTTTGGGACCCACTGGTACTGTCCCACAGCATCAGGCTGTGATGGCTGTGTGTTGAGGGTCACTGGAGGGGACTGGTGGCACCCCAGTCAGGCTGTCAGCAGGCATGTCCCCATAAGGCACTCGGTTCCCTGCCCACCACACCTTGAACTTTGCTGGGGGACACTGTTTCCCCCCCCCCCATGTTTGCCTACTCCCTGCCTGTGGTTCTCCACCCCTCCATCTGTGCCATTTCCTTGCTGTGTCCCCACCACCTCCACGGGACAGGGATGTGCCTCTTCCACATACAGAGGGCACATGGTTTTTTTGCTTGGGGCATCCATTTTGTGGCCCATTCAGGGATGGTTTACCCCTGGGTGCATCCCCCAGGAGCCCGGTGGGGGTCCCGTGGGGGTCTTGGCACAGGGGTGGCCTCCACAGCGTGCAAGGAGCCAGGTGGCAGCTGGCCGGAGACCTCCCAGGCTGCTGCAAATGGGGATTGAATTGCTCTGCCTTGAACCTGTTAGACATTAATTTTGTGGGTTTGGCAATTTCTGTTCTTTTTAAAAGTGTGAGGGGAAGGAGGGGTGGGCTCGGGAGGGGAGCCCTGGGCTGGTGATGGCGGCAGAGACGCTCCCGTGCCCGACCAGGGAGACTCCATTCCTTGCTCCTGGTGGGCTGGAGAGTGGCAGGATGTAGAGTGGTGGCTCAAAGCCCAGCCATGAGCTGGGGAGACCTCACGGGGTCCCCAAAGATGTTGGTGCTGCAGTACACAGAAGCCATGGGATGGGGCAGACTCGAGTGCAGGAGCCTTTTGCTGTGGGGTGGGTCGAGTTTGGTGTTGGATCAGAGCATTTTGGGCACGGAAAGCCCTTAGCAGGAGGTGGGACAAGTGGGCACCAGCCATGCTGCTGGCATCAGACCCTTCCTGAGACCTGCCCATGGGTGTCCCCGAGCTGATCCTGATTCTGTGCTCCTGCTTGACCACCTTTTTTACTGGCTGTCCATCCTTCCATCTCTCTGTGTCTTCTCTGTCATATTTTCACTCTGAAAACCCAAACTGGTTGTGTGTGGTGGCCGCAATGGGGAGTGTGTGTACAAGGTATGGGCCTCCATCCCCTCAGACCCAGGGCTGAGCCCCCAGACTCACTCCCTGGGGTCTCCCTCTTTCGTACTGGCTGCCATTCCTGCCAGCACCCAGAGCCTGCCAGGCCTCCGGGGACACCAAGGGGAGCACATCCCCTTCTCCTCCACAGGGAGTGTGCCAGCAGCTGTTCCAGGCTCTGCCGAGCCCTGGCTAAGCCAAACCTGCTCAGACCTGCAGAAATTCCTCCCTCCCAGCCGTGAGGGAGGTTGGTGATGGGTTTGCCTTCCCATGCTGAACCACCGTGATTACCCCTCGGCACTGGCTTGCTCCTGCTGTTTGATAAACCTCTTGGCTGCAGCTGGAGGATGGTGAAAACACTCTTAGGTTGAGTTGAGGGAAGGCAGGAAAGAGGGTGTCAAGGAGCTGGGGACAGGCTTGGGGACGTTTGCCTCCCTGTGTTCCCCATGCTGGTCCTGTGGCATTTCCTTGGTTTTCCCGAGAGAAAAACTAAACTGCCAGAAAACTAAACCAGGGCAAACATGTCCAGAGACTTGTTTTGGTGGTGGATGAGTCGCCCAGGGAGCTTAGACCTTGGATACTTCATGATATTTGGGAGTAGAGAGGATAAAACCCTCATCCTGTAGGGAAACAGCCCTGCCCAGGGTGGGAGGGATCATCCTCAGTCATTTGATGGGATGAGGGGGCACGATGCCAGGATGGTGGGCAAAACCTCCCCTGGCTGCTGCCTGCCCAGCAGCTGCATCCCAGCACGCTCTGCCCAGGGGGAGATGCCCAAACTGGTGCCTGCATCTGCACCCTTCTGACGTTGCCTCCTGCTGTGCAACATCTCAGTCCCCCTGGTAAAACACCCTGCGGTGCCCAGCGAAACCACCACTGCAGAGGGAGAGCTGCCCAGCACCACGGTACCCGGGTGTTTTGGGAGGTGTCACTTGAGGTATGGGAGCTGCCCACAAAAATTGTGCCAGGGTGAAGGGATGGAGCCAGAGAGCAGCGAGTGCAGAGCGTTTGCCTCCTTTTGTTTTGATTGCTGGGATCTATAATTAGCGGCCAAAGTCTCTATAAATAGAGCCCTGCTGCGTGGGAACCTAGCGGAGAGGCAGTGGGTGCACATGGAGGGGTTTGCAGGGGTGAAGAGCACTGTCCCATCCCTCCCTGGACCTGCAGGTGGACTATGGCCTTAGTGCTGGGGCTAGAGCAGGTCAGAGAAGATTGTCTGGATCTCCAGCCCAGCTTCTTAAAGACTTGTTATGTGTCCATGGGTCAGTCCTAGTCTCTGTGCCTCATTTGACCCCTCTGCCACTTCCCTGGGACTGGGGTTGGCATTTGTGCCAGTCCTTTGGCCCCAGTGAGAGCTCCCTGGAGATATTCTCCCATCACACTAGGCCTCCTTTCCATGGCTGCCTGAGACTATAAATTTTGGTTTGGTTTATTTTCTTTGGGGATACGTGGCTTTGAAAGCAGGACAAAATTCAGGCTCACCTGGAGGCATCTCAAACTTGCTGGGGTTGTGGATAACTAACACCAGGGTGGGAGCATCTTCTAGATGTTCCTAGTTCCCCTGGGGGGGATCAGGACAAGCATCCCTGGGTACAACATGTCCTTCTCCCAACAAACTGACCTTGCTCCATGTCTGGCACCTTCCAGCTTGGTGGAGCAAAGTGTGAGGATGGGCTGGGAGCCCTGCTTCTACTCTGCTGGAGTCAAGTTGCTTTCTAAATTTGGGAAGGGGACATTAGGACTGCTTTTTGGGAAAGTCTAAAAAGGTGCTTAAACCAGTAATCAGCCACCTCCACACCAGAGTTTGCTCATGCATGTGCGGTTGGGTGGTTGCATCTTCTATGGTAGTGTTGCAGACCCTTCCTGGGCTTGCAGCACAGTAGTTCTGCTCCCAAATCACGAATTGAGGTGGATCATAATAGCTTTAATCTCTGTACGGTGGAGTGGACATCCCTACTCCAGCCCACGATGGCTGGGAGGGAGTTGAAGAGGGTTCCAGGAGCTGATGGGATCAGGGTAGGATGATGAAGGCCATCCCGGCATCTGGCAATGGTTAGGGCAGCACTGGGACCCCTGGACTGGGTGTATAAATAGAAAGAGGCCGGCTCAGAGGTGGGAGGTCTGGCACCGTGTAGGGGCCTGCAGGGTCACATCTGGAGTCCCACATGGCCCCAAACCCTGCTCCTGGCCATGGAAACCTAAGGAATTGATAAATGGGTTAAAAAAAAGGAGAATGGTGTAAGCGTCGGTGGCTGCTGGTGGGGGATGAGAGCAAGGGAGTGATGTGTTCCCGCCAGTGCTGTGATGTGTAGATGCATGTAATTGTTATTTCCTAATCAACCCCCTTCCAAAATACTCTTTATTTGAAAGAAAGGGGCATTTTAAAACGTCACCATCAGCAGAGCTGTGCTGTGTTCATTTCCATCGTAGTTCCCTCCTTTGTCATCTATATTGTTTTAAGAAGCCAAGAATCTGTGCTTGGGGGGTTTTTTTGGTTGGTTTTTTTTTTCCTCCTTTTCAGATCAAAGCAGTTTACTTCAGTCTTGGCACGGGATGGAAATTCATTGGCAGGGATTAAAAAAGAACCTTAAACATCCTGGCCTCTCTGTCCTTACTTTTTCCACACGTTTCACTGTTTTAGTGTTTCCAAGCTCTTCCTGTGCCTTCCTCTGTGGGAGCACCAGGTTTTACAAACCCCTGTTCCCCTCATCCCTGGCATTTTCCCCCCCATGGACACAATTTTGCCGCTGCCTCTGTTTGCCAGATCTTCAAGACTTTCAGTTTCTGTTTAGCATAAAAAAGTTTTCTGGCTTGAATCAAAACGTGTTTCACATTTAAAACAAGCTGAAACAGAAGGGGCTGGAGGGCAGAGGCTGTGCAAAGCTTGGGTGGTGGCAGGGACCCCCCACCCCAGATTTTTGCCAGGGCATGGATCTGACTTGGTCTTGCAGTGGGAGGATGTTCTTCTCATCTCCTCTGTTTGTTTGACCCTAGTGGAGAGGGAAATTGACCCCTTGCATGGCCACATCCTGTGATGGTCTGGGGGTGGTACTTCACCTCGGCCAATGTTGGTGATAGTGCCCTGCCAATCGCACCACGTTATGGAATGGTTCCACCCAGGAGCTCCTGGATTCGTGGTCGTGGTGTGGATGGGGAATCATGCAGGATGTGAGCCAGCTGGGATGGGATTGATGGGCACTGGAGCCAGGGAGATAAGTGGTTTGGTGGGGAGTGGGCTGGAAGATGATCCATGGGAAGGTTTCACCTGGGATCTCAGAGATGATGCAGTAGAAATAAGGATAAGTTGGCAATATCTAGGGAGCAGTGATCGTTTCTCATCCAGGAGAGGGGCATCTGTAGTCAGGGAGACAAAGTGCATCCTTGTGATTGCTGTACAGGAGATGCAGAGACAGCACAAGTGCTGGTGGTGCCCGATGGAGCTCAGAGATCTGATGGGTTTGTTGTGTTTAATTTTCAGTACTGCTTTTGGGGAAAAAATCCATGAATTTACAGGGAGCCCTGGGAACTTTTTCCTCAGGACATTGCTGAAGCTGAGACCAAGCAGCCTTGGAGGGGCTGGAAAGATATGGAGATCTTCATTCATGGTCTTTCTAATATCGATGTCTTGCTTGATGCTGATCCAGTGCCATTTTATTTATTTATTTATTTATTGGGGTGGAGATAATGGTGGCTTCAGGGGGGTTCACACTTTCCCCTTTCTGTCTGTGCAAAGTGTCTGGCCCCTTTTGCTATTGGAGATGGGTCCTGCTGTCAAGACACCTGTGGTCACCCCCATGAATGGTTCCCTACCCCACCCTCTTCTATTTTACCTCTTTTAGTTTGGTTTATTGTGGTGTCAGGGAGGTAAAACTGCAGGAGGAGCTGCAGAAGACAGTTTGTGGGGGCTGAGAAAACAGGGAACAGGGGAGGGCTTCTCTAGGGATGGCTCCAACACCAGTCCTGGTGCTTGGGTCTATGACCAGGGACCATCAGTGGGGCCCAAAAAGTGCCTGGGTTTACTGTGAGCTTAGGTGGATCAAGCTGGCTTTTTCTGTTCACGTCTTCTCAAGTGTGGATGGAGGATGCTGATGTCCATGTCCAACCCTGCCGAGAAGGGCGTTCGTTGCCTGCAGGACCTGCTCGGGAGAGGCCCTGGTGTGAAGCAGTCTGTGGTGGGAAGTTTGGGAGTTAACAGAAGGGAATGAAAGCAGAGTTGGGAGGGCTGGATACAGCCAGTGACCTCCTAATGAACAAGCAGCTTTGATGACCTGGCCCAGGTGCTTCCTTCCTGGAAAAAACACAACCCCTATTGTCTTCTGCTGGGCGAGCTGCAGAGCTGGAATTGCTCTTAGGCTGAGCAGTGAGGACAGGTTCAAGTGCCTCTGTCCTTTCTGCTTTTTCCCTGCTCCACCATCTCTTGAGACCTAGCAAAGATGTTTGTGTAGAAGACACGTGCAAAGGCAGTGAGGGAAACGAGCTGGGATTTTAAATTGCATTTATCCGGTTTATGGGAGGCAAAACGATACAGGAGCTTCCAGCAGCTGGAGTTTCTTCTTCCTGACTTCTGGAAATCTGGGTTCCATCCCCATGACCTCCAGCCTGGCTGCAGGCTCTCGGTGAAAGAAAAATCGTGATCCGCTGTGAAACGTCAGCGCAGAAATCAAACCCCCCCTCTGAGGGCATTTGGCAGTGAGGATGTCAGAGCTGGTAGTGAAAGGACACAGCTAATTGGTGAGTGCACAATTAGCCTCACGCGAGCCCTTTGGGCCCCGGCTGGTTCCCAACCCTGTGCCTCTGTGTCCCACCACCCCATAAATGTCTCACCACACACAGCACTCCAGCAACAGCCCAGTGCCACAGCGGTGAGTGACAGATGGTAGCACTGGTATTTACTACAGACACTTGCTCCAGTTGCTTTTCCCTCTTTTTTTTCCCCCCTTTTCCCCCCCCCCTTCCTTTTTTTCCCCCCCCTTCCTTTTTTTTTCCCCCCCTTCCTTTTTTTTTCCCCAAGCAGTTGAAATAAAGGCAGTGGGGGCTCTGCAATCCCTGCAGGTAGCTGAGGAAGGGGTTGCAGCAGTGGGTGCTTTCGGTGTGTGCCTGGTCCCAGCTCTCCACAAACCAGGGCAGTACTGGGCTCCCAAGCCCCCCACAGTGGGGTTGGAATTGCTTTTAATTCTTTCCAGCCTTGTTGCAGGCCACCAGCTGAGGTTGGCCAGGACCACCGGTGAGCTGTGGGCTACCAGTTGGGGAACGCTGGGCAATAGCACCCCTTTTCCCATTGCGTAAAGAAATCCCTGGAAGAAATGGCATCCTGCTGGCTGGCACATCCCTGTTCCCACCGAGGGTGCCATCTCTGCCGGGTGGCGTGGGGTATCCTGGCCTCGCCTGGTGGGATTCAGTGCTGCAAAATCCTCAGAGAGGAGGACAAGGACCTGAATTGAAAAAGGTTCCAAAAATCAAAGTGCCTTCCCCCCTTTTTTTTTTTCTTTTATCCGCCCCCCAGCAGAAATCCTGCATTCATTGATTGTTGACATGACATATGCGGGTTGGAGAAAAGCAGCTTCTGGCAGGGGGAGGAAGGGGC
>JAOWAV010000065.1:4591917-4621563 GCA_028571045.1 Scolopax bukidnonensis
CCACACAAAAAACAAACCACAGTAATTAAAGATCAGAAGGTTTGTTTCTCAAAAACAAAATTACTATTGATTGTTGCTCCAGTTCCCTAAAGGGATTCTCCAGTGTGATTACACACTACAAATTTTAGATGCCTACACCTTTGAGAAAGAAGCACTCATCATTTTAGACATCATCTTTAAGTGAGTCATGCCCAGAGTGCCTATTTTCCTCCACTAGCTTTGAAGGGAGACCAGAGCACTAGCTTAGATGTTGACATATATTGGGCCTCTGTTGTTGATGGGTTTCTTTTACCTTTTCAAATTTAATCTAAGAGTGGGGTAAATACACCACTGTCTGGTTTTGCTAAGCTGTTAAAATCAGAACATTGTATAAACCTTGTATCTTCCTTAAACTTTGAGGACATGTTTGTTCTTTCTCAAAAAGGTCAAATTTCCCAATGGAAAAATGAAAAAGAGGGGAAAAAAAGGGTTGCTCTCATCAGATCAGAGGATGAAATTTACCTGCAGCTGCATTGCTCGGGAATGAGCTGTCAGCAGCCAGCCAGCCCATCGCTTCTCTTGGCTTCCCTGGCATCAAGTCAAACTACTCTAAGCCCAATGGGCCAAACCTCAATATAATACATAGCACGGTCAGGAAATGGCAATGGGAAATGAGTGTGCACTGCAGAGATTTGGAGGGCAAAAACCAGGCTTACGCACAGGGGAGGAGAAGGGAGCTGAGGCAGTAGGAGACCAAAGGGAGAGATGGGCCACTGAAGTGCAGAGGAACACAGGGCAACAAAAAGCAACGGTGGATGGGAAAGCAAATGACATCCAGAAGGGATTATGAGACCCGTCCCATTTGGGTTTTATCTCAATCATAATAAAACATATCAGAATAAAAATCATCAAACATGGATAAAATGGAGAAAGAAAAAACAGTTTCAAGGACCCAAGTTTTCCTCCTAATCAGTTAAAGAATTTTGTTCAAATTCAATGACTACATAGCAACCCATCCTATAATTACTTTATTTAAGTAGGCATGAATTGTATTGCTAATCCTGTACGCCACACATTTATAAACAAATGGGAAAACATGATTTTATTTTAAAAGGAATAAAAAGGATGATTTTAAAAAAATATTTCCACATTTTTGGAGGCTTCAGGAAGTATCACTCAGTATGTTTTTCAAAGTATCCAAGAGATTAAATGAGGAGATTCCTGAAAAATATAATTAGCACACTAGTAAAAGTATACACGTGGTCACTGTTCCAAAGACAGAAGAAGGATACACATGAACAAAGCCACAGCTGAGTGACCAAGAGGAATGGGCCAAAATGCTGAGATAATTTTAAATCTCTGAATTCACAAGGGGAGGAGGGAAATGGACTGAAACGTTCAGACAATGAAAGAAAGACCTTTTTTAAGAGTTAAAATCTGAATTCAACATTCAAGCAAAATGAACAGCAAAGAGGAATTTCAGACAACAAAGTTGGTGCAAGATCTGACTAAATATTGTAGGCTTTACACTACTTCTAAACCTAAAAATTTAGGGCAACAGATGTTGCAGAATAATATAGGTCAGGAACAGCAGTGCAGCATGTTAAAATAAATCAGTTCTTTCATATTTGAGCGTTGTTTACAGATAGATGAATTGGAAAGGGAATAACCTTGCCAAACAGAACAATGCAATGGGACCTTTTCTGAAACACCACCTGTACATTAACTGTTTATTAACTGGCATATTTCATATATTACTTATTTTAACTTAACCACGATAAATGATTTAGAGATTGTAACATCTAAAAGGCAGATCTATATTACTATTGGTTCAAGTCAAGAATCTAAAAAATGCCTTATACTATATCTAAGAGTGATTACTAGTGCATTGAATCATTCAATAAGTTTTCTCCCAAGAAGGAGAAAAAACACAAGTTACTTTAACAGTACTACATATGCTTAATACATGCCATATGTATAATATATTAAATATGCATTCAGTCCTCATCTCAGTCATAGATAAGAATTAAGGAAAAATATAAATGTCATTAAAAGTTCAGATTTTGCACATTCTTTTCTCTTGAAAAACAAAGTTGTTTTTTTTAAATGCAATTTGTTTCTAATAGCTTCTCCTTAAGGAGCAGTTTTGAATGTAATGAGGCAAAAAGATATATTTTTCCAGTTCCTTGTCTGCAACATCATACTATTCTGCTGTAAAGGATGGAGTAGAATTTAAACTTCAGGAAAAGCCCATCTAAATTCTCTCTTTCAATGTCTACCATTAAAGTCAAAAGACTAATTATTTTTAAGCTTCCAGAGAGATTTATTTTCATGAATCCTTAGACTGGAAAGTTAAGCAGAGTTGAGAGGGAAGAAAAGACAGAGAATGGAGGTGGCAGCTAATTGTAACATTATGTATGATAAGCAAGTAGCAACCTGTATTAAATATTCAATGCAAATAAATTAAGGAGCAAATGTTATAATTGCAGAATATCCACTCTGTCGTTTCAGCAATTCATCAGCACATTTCAAAATAGTATTTTGGCATCGATTGAAAAGGTAGACCATACATTTTAAAATTAACTTCAGAAATAAGTGTATCAATATAAAGGAAAACAAATTTTCTTCAATTTTTTAATAATAGTTTTCCCGATTTTTTAATACTCAACACAAGAAGTTACCATCTTTAAATGTAACTACAAACCTACAAACTTGCTCTATTTTTGTAAATGCTGTCAAACCACACTTCCATAGCAAAATGTTGCAGTACATTCAAATTCTAACCTGCAGTTCCATCTTTAGAAGTTTTATGCATTTTGACAAATTCAAACAAATTATTTTTATGCTGAGCTAAAGTTTCACTACACCACACCTGCATTTAACTTACCTAATAAGTCCAAAGTTCAGTATTTTAGAAAAAAAGGCATTTCTTGAAGAAAGCGAGCGCGGGGTTGTGGGCTTCCCATCGCTGCTCGCCTCCCTGTACCCCCCCCCAGGGAGGAGGAAGGAGGGTTTTTTGTTGGTGGTTTTTTGGTTTTTTTTACTCTCAGGGTTTTTTTTCCCCCATCAGCATCTCATAGAGTTCAGGACAAGGCATGTTTGTGCTGGAGGTGTGATGAGAGCGGGGGGTCTCAGCCATCCATGAGCCTTTTGCCACGGCTCAAGAGTAAACTTTCCACTGGTGTTTTTGGGGCAGAAACTGTTCAAGCAGCAACACAGTTCGGGGTTAATAAATTACTTATTTGCAGTCCTTGTTCCTCTGTTATGGTAAGCATTAGTGAATATTATATTTCTGGTTTATCCCAGACATGCATTATTCATCAGGTTTGGAGTCAGTAAAAAGGGACATTGTCAGGTTAAAACTTGCGTGGAGACGAGCCGAGGTCTTCAGTGAGGTTTTGTAAACAGCTTTTCTCAGGGTTACTGAATGCAGGGCTTTTGCTGAGGTCTTCCACCTTTTGTCCGCGCTGTTTTGAGGCATTTCTGGTGGAAAAAATGAGAATTCCCAGGCAGGTTTTATTATTGGTCTTGTTCGTTGAGTTGCCATGAGCTGTGAGATACATAGGGTAGGGGGAAAAAATAAAAAAAGCCAGGAAAATACTTGCCAGACCAAGGTAACAGCGTGTGAATGTGATTTTGGTAATGGGTGTTTTTTAAGACTTTTTTTATTTTGCCCTGACTTTTCAAAGCTGCAGAAGAGACACTGAAGGCTGGCTGCAAGTAGGCAAAAAGATAAAAGAGACAGTCAGCCTCGCTGAAAGTTAAAATTACTGTGGGTAAATCACGTGTGCAGCAACTTAATGTTACCCTTCACCTCCTTCCCACAGGATCCAGGAGGTGATTTGTCTGTGTATATTAACAAGGCTTTCACCCTGCCACCCATCTCTTCTTCTTTGGAGGGAGAGCAGGTCCCTGGGGCAGAGGTGCTGCCTGCAGGGTTTGGGGTTCTGCAGGGGATGGGGGGAGCTGGGGAAGGCTCCCACCTACCATGGAAGGTTTTTCCCTCCGTGTTGTGTCCAGAGGAGGTCACAGAGATGATCCAAGGGCTGGAGCACCTCTCTTGTGAAGACAAGTTGAGGGAGTTGGGGTTGTTCAGCCTGGAGAAGAGAAGGGTCCAGGGAGACCTTACAGCATCTGAAGGGCACCTACAAGAACCAGCTTTCTACAAGGGCATGTAGTGATGGGAAGAGGGTTAATGGCTTCAAACTGGAAGAAGGCACATTTAGAATAGTTATTAAGAAGAAATTTGTCACTCTGAGGGTGGTGAGACACTGGAACAGGCTGCCCAGAGAAGCTGTGGCTGCCTCATCCGTGGAGGTGTTCAAGGCCAGGCTGGATGGGGCTTTGAGCATCCTGGGCTGGTGGGAGATGTCTCTGCCTATGGCAGAGGGTTGGAATCAGATGACCTTTAAGGTCCCTTCCAACCCAAACCATTCTATGATTCCATGTTTTCCTGCTTTGCACCCCAGAGCCACACCACGTCTCTGCTGCCATTGCATGTCTCGCTGTGGGGGTGTGATCCTGAGGGTCCCCACTCTTGCATGCCCTGTGCCACAGGTACTGTGGCTCTAGGTGCCATAGCTGGTGTCTCTCCATGATTTTATGGCCAAACAGTGGCCTGGGGGACCCGCAGCAAGGCCCTGGACTGCAGCAAGAGAGCAGGTTGTCACCTGTCCCTTCTTGGTCCCCATACAGTGATACTTGTAGTGTTTCCTTTGCTGTGAGTGACAGGGTCCCTGAGGAGAGGATGCGGAGGAGATGGGAGCACAGGTTGGTTTTGGACACATCCTGGTAGCACCCTGAGCTTGCACAGGATTTCCACCCGTTGTGATGCTGTGGCTGGGGAGAAAGGGTGGGTTTTTGGAACATTCCCAGCCTTGGCCCTTTCTTCCTCGTTTCATCAGCCCCGCTGCAACCGCATCGATAAAGTCACAGCAGATCACCAGGGCGGTGGGAGGCTACTGGGATATAATTAGGGTTTTGGTTCACTTTTCTGGCTGCTTTCCCATTAGGGGAGCGATGGAGAGGATTATGGACAGAGCAGATGTGTAGAGAAAGGGGAGGTTTGGCTTGCACGAGCAGTTAATGCCATGCACAGGCCGATGGTGGGGGGTGAACTCTGTTGTCCCAAGCATGGGGGATGGAGAAACCTCTTGGGTGCACCAGCCCCAGATTGTTCCTCTGTGCTGGGGCCAAGTGGCTGCTCCCAAAGGAGATGGTGGGGAGCGCTCCTGGAAGCAGCTCACGCCATGAGCTCGCTCCTCTCCCTGACCTCCTCTGCAAGTGCAGGAGCCAGATGGAAGCAGCAGGTTTAGGAAGAAAACATTGTTCCCCTGGGACGTGGGGATGGCTCCGACAGCCTGGTGTGTTATTCCCAGCCTTTGTCCCTGGCTATGGCAGGGGCCCAAGTGCTTTTCCCCCTGGGTGCCTCTTGTCTTTGAACCTGGTGGTGCCAGCCCAGCCAGGAGAGCTCTTTGCTGTCTCCTTCAGCGCTTCCACCGTACTTTGCCTGTGGCAGCAAAGCTCAGCTTGAGTTGTTGCTGGGTGGTCTTCTTGTCCTGCGACAGCCTGCTGGGAGTTTTTCCTCTTGGAGCCACCTTTCTTGGGCAAAAAGCCTCCCATTTTGTGCCATTTTGTGGGATGGCCAACAGTCAAATGCTCTCTGTCCACAATCTTGGCTTTTGGGAACATCCGCAGAGTCCAAGGTGATCTGGAAGCTGTTGGGAGCAACGCAGAGCAGGAATGGGGTTTTCCGTAGGGGTGATGTGTGGGGTGCAGGATGTGGGTGCTGCTTGGTTGGCCAATCCAACCCAGCCTCTTCTGCTTGGGTTGGTCCTTTCATCTCCAGCTGCAGACCCCTGGGAGCCCAGTCTCATGGTATTCCCAGCCCAGCAGGAAGCTCTGCAAAGCTCATAAGAGCAGGGCTGGGGAGTAATGAGATTTCCAGAGTAATTTGGCTGGATTCAAGAACTTCCACTGAAGCATCTGCGCCCGTGGGAGTTGCCCGAGTCTCCGCCGGATCTGGCGTTGCTGGTCCCTAGGGTTGTCCCCACCTCTTCTGCAGTCATTGAGCATTGGTGCAAGGTGTTGCATTGACAGTCCTGGGAGGTGAAAATAGGACTTGGGGTCCCTCTCGCCAGTTTCTCTACCCAACTCCATGCTGGAAAGCAAAAGGTCTCTGGAGAGTCAGCGCAGCAGCCTCAGCCCTGGTGGGATTGGTGAGTGGAGCCAGCCTGTGCCACTGAGCAGAGCTAGTTCAGCCTCATCTCTCTGGCACAGCCTTGTGGATGGATGCTCAAGCTGTTTCTTCCACCTCCATGAAGCAGAAAGCCAGGTCCAGCTGTGGTTGAACAGGGCTCGGGTGGTTGGCCACCATCTTCACCATCTCTGGATGGAGATCATGCTGCCTGGATCCAAGTTTCCACCCGCTCTGCTGTCTCTAAAATTGGCATCACCATGGCTCTGACCATCTCATGGTCATAGGTACGAGTGACCTTACAAGTCTTGCTCTGGGGACGTGGTTTCTGATGTTTTGGTGGAGTCCTTTGGTCCTGGGGAGGGACGTGGAGCCGGCGTGCACCACAGTGGTGAGCGCCTGCACGTGTGTGCCTGGCAATGCAGGGACCACCTGGGACTTGTCTCCCACACCGAGGGGGTGGAGAATAAAGTTGACAAGGCCAATTTGGAACTGTGCAATTTAAAATTAAAATACCGAGATGTAAATGAAGCCCGCCTTTCCCTCCCACCTCCAAACCACTGCGTTTTCCCTCTCCAGGCAACTCGCCTGCTACGGTCCCTGCACCAAGCTCTGGTCTCGTGTATATTGTCTTGGTGGTTGGTCTCACCAGGCTTTTGCCATTGGGCAGATTGCCATGACAACTGGCTCGAACGCTGCAGATATTAGCTTCCCCTTTGGCTGGGTAGCTGTTGTGCCTGTGTGTCGGGGAGCAGGGAAGATGCCACGCTGGCAGCTGTGAGCAGATGGGGTCGGATCCCTTATCATATATATTTTCCCAACCCCCTCCTAGGAGGGGAGGAGGACATTTTGCATTTTAAATGCGTTTAAATCCCAGAGAGCAGGAGGAAAGAATAGCTCTTGGGTTTGCAGGGATGCGGGATGGTGGCTTCAGCATGGTGGGGACAGACAGTGCCTGTGCAATGCTGGACTTCTCTTTGGATCCCAGAGAGCTGGGATATGGGTTGAGTGGCTGCTCAAAGCTCTCTTTGCAATGCTGGGCTTTTGCTTTGGTCCCCAGAGAGCTGAGATGGTGGCTTGGAGCAGCCCCTCAACCTTGCTCTTGTTCCTGTTCTGGTGTCGATGTTCTTTGCATCTTCTGTCCTTCTTCCCCTCCAGCAGTGTTGGACATGGAGCGTGTGTGTACACGGGTGCAAGCTCCCCCGAAGGGCTCCCTGGATTTGGGGATGCTGATGAAGACCCGGAGGGTGTCAGACCCCAGTGCCCAGGCAGGTTGCACCCACTTGGTGACCACCACCAGCTTTGCTGACCCTCCCTGCCTGGCACGGGCGGTTGTGTCAGGATAGGATATGATCATCCCCATCGTGCAGGGACCCCTCGGAGGCTGTTCAGCAGGAAAGAGGTTAACAGGAAGGAGGCAGGCAAGGCGCTGGCTGCCAGCTTCCGACCCCGCTTTGGGGTGGGGAGCAGCTGGGAGCTGCAAGAGCAGCGTGAAAATTGCCATATAAGGCCAAGACGAGCCGGCTCCAGCCTCCCGCGCAGCCCCGACCAAGCTCCCACCGCTCCAGCACACACTCCCAGGATGGGCATCCATGGGGACGGGGCTGCGGATGGGATACATGGTCCCAAACTCACCGCCTGGGGACCCCCAGGATGCCCGTGCCTGGCTGAGGTGGCACTGGGTGGGAGAGGAACCCAAGGGTGCTCGTGGCCAGTTGGCAGGAAGCTGGTGGCCAGCTCGCCGCCTCGCCCCGTGTTTAGACTCGCTGTCTTTGGACATAAACACCCACTCCACTTGAAGGCGGCCCCTGGCTGAACTCTCCCGCTCAACCCCTGCGCTTTGCCCCCTCCCCAAACTGCTCCCAAGGAAGAAAATTCCTTCCCTCCGTGGCGAAAGTGGAGCTGAAGTTGTTTTATCTCCTGGTAGAGGCTCGGGAAAGCTCTGCAAGGGCACGCCTGGGGTTTGCTAACCCATCCTTCAAGCCCACCTCCCTGAGCCGTTTCCTTGGGCTGGGTGAGCTGGGGCTGTGAGGAGCTTCTCCGGGAAAACAAATTTCAGGAGGTGGCCGAATCAAATTTCAGTTGGTGCCCATGATGACCGAGCAGGACCCAACGGTGGGGAAATGTGTGTTGGCGCTGGGGGAAGCGTTACAGCATTTATCCAGTGAGGAAGGTGTTTCTGCATTGTTGGCTGCACGCCGGGGCAGGGGTCCTGTCCCCTCCTCGCGCTGGCACCGGGTGGCTTCTGGTGGCACCAGGTTTGGTGCTGGTGCAGAGCCAGCTTGGCATGTGCTAAGGCCATGTCTGCAGATCACCGCTTGTTCCTCCGTCTGTGAAAGGAGGTGATGGCTTCTGGTGGGATGGAGAGTCCAGACAGCAGTGAGATTTGGGGGCACCTTCCCTTGTTTCTTGCAGAGGGGCACGAGGTGTGCACACAGAGGGACACGTCTTGCTTGACATCTCTGTTGGATTCTTGCTCATGGTAAAAACCTGCTTTTCTGTTGCCTGGTGCACAGCCTGAGCAAGCTGGAGGTTTCTCAGTGGCTTTACTGAGCAGTAGCTGCTGATATGGGAAGGCTGCAGGTGAGAAAGATGTGCTCAGGTGGCCAGGACAAAATACCTGCTCCTGCTTCGGTGGAACAGAGAGAGCAGAGAGCTGCTGCAGGGATGGGATGGGACACAGGGAGGTGTGGGATGGAGGAACACAACCTTCCACTCCCCTTTGATGAGTGAGTGCTCCAGCCCATCCTTTTGCAGAGCCTGCAGAGGTTGTTTTCAAGGGCCTTTGTCTAATTTAATAAATCCAGGATGCTCAGCCTGTTAGACGATCTATAAGTGTAATAAAATCTACCCGCCCCAGAGCTTTGGTCGCGTTGTGGCCGCATCAATAGCCTTGTGTCTAGTGGCAGGAAGCCTAAAATGCTCATTAAAGCCCTGCTGCTGTGTCCAGCCCTGCTCGCCCAGTGCCAGGCCAGCTCAGGGCACACCATGGCCACCCTGCTGGCACCGGCAGCAGCACCCAGCCGAGCCCACCGGCAGAGCCAGCCCTGGTGCCCACAGGGTGCATCCCCATCTGGGATTTAGGGAGGCTGTGAATAGCCTGGCACAGCTGAAAAGGGAGCTCTGTGTGACTTTTCAAGGAGGTGGTGCCTCTTTGCTGATGGCCTCCAGGTGGGAATGGCGGATGCGGTGTCGGTGTGGGCTCCCTGTGCCGCACCGGTGCCAGGAGCTGCCTGTCCAAGCTGCATTGCTGCCCTTGCCCGAGGCATGGCTGGCTCTCCGTGTTGCTCTGGTGCACCCGTGGCGATGGGGTGGCAGAGTCTTCCTCCCTCCCTCCCTTCCTCCCACGCCACAGCCCAGCCAAGATCCCGCTTGCATCCCACCTCGATCAGCCGAGCCCGGGCACTGGGGATGGGTGAAGCTTTTAGCAAACATGGCAGCTGCCTTTGCCGAGTACTCAAGAGTGCTGCGAATGGGCAGCGGGCTTGTCGGCGGCCGCCCTCATGAATATTTTAGGTGAGAGAATTAACATTTGTCAAGAAGCATTTATGGAGGCAGCGTGGATGTCTCTTCCCCAGGCGCCGCAGGCTCACTGCTGCTCCGGGAGCCAGGGCAGAGCCAGCTGGAGCCCGAGCCCTTCCCGGGCAGCAGAGCCATGATCTGCCCCCCATGGAGCCCCGGTGCCAAGGCAACGAGCCCGCCATGCGAGATGGACAAATGGTTGTGGTTTTGTGTTTTGTTGTGGTTTTTTGTGGTGGTTTTTTTTTTTTTTTTCTTCCTCTCCTGGTTCTTGGCAGAAAGTAAAATGTCCCTTTTGTTTGGTTTCCTCCTCCCCCTGCCCCATCGCCTTTTTTTAAAGGTTGTGTTCCAGATTTCATCAACCCACGTTGTGTAATAGCCCCGGAGAATGGCATGGGCATTGACCGTGTCCCACCAAGGCCATGGCAGAGCTGTTCCTCCAGAGCTTGGCCACGGGGTTACCTGCTCAGAGAATATTTTGTGTGCCCTTGCTGAGCGAAGCTCTGTTATATTTTAGATCGAGCTCTTAAGTGTTAGAAATGGTGGGGAAGGTACTTGGAGAAAATTAGGAAATTTTGGAATCTAAATAACACTGGATTTCTACTTCAGCCCTGCAGAACTGTATGGAAGCAAAGGTCTTGTGCAGATAAATTCTGTTGACTTTACAGCATCAGCCCCTGCGCCTGGGAGTTCATTGCTCACAGAGCATCCTCCTGTCGCAGCAGCCGGGTCTCCACAGTAACACCCCACTTGAGATTTCTTCTGTTGGGCTTGAAGAGGTCCTCATTCCTTTTTTCCCTCCTTTCCTCTGTCCAGGGTGGGGAATGCTGGAGTTGCTGGGCTCTGTATCCTAAGAGCATCCATCCGAAGGTCCCTGCATCTTTTCCGGAGGCTGTTGGGGTTGTGGATGTGGAGAGGATGGTGTGACTCACGTCCTGGGCACCCGGGAAGGGAGAGGAGGAGGAGGAGGAGAGCGTACTATAGGCTTTGTGTTTTATGGAGAGGGATGCTGCAAGCACGTGTGTGTGTAAATACGGATCTGTCATACCAGAGGGAAACAGCAACGCGATTGTTTCTTGGCTGCAGTTCCTCTGCTCATACTGGCAGCCTGGAGAGCTGTAGTTGCTCATATCATGCTCATATCATGCTCATATCCCATGGTGAGTGGCCAGAGGTGGCTGGTGGGACCAAGGAGAGCTGCTGCTCCTGATGGTGCCAGTAATGGTGTCTCCTCTGCTGCTGCATCCTCTTGTGCTTCCACACCTAGGCACCAGATGCAGTCACGGAGCAGCTACGTGCTCCATCCCACTGACAACAGCATGGGAAATGGCAAAGGCAGGGCCAGCACCTGGGGACAGGGCTGTCCCTGAGGTGGGCACCAGCAGAAGCCAGCAGCTGGGGCTGGAGCAGAGCCTGAGCATCCACCCCTGCCTCACCTGGATGCAAAGGCTTCCCACACCCCTGGGGTCCGACGCTGGGTTTGACCTTCTATCAAAGCTCTTCAAAGGGCTGCTTGAAGTCCCAACCTTGTTATTGTTTTGGTGTCTCAGCCATATAACACCTCCCTGCTTTTGCATTTATTTATTCCCTTCCAATTGATGGAGCAATGGGGTCTTTACCTGCTGTGGGACCGTCCCGGGGACCAGCTCTGCTCGTCCTTCCCTGGGGATACCCATCCCTCAGAAACCCCCCAGTGCAGAAAGGGATGCTCAGAGGCAGGAAGGGGGTCTGTGTGTCCTCATCCTCTGCTCCAGAGTTTGCCCCATCTCCCCTGCTCCCCCACCACTGCTCCTCAGCTTCGGCACACGAGGGCTGTCCCTATTCTCCTGGTTCCATGGGGAGAGCAGCTGTGTGCCATCACCAGCTCCTCTCCCGGCCATTCCCAGCTGGATCTGAGGTGTTCCTGGGTTGTGGTGCTGCCTGAACCCCATCCTTTTCCTCGATGGAATTTCCATGTGCACCTTTCCCCTTGGCACCATCTGCATTTCACTTTGCTTCAAAGCGTCTGCGCTGCCTCCAAGGAAGGAAATAAATGGTGTAAAGGAAATTACATCCTGAGCAAGTGATGCTGCTGGTCCGTCAGGTTTCGTCTGCTGCTGGAGGGACAGAGGGGGCTGCCGTGGGGTGGAGGGTTTGTCCCTGCTGCCCATCCTGTCCCTGCTCATAGGGGCAAGGTGGGCAGCTCTGGCTGTGCTTGCAGCCCCTCCTCTGGCGTCCCAGCTCGGTGGACAGGGAGCCGTACGTCAGGCTGTGCGAGATGCCAGCATTCACCCTCACAAGGAGGGGTGCGTGGCAAAACCACTTCACAGGGCTGGCACGGTGGTGGCAGGGGCCCCAAACCGGCTCCTCTGCTCCAGGTGTGCTTGGGTCGGGGCTGGGGAAGCCTCCCTGAATGCTGCCGTGGGGTTAGAGAGAGGAGAGCAGGCGGGTTTTGCAGGGAGATGTCTGTCTCCTCTTCTCCTCCTGTCCCAGCTCCCTGCCAAATTGCTGCCAGGCCTCCTGGGGAGTCAAGGAGTGCCTGTGGCAAGAAGGGCTGAGTGGCCCAGGGTCCCTGTGAGGGACCAGGGCTCCCTCCTGGAGCTGCCATCATCTTTTTTTCCCCATCCTGGAGGCATTCCCTGGTGCAAAAACGCTCTGGCTGGGGAAGGAGATCGGACCCAGACCTTGCAGTCCTGGAGGCCTTGGCTGTGCCGAAGGCCAGTGAGACAAAAACGTTTCTGAGACTCCACTTGGAGCAGGAGAAAGTTTTTCCGTTGGGTTTTTATAGCTCCCGGAAAGCGGGGTTTTATTTTTGTTGTCTAAGACAAAAAAATCCTCTTAGGAGCCGACTGCCCGTGGTGGCGCAGGGCGGGTGGCTGTGCCTGCGACGTGCCGGGGGTCTGGGATCAGCTTTGCTTCCCCCCCCCTCCTTCTCATGGAGTCTGTGGGTGGTGATGGTGGTTTCCACAAAGGAAAAGAGGAGGTTTTGGTGTCCTTGATGTATGACCAGTCCCATTCGTGTGCCCATGCTGGGCACCAGTGCTGCAGCACCCGTGATGGCTCCGTGCCACCCCTGGGCTGTCGTAGGATGCTCCCACCCTGGGACACAGCAGCAGGAAAAGCCCTTTTCCTGGGGAAAGGGGTTATTTCCTGTGCCCTGCAGATGGTTAAAGTGGGGGTCTTAGGGGACTGATCTGAATTTCCTGGGGTCAAAGTCTGGGGTCATCGAACTCTCGCCAATCACCCCTTTGCATGGTGCAGGCTGCTTTTGGAGGGGTTTTACTGGCAGGGGAGCTGCTTTCCGTGGTAAAAACCTTAACAGCATCTGCCAAAAATCCACCTCCCTGTTGTCCTGGCCATCTGGAGGGCAGAAGGAGGCTTTAGCAGGGTGAGGAGGTGGCCATGGGCTGCTTTGGGTGCTTCTTCGGTGCTGTTGGCATCTTGGAGGGGTCCCTCCGCCCTGTCACCTGTGCCCCAGGTGCTGGTTGACACTGGGATATTGGGGGCACTCCAGTGTCCCCGAGCCTGGTGGGGCACAGGTGGGCTGGGGATGGGGGAGACGTGGCATCGCTGCCTGGGGAGGGGGGACCTGCAGGCACCATGCAGTGGGAGCGGGTGGCCACACTTAATCGGATGAGCCAGCACTGCTCCAGATGGACTTGTCAGCTCTCGTCAGTGCTGACACCCCTCTGGGTCCCTCCATGTCCCCTCAGGCCAGGGGGGCTACTGTCTGTTCCTCCCCACCACGTCTGTGTGGAGCAAGGGGGCCAGGAGGTGACACTGGTTTTGCCAGCAGGCAAACAAGGTCCCTTCCATGCTGTGATCCCTCCCTGGCAAACTCGTGTTTCGTTAGCTTTGATGGAAAAACCTTGTGTGTGTCTCTGTCTGTTGTGCTGGAGCTGTCCTTCACTGAGGGCAGTGGGGCCTTTGCCACCCCCTGTCCCCAGGTGCCACCCCACCACCTCCAATGATTTGCATACAGTGCCCTGCCTTGATGTCCCCATGCTGCAGCGGGGCAGCCATCCTTTGGGCATCCAGCATAAGAGAAGTGTCTTGCTGGAAACAGTGGGCTGGACTGGTCTTTACTGGGCTGGCAGGAGTCATACCTGCTGCTTGTGTCCCCAGATGGGTGGCACAGGGCTTTGCTGTCTTCCAACACAGTGCATGGATGGGTCGTGGTACTCATGAGCAGAACATCTTGGTGTGTAGGATCCTGGTGGTCACCAGGAGAGGTTTTAGGGCTCAAGTCTGCACTCATCTGCTCTTCTCTCCTTAAATGTTTCTCCTTTCTCCTTCCCCTCGCAGCCCACAACACTCCCACAGGGCACCATCAACATGAACCAGTGCACGGATGTGGTGGATGGGGAGAGCCGGACAGGGCAGAAGTTCTCCTTGTGCATCCTGACGCCGGAGAAGGAGCACTTCATCCGGGCTGAGAACAAGGAGATCATCAGCGGGTGAGTGCAGGTCCTGGGCTGAGCAGCTGCGGGGCTCTTCCCTCTGCTGAGAGGAAGAGGAGGGTGGGTAGGACCTTGCCTAAGACCGGTTGGTGTGGCAGTGTGTACTGAGGGTGATTCCCGAGTGACAATCACAGCCTGCTGGAGGGACAGTCCTAGGGGCTGGCTGTAGCTTCTGTCTCACATTCAGCTCTGGTTTTTTCCACCTTTTTGGCAAGGACCGGGTTTCTTCCCCCTCCCCTGCTCCCCTGGATGATGTCTTGCCATTGCCTGGTGCTCTGCAGCAGACAGGGGGCTTGAGCATCCCCAGAGCCACCAGATTTGAGCTCAGATGTGAGCCTGAGCACTGACATCAGCAGACACACCGGTGTGGTGGTGGGTGATTTAAGTCCTTCCTCTACGCCTTTTGTGTCTGAAATTTCCCTGTCCTCTGCCAGGCTGGAGCCTGAGGCTTCCCAACACGCCGGCCACCTTTCAGAGCCACCACTCAAGGAAGCTCAGCCTCTGCCAGAAGCCTTTGCCAGGCCCCGGAGCTAAGGTGCTCCTGAGTCACTCGTTACTTGTGAAGGCCACCGTTTTCAAGTCACTTTTGTTGTCTGCCATTGGGAATATCCACCTCCCCGTTGCAGAACAACACTCCCAGTGACATTTACCCCCAGGAGCCAGCTGAGCTCCACGAGAGCATTTCTGGGATGCTCAGAGGGTGCCTCTGATGTCCAGGTTCTCCTGGACTGGCCGTGACAGCTTCAGCCCCAGCAGAAAGCAGCTGGTCGGGGGAAGAAGCTTGGCCACAGGGCGAACACCAGGACAGGGTTGAAGCTGATAGGTGCTGGGGTGACACCACGGTGCTTTTAGGACACCACCCTGCACCAGCGGCAGGTGCCCTAGTCCCAGGGGTTGCTGTGGCCAACCCCAAGGGCCACTTGCCTTATGGTCCTCGTCCATCCCTGGGTGGACGTGGCCTCCTGGGGCTGCCTTCTCTGCATTTACACCATCCCCATTTGGATTTGTCTTCCCAGTGCCTAGCTCTCCCTGTTGATCTCTGCAGGGATGCAGCCCACCCCCTGGTCCCAATGGAGCATCTGACCTCCAAGGATAATTAAAATACCATTGCTTATAGGAGCTCCTGCCTCTGGGATGTGGTTGCTCAGCAACACTCAAGATTAGGCCAGTGAAATGAGCAAATGATGGTAGATTTCCTGACTCCAGGTGTTGGATGGTGACCTAGAAACATCCTTGTCCATCCCAGCTTGGGTTGGAGGTGGCGCTGGTGAGGATGCAGAGCTGTGGGAGCCACCAGCACACAACGATGGGCTGTGATGGTGCTGCTGCTCACCTGTGAGTGTTTCCCATGTGGGATGTCTGGAGCTCGGGGCCTCCCTCCAAGAATTAGTTGACATTTGAAACCAGAGCAGAAAGTTGAAGGGATGAAGCTCTCACTCTTCCCAAGGCAGTGTCCCAGGTCTCCCACTCTTCCCAAGCGCTCTCTTGCTTGCCTGAGCCCTGGCAGCAGCCGAGTCAGCGCTTTCTTTGAGATTATTTCTATTCCCAAGTATTTTCTTTGATGGTGATTTCCCCCCGTTTTGGTAAATGCTGGTTGAAATAGGCGTTTTTCTCCCAAAAGCTTAGAGTTTTGATCAGATACATGTTTTCATGCCTAGAAACTTCCTTGCTCTACTGAGACACATGAGTGTGGGTGATTCCCCCTCTGTGGGCTGGCAGACCTGTCCTGTGGCATCACCCCCCCAACCCTGGCCCCATAACATGGCCAGCCCCCATGGCCTGCTCTTTTCTCCATCTCCCCACGCTCCGGCTCACAGCTCAGCCTTTTATTGCCGGTCCTGCCGGCCACGCAGGAGGGAGAGGCATTGCAGAGCAAGGTGGGGCTGATTTATTGTTCATTGGCCCAACGCTGGATTTTGAAGCAGTGCATTTGCTCCTGACTGCAAGCATTAATCATCCCCAAACAGCCTCACTCTGGGTCCCAGCCAGGCGGGTTTCATTTGCAGTTGCAGCACGGCAGGGAGATTTCACCGGCCGGGGGAGAATTTGTGTTACGTTTGTTGCAGGCTCCTGGCATTTATTGCTTAACCAAAACCTACTTGATGTGGTCATCTCAAAACGCTTTACAGCAGCAGCGTGTGAAGTGGGGGGGGAACAGGAGAGGGAAGCAGGGACCTCTGAAGCGAGAACGCTTCCCAGCCGTGCGTGGGTCCCTGTGGAGATCACAGAGATGCAGGGGCAGGTCATCAGGCTGCGGTGGGAGGGCACAGGAGGGTCTCCCAAACAAGCAACTTGTGCAGGGGATGGACTTCTCAATGCCAAGTTCACGCTGCTCTTTCTTGGACAAAAGCGCTTTGTGTGCAGTGTTGGCACCGCTGAAGGGGGGAGGTCCTGTCCCTCTCGGCTCTCTTTCAGGATCCTTGAATCCCTATCCCATGTCAGCCTTGGCCGTGGCCTTGCTTTTGTAGTGAGCAGAGTTTGAGCCAAAGCACCTTGGGGTCATCCCTCCTCCCCTCCTGTCCTGCCTCTTTTTTCCCCCAGGAGCTGGTTGGGATGATTTCTGGGTACTATTTACCATGTTGACCCTGACCAGGTTGGAGAAGCTGAGCTCCTCTGTGTCCCCAGCTCCAGCTCCAGCTTGGGCTTGTGCTTTTGGCCAAGTTACACACCGGGAAAGGCTGGGGTTAGGGATGAAACACAGATGCTCCATCTCTGGAGTTTGCAGGCAGCCTGCCCTGGGGACAGGATGGGGCAGCATCTCCCCAGGCAGTGTGGTCAGAGCCACCCGTTTGGGGGAAACAGCTTTGGGGTCCACAGCCGGTGGGAAGCCACGTTACAGCCCATGGTTGAGTGCAAGCATCACAAGGAGAGCTTCAACACAGACCTCACCTTCTGCTTTCTCTGCCTGCAGGTGGCTGGAGATGCTGATAGTCTATCCGAGGACAAACAAGCAGAATCAGAAGAAGAAAAGGAAGGTAGAGCCCCCGACTCCCCAGGTAACCCCAGGGGGGGACACACACTGTTGCTTTGTCCCTTGCCTCCCTCTGAGGGCCACAGCATTGCTCTGCTCCTGGGGAAGATGCCCCCAAACCAGCTGGACCAGCAAGCTGCTGGCCCCCTGATGCTGCCTGCATCAAGGTGAGGGATATGTGGCCAGCCAGATCCGCAGGACGGTGTGAATTAATTCCTGGTCATCACTACCCAGAGTCACACACTGCTGCTGCTGCTTTCCTGGCTGCTTTGGGGCCATACTTTGCCCCCCCTGGGCACTGTCTTGTGGCACTGGCACTGCACACCCTGTCCCCAGAGCGGCCGCAGAGCCGTGTGGTCCCCATGGGGGGACCGGGGAGAGGTGCTGTCCATTCACGGGCTGTTTTGGCAAAAACAGGATGAAATTCCATTGGGCTCCAGTTACCCACTTTGAGATGACCCCAGAGATAATGGGAATGAAAGGAAAATACTAAAGGCCAGGGCCAGGGCTGGGAGCTCTGGGGGCTGGAGCCGGGCTCTCCAGGGACCCGGCGGTGGCTTCGTGTTCATTTTGACTATAAATGGTAAAAAGCGGGGCTGGCCATGACTCACTCGTTCCTGCCGGGCTCCCACGTGGCCAGAGTGGGGGAGAATCCCACAGATGGGGAACGTGACCCCGAGGCCACCCTCGTCCCTCATCGGGGCTGAGAACAGCCGTGTCCCTGAGGCTGCCTGACCTCCGGGCTAGCGTCCCACTGCCGCAGGGGACCGGCTGGGAGGGCTCCTCCGGACGAGCCAGGCTGCGGCACTGGGGGACTGGAAACAGCATTGGGGTTCCCCTGAGCCCCAGTTTTCAGGTCCCCTTCGATGAAGTCCCCAGAATGGTCCCGGTGCAAACTGGGTTTTGGATGGTGTTTTTATGAAGCAAGTTTCCACCATTGCACCAGATAAATTGCTTCTGGGCATTGGGAAAAAAAAAGAAATTAGGGGGAAGATGATCCCTTTTTTGCACACCAAGCTGGAGGTCTGAGCCACCCCCTGCCAAGAGCTGGGGTCGTCACAGCCCCTCGAGTGCTGGCTCTGGTGATGTTTCAGGGAAGGTCCTTCCATGGCCAAGAGCTTGTGTGTTACGAGTTGCCTGTCCTCAAACCCCAGGGAGGAGGCTGCTGCATTTGGGGCACCCTGGTGAGCTGATGCAGCAGGGCAGGGATGCTCACCCCTTCCCTGGAGCAACGCTAAATACAGGCTGGGTTTGGGGGGGGGGGAATGGAGTGGAAAGGAGAAGGGGCGCAGAGCCAGAAAAACATCATTCTGGGTTACATTTCATCACCATGGCAACTTCTTGGAAACTGTACAGGATCCGTGCTCCTGAGCACCAAATAAGGGAAGCGGCTGCGGGAAGGATGCTGGCTCCCCGCGGGCGGACGGGCTCCCCAGGTGCTTGGGGATGGGGTGAGCAGAGACCCTGGTGGCAGGGTGGTCCTCCCTGAGCCCCATCTCGCTTCCTACCCTCCTTCCACCTTCTCCATCCCATCGCTGATGGTCCCTTAGCACCAGAAAAAGTCTCAGATTCACTTTTGCAAAACCAACCCCTCCATGTGGGACCGGCTGCCGGATGGATGCTGCCCTGCGTCGGGCACTCAGGAGTGCAAAGGCAGAATAGGCATCTCTACTCGGTGTCTTGAATTTTGACAGTGCCAGGCAGCTGGTCCAGGGAAGGAGAAAGGATGCTGGGGAGAAAATCAGCACCAAATCCCCCTCTGTGAAATGGCTTCTCCTGAAGTTGGCTGCTGTTCAGCTTGCTCTCCCTGTGTCAGTGGAGAAAGCCTGATTTCTTTCTAAAGACAACCACCCGCCGCTAATCTGGCAGCAGATCATGTCTGAGAGCCACTTGGGGAGGGACAGACACCTTTGTGATTTAAAACCAAAAATCTAAAACAACGGTTATTTCTGCTTTTTCTCACTCCCGTGTAGTTTTTCCATGTCTGTGCTACAGCAGAGCCTGCCTGCAGCCCGGCGTTCCTGGAGCAGCAGGGCCATTTTCAGCTCCCCCCATCATTTTGCATCTTCCCCCTGCAAAATCACCGGGGTGGGAGCAACACAGGCGAGATCTCCAGCTGCAGATTTTTGGAGAAGAGTTGCTGGGTGCAGCTCTAGAGGCGTTTTCACCTTTGCTGTGCGAGCAAGTGGCAGTCACAGGGGAAAAAGGGCTGCCTTTGCCTTCCTGCTGTCCCTGGGAAACGGAGACAGGATTTGGGGCTGAAATCTGGGATTTGAGGCACTGCTCTGTGTTGCAGGACGGGTTTGCACAGGGGTGCGGCAGGCTCGGGTAAGCAGAACGTGCCCAGACATACTTAATTCAACTGGAGGCTGGTTTTGCCAATTTTGGTCCACGTTCCTTTTTGTAGCTCTTCCCGCTGGCGAGCAGCAAAGAGTTAATTTCTCTGCTTGCTTATAGACCGCTTTTTGGCCCTCATATCTTTCTCTAATTAAATACACATCTACAAATAATTATATGGGGGCGTGTGTAAGGAATATATAAAAATACATATCCTGAGCTGGTGATTAGCTTTGAGCTTTCGGATCAATGGAGAAGAGGTTGGAAGGGCCCTTGGAGATTGTCTGGTCCCATCCCCTGCTCAAGCAGCATCCTCTGGAGCAGGACGCCTGTGAACTTGGGATCGTTTACCTCCAACACTGCATTCTTTTGGAGTGAAATTTCCAAGGGGATTTTTTTAAAAAATTGAGGTCATTTGCTGCTTGTTGTGGCTGTGCACGGAGCCAGGACCCACTCCCTGGGAGATCCCCCAGTGCAGCCCTGCAAATGCTGATTTAAAAGTGCAGGGCTAAAACCCACCAGTGGCTCTGCTGACGTGGGAGAGGGGATGGAGGGGATGCTCTTCACAGCCCCTGTCCCCCCAGCCCGTGGCTGTTGGATCGAGTGCTCCTAGATTCCTCTTGCTCCAGGGAAAGGAAACAAGCCAGGAAACTTCCCACCATCCAGAGACTTTGGAGAGGAGTTAATCGTCATTGATTTACTGGTGGCTTTAAGGAAAATAATCTGCTAATGCAGAAGAAGATACGACACCAGCAGAACATCTGCTAGCCAAGAAAGCCTAACCCTAAAGGAGTTGTGAGAGCTGCTGCCTCTTCTGGGGCCTGCGCCCAACCTGGGCTGCCAGGACTGCAGCCACCAAAATGCATCATCATCTGATGGGCTCCAGAGCCCCACCATGAGCTAGAGAAGTGTTGAAGATGATGGGTGTTGTTTTAAAATAGCATAAAGCTCAACAAGATGCTGTATTTCCTTTTTAAGAGGAGCAGCCCGTTAGGTAGCCAAAGCACCCAGGAGAAGCTGAGGTTTTATTCTTTTTTATCAGTGGCCCAAAGCAAACCAGTTGTGACAAACAACACGGCTGCTGGTGGCAGGGAATTAATTTCTTCTTCCATCCCTACAGCTTGGTTTCTTTTTTCTTTTTTAATATGAGTTACAACACTGAGAAAATTTAGGTGGGACCTGGGGGAGAAGCCTGGTGTTGGTCTGTATTTGAGACAGGCAGCGGCTGCCTGCGAGGGACCAGGGACACGCGGAGGGAAACGGGGGGACGCCATGTTTATTGGCATCCATCACTGAGGGTGCACTGTCACCCCAAACTGGGTGTTGGTGGAGGTGACGGGGGCGTTTCCAGGTTCCCCGTGAGTCAGGACCCAACAGACCTGTTTCTCTGCGGCGCCGCGCGCGAATTCGGGTGCAGAGCCCCACGTCTGCATCTTTTGGGAAGCTGAATGCCAGGGAAGGGCATGGGCTTTTCTGCGCTCGGGACTGAGCTGTCTGAGCACAAAAGGGGCTTTTCCCAAGGAGTTTTGTGCCAAGGGCCTCAGTGTCCTGTGTGCCATGCTGGGAGAGGCAGTTCCTACCCAAAACCAAAGCCAGCGAGCCCCTCCGCTGCCGCAGTGCCTGGCCAAAGGTCCCCATCATTTGTTGGCTCACCTTTGCTCTGGATCTTTTCCCAGCTGGATGTATGGGAAGATGTGGCCAGTTTTGGGAGCCCTCCCCGGGGAGGGGACGGCGAGGGACGTTTCCTCTCTTGCTGCAAGGTCCCTTTGGTTGAGGAAGTCCTGGGGAAGGGTTTCCACCCACAAGTTTGTCCCCCTTGGGAATGGGGCAGTGGCACGTGGCTGAGCAGCCCCATCCCTGTCCCATCATGACATGTCTCGTGGCCAGCACCCAAGCTGTGTGGAGACCCACACCTCCGGTGACAGCTTGATGGAGACCCTGGGTGCAGAGCTGGGGCAAACCCCTCTAACCCCGCTGTCTTCTCCATTCTCTTTAGGAACCTGGTCCTGCTAAGATGGCTGTGACCAGCAGCAACATCCCCAGTGCGGAGAAGGTCCCTGCCACCAAGTCCACGCTTTGGCAGGAAGAAATGAGGGGGAAAGACCAAGCAGACGGAGGCAGTGGCATCAGCCCAGCACCGAGCCCAGTGCAAGGCCAGGCCGGGGCTGCCAGCTCCCTGAAGGATCCCGTGCTGGAAAGCAAGGAAGGTGAGGGATGGGGGTGCCAGCACTGGTGTGATGCTGTGGTGACCCGGTTCAGGCAGCTGAGCTGGCAAAAAAACACCATGCAGGGAAAAGTTTTCCATGGATTCAGTTCCTGGAGCATCTCAGCAAGGAGGGGGAGGCAGATCTCATCCCTGCTGTGCAGGGACTGGAGCAAGACACTGTGAGCTGAAGTTCAGGAAGAAAAAAATTTAATATCACATGCTGGAAAATCACAGTGTGGGGCCCAATCCTGCCCTGGCAGGGAGACAGGGCTGCCTGCCTTCGCAGGTGATGTTGTCCTCATGCTGGGGGGCAAAATGAGGGGGGAAAATGCCTTTTTTAGCCCCTCCACATCCACAGCTGGGGCACCCGGAGGGCACGGGGCTGCGCTGTGCTCAGCCCGGCTGTCGGGGCTGCCAAGCCCTGAGCACCGCTTCCTCCTCCAGCCCCTGCCTCAGGGCCCTGTTTACATTTGGTCTTCCCTGTGAGTCCCTGGAAGGCGCCGTGGCCACAGCATTGTTCTCCCTGGAACAATATGGGCTGGGGACTCTTCCTGCTGGGGCCGTGGACAGGTCCCACACGTTGCAGCCATTTCCTTTATCTGCCCACTTGGATGGGGGAACTCTTCCCACCCACTCCTGGCAGCCAGGAGCAAGGTGTCCATCACCTTGGACCCATGGAGCTGTGGTCGATGCTGTGCTGGCAAGGACAGGGATGGAAACCGATGCAGAGCAGTGACTGCAGTCATCTATTTCTTGGTTGGAAGGTTTGGGTCTTTCATCTGTGCAAGCCTCACCAAGAGTTGGACTTGCATCCCCAGTTCCCTACAGACTGTCCTACCATCTCCATTGGCGTGGAGATGGTGGGTGGAAAAGAAAGGGTGGAAAAGGCAAGGGTGCAAGAGGTGGCACAGCATGGGAAACCATGGGAGACCATCTCTGCTCTCATTTCCTGCCCCTGTCTTGGGTGGAATCAGGGTATGTTTTGTTAAAAGCAGAACTTGGACTTGAAACCAAGCACGGTGACTTCTTTGTCCTTTAGAGGAGAGCTCCATGAACGGAGACCGGATAGACTGTGGGCGGAAGACACGTGTGGAGAGCGGGTACTTCTCCTTGGAGAAGACCAAGCAAGACTCGAAGCTGGAAGAGCAGCAGCTGCCGCCCCCGCCCAGCCCCCCCAGCCCCAGCACCCCGAACAACAGGTACAGTTATCCCAAATCGCCCTCACAGGAGCATGCCCAGCCCTTTCCTTCCCCAGGTACCCGATCAGGCGACCGAATGATTCACAGCTTCTCTCTGAACTCCTTGGACTCGAAGAGCAGTTGCCCCATGCACAAGGACTCCGGCAGCAGAGATGTAGAAAGGGGAGCTGAAAAATCGGGGCGTCCCCTTTCTTTTAAAGCCAGCCGGCAATACACCACCCTGGCCGACGTTCCCAAGGCCATTAGGATCAGTAATCGTGAGGCCTTCCAGGTGGAGAGGAAGCGGCTAGAGCGGAGAACCCGGGCCCGTAGCCCTGGGAGAGAAGAAGTGGCCCGGCTCTTTGGCAATGAGAGAAGGTAAGGGATGAGTGGCTAATCTCCTCCTCGCATGTTTGATCTCCACTGGGTCCCAGCCACAGCCCCCCAGGGAGCAGGCAGTTATTTACTGGGTGAAGCCCCTTTGCCTTCCAGTTCAGGTTTAGGGATGCCCATCCACACTGACAAGGCGGTGGGATGTCCTCAGTAGTGCCACCTCAGCGTCACCCTGCCTGGCTGCTTTGGGGACAAGCTGGCTGAGGTGGGTGACGTTTGGTGGCCGTATTGGCGAGCAAGCCCACCCTCCCCACCCCTTCCCCGGCACGGCACACGGCTGGCAGCTGGCACCATTAATTAGGTTAGCTCTCTAAATGGTGTTAGTGCCGGGCGCGTTACGCAACTGCTTAATGAGCTGAGAGAGGTTTCCAAATGTCAGGGCATTAATCTGGGAGAGGAGAAGGCGGGTGCAGCGCCGAGGCAGGGCACAGCTTAGTGTGGAGGAGGACGGGGAGGGTGTCCACCCACTCCATGCTCCGACGTGCCTGGTGCTCCCCGGGCAAGGCAAAGGATGGGCTTGACTTGCCCAGGGAGAGACGCATTTGTGCGGCGAGGGCAGCAGAGCAAACCAGGAGACAGCCCCCGGGCGAGAGGGCCGCCTGCCAGTCTGATTTTCTTGCCCTGGTGTTTTCCTCCGGGCATGTTCTCTCTCGCACGGTTTCAACAAGAGCTTCTTCTCCGCTTCTTCCCAGCCCCTAAAGGACTGTTTTCCAGCCTGGCCTTCTGAGAGCTGGGAGCGGGGCTGGGAAGCACCCTGTAATTTTGTGCTGATGCTGCTGCCGGTCGGCAGGAGGATCCCAAACCCAGCCCAGCTCCCTGTGCAGCCAGTGCTGGACTGGGAATAAAGGAGAAGAGTTTGGCTTTCTCTGCCCTGGGAACTGGGTTATTCCCCAGATTGGAGAAGAAAGATGCCACATGGGTCCTTTGGCCACCTTGGGGGCTGAGGAAGGGCCAGTGACTGCTGATTTGCAGCATTGTTGGTTCAGGTGTGGGTGAGATGGTCTCCTTGCTGGGTTTTCTTGGACAGGATGCCCTGGCCAGCTCCTGCCCCAAAGTGAGAGGACAGCATGTTCCTCCAGTGCCAACAGTCCCTTGCTCCAGCCCCAGGGGTATCGTGCAGCACTGGGATCCAGCACAGAGCTGGGATGTGCCAGCCCAGGACAGGGAGGAGCAGATTTACAGGCAGATAACAGGGCCCAGGAGAGGATGCTGCTACCAGAGACTTTTCATGTCAGCCCCGCTCATTGCCTGCTGGCGGGTGCCTTTTCCCAGGAAGAGTCTGTTTTTCCCAGCCCAGCTGGGCTCCTGGGGCTGTTAACAGGCTTTTATTGCTTGATCAGTATTGGCAAAATTTTCTCCATCTCAGCCCAGGGCTTTTATCAGAGCAGGATGGGTAGAGGAGCGAGCGCTGCACCGGCCACCGGGGTCTTGCTGCCCACAGGGTCCATTGCTGGAGTGGGGGGTGATGGCAAAGAGTGGGGTCAGGGGTCCCCACCTGCCAGAGATGCTGGCAGCAGTGTTTAGGGACAGGTACGTTTGCTTTCTCCTCTGGTAACCTGGGAATTGGGCCGTGCAGGTGGGGTGGGTGGCGTGGGAGGGGGAACCCTGTGTCCCAGAGCTCGTCAGGGCACGGAGAGGCAGTCCCGCGCCGCACCAGAGAATTAACATTTGCCAGCACCCTGCTCAGCTTGGCTTGGCTGCTTTTTAAATTTGAGTTTACTTAGTCCACATCTCCCTCCCATTTTTCTCCTCCGAGCTCGGGCTGTGCTGTTCGAGGTTGGGCAAATACAATAACTTATTTCTATGCTGTGGGATCAGCTTTTCCCCCCAGGTTTAACACCATTTCTAATAATCCTTCTCCGTAACCCACTAACACGTCTGGGAACGCTTGCCTGAAATTGCTTGCCCACATGCCAGCCCCATAGGCGCCAGCCGGGCATCATTCAGATGGGCCTTTCATCTCTCAGTTCATCAACCAGATGAACTTGCTCTGATTCTCTTGGCATTTTAGGCTCTTCCTCCCGTTTTCCCTTTACCCACCCGTAAATCAGTGTGAGTGTCGGGATGGATGAAAAAGAATTCTTTTTGGTACCCAGTGCTGCATCCTGAGCGACACCCCTGTCGGCTGAGCTCCACATAAAGCCGTTTTTCAAGCTTTTTTTGTCCTGTTTCCTTATAGCAAGAGATATCGTGTGACTTATGCCCGGGATCGTGCTGGAAATTTTCCATGTCGACCATTTATACCTGACGCTGACTCCACGCCCCATGCCGACGTCTGAGCTCACAGCTGCTCAGAAACATGAATCATTTTTAAAAAAAAAAAAAAAAGAGGAAAAAAAAAAAAAAAAGAGATAAAGAGATAATCTCCATGATTTTGGCGGAGCGGCAGAGTGCGAGTTCCCTCTGCTGGCACATGGGGCTGCCGCCACCACACCAGGGCCCCAAAACAGGCTGGGAGAGAGGGTCTGTGTCCAGAGTGGTCGAGCCATCGCTCCAGCCTCCCATTTCAGACCCATCCCTAAGGTGGAAGAGCTGGAGCAGCTCTTTGGAAACTCCACGGATAAATCTCAAAGCCTGTTTTGCACACAGAATCACAGCGGAGAGGGCTGCAGGGACAACCTTGGATGCTGGTCCCCGTATCCCAGCTGGGCTCTGCAGCTGCGGGGATAAATCCTGATACATCTCAGGAAGGTGTCAGCAGCTTTGGGAAGGAGATCACCATCGGGTGGGGAGTCCTTGGGGTGCAGAAACTCAGACCCACTTCCTCTGGGTGTGCTTCTGTGGGTCTCACCCGCCTCCTGCAGCTCCCTAGGGAGCACTGGGAATTCTGGTTGGCAAACTTGCCTTTTCTTGCACACTTCCAAGGATGCAGCCTCTAAAATCCTGGCTTTCCTGGTTGACCCCATGTTCTGCTCACACTGGCAAGAGTCCGCTGTGATGTCTGGTCCATCTGCTGTAGGAGCGTGGTCAGGAGGCTGGGGAGTATTTCTAGCCTCAGTAAATAGAAGAGCTGCCTGAAATCACTTAAAAGAACTTTTCTTTCTCAAATTCCTTCTCTGGAGCTTCTTGAGATGTAAGGCTCTGCTCTGAATGCTGCTTCTACCCCTAGAGAGGAGGAGTGCCTGCAAGTATAGTTGTTTTTTTTTCTTGTATAACTATCCTCTTCATTTTTTGTGGACCTTTTGGGGAAACTCCTCTTCCTTTTCCTGACACTCGCTGTCTTTCTTGCTGCTAAATAATGAACGAATCCAATAAAAACAAGCCCTTTCTTCCAATCAAGGAAAATCACTTTAACGAAAGCTCGTGCTGGTCTTTAGAACTTTCCTTCCCACCACACGCACCCCTCCACCTAACAGTCCAGATCTGCTGCTCGGGTTTAGTGGCCTGGAAAAGATTAACAGCCTGCATGGCCCAGGAACTCCTTGGGACGAGCTTTGTAGTTGAGAAAGCACTAAATGGCACCGCAGCTTTTAAAACGCTTCTCGGGACCTGTCTGCAGCCTTGTTTTGTCAACGCAGAGCTGCTGCGCAGAGGGAGCAGCTCCTCAGCTCGGTGGGGAGGAGAGGAGAGCCCTTCCCCTCCCCGTCCCCCCGGGATCTCCAGCAGTAACCTCTCTGAAATGTTGAGCTAATGGGGAAAAAAAAAAAATTAAAATGATTCTTTCCTGTAATCCGGATGATATTAACCCTCGGGGCTGTGATTTGGTTGCAGTGATTTATTTTCCTCCTTCCTTTTTCAATGACAAATTACTGGAATGATTTTGATTTTGTTTTGTATGTAGATGCAGAAATATAATTTCCTCTTCTGTTCATTCATTTTCCAGCCTTGTTTTCTTCCAGGTCTTGTTGCTCTCCACCTTCTCCTGCTGTGTTGCTGTGTGACGTGTCCGCCTTTACTTCGCCTGCTTCGCTACCATCTCATCTCAATCTCAAGCCGTAGAACAACCTGGTGGTGCAGCCCCTTTCATGAGAAATCAACCTGCTTTTGATTTGTTTTTTATGGTTTTTTTTTGGTTGGGATTTTTTTTTTCTCCTGATTTGTTTTTCTTCAGGCCTTCACCTAATAGGGCACAGACAATGTTAATTCATGGACCTCTTACTCCCTCCTAAACTGAAACTCGGAGGAGGCTGGGCCAGTGTAAAAAGGGTTAAAAAATTGTGATTCCAAACCAGTTCCCCTTCCGTTGGTGAACTGAGGACGTGGATTTATGCTCCACAGGCTTATGTGAATGGACATCTCATGAGCAGAACATCTCAGGGGGATTGGGAGCTCTGCGCAAGGCTGGAATCTGCCTGTTCCCAGTCTGCAAACTGGGAGGTAGCAGATGTCTCGCTAAAAACATCACTTGAATTTACAAAGCAAAGTCTTCCCTACCAATTTTGTCTCTTTCTCTGTGGTTTTGGGCTTCAATGCCCGGTCCTGGCAAGCCTGGCTCTGAGCAGCAGTGGGGGGGGGCCCCCAGCCCGCTGGGGGACATGATGCGCTCAGACTGTTCGTCTCATTAATGGAATTTGGTGCAAATGTTGGTTGAAAACTGAACATCTCACGGTTTTTCTGAGTCCTTAACCTGCTGTTCCTTTTTTGTGGGAAGTGTTAAAAATGGGGGGTTTTTTGGATAATCTGTTTCCCTCATGTGGTTTCCGTTGTGATTTTCATGCACATTAGAGGTTCACACAGAGGAAGCAGCCCTGAGTTTAGATGCGGCGCGTGTGAGTCCAAATTTTGTGTCAAGAACCCACCCAGACAGAGCTTTTTGGGAAGGTTGGAAATTGAGCTTAAACCTTGCAGCTTAGAGCTTAGTCGGTGTGTGTGTTGGTAGTGGGTTATTGCTTCACATTCCCAGGTTGTGATTAAAGACCAGACCTGAGGTTGATACTTGCCCAAACCCCCGGGCATGCAAATGTAGACACCAGGAGGTCCTTCAAAAACTCCAGTATTTCCTCTCCTGTGGGTCAGTGAGCAATTTTTCATGCTGAAATGGTGGTTTTAATTCCACCTGCAAAGGCCTGTTTGTTTGCTCACTCTTAGGAACATCCCGTTTGGGTTTGATCTGGGGTTGGCTCCTGCTCCATCCACATTTCTTCCATCCTTGGAGACGTGTGTGCCATGGTGTGATGGGCCACCAAGGCAGTGTCTGAGAGCCCAAGTTGTGCTCCCTGCAGTCCATACCGGATTTACAGCCCAGTTTTAGAGGAGGGTAGAGCCCTGGGGTTTTGCTGGTGATGTCTTGCACAGGGTCCTCCTCATCTCCTGCCTTGTCTGGACCCCTTGTCTGGAGGCACCTGTGGACACTTCTCACTCAGTACAATCCTCTGGACATTACCTGTGCAGGGCTGAGTTTTTTGCAGGGTATCTATTGCTGAGAACACACAGGGAGACCGTTACCTCCGCACCCCAGCTTGGTCTGAAGTGTCTCTGCTCTGTGGCTGGAGGGGTGTCATTGACAGCTGTCCAATAATCCCTGCTTCTCAAAGGGCTGTCAAATTTACAAGTAAAAAAAGTCATTGCTGGTTTCGCAAGGCTTTTCTAGATATTTAAGAAGGTATTATTTGTGGAGCTGAGTAGCGTGAGGTTTTCCCCCCACTTTGGCTGCAGGTAAAATGGTGCACGTCAGATGGGGGCGGTTTGCCCCGGATTTGTGCGCTCTAGAGCTTGCAGAGAAACGGGGACCACAAGGCAGGGGTGCATGGACACTGGGTCGAGCAATTCTGCAGCCTTAAATTTGGGGCACTGTACAGCTCAGCCCGGTTGCCGTGCCTGTGTTTAATAAACCGGCTCTGGTTTCCCTTTTCTCTCTGTTTTCCAGACGATCCCAGGTAATTGAAAAATTCGAGGCGTTAGATATTGAGAACGCGGAGCACATGGAAACGAACGTGTCGGCCGGTGCTGCCCTTTCCAGTGAGACACGGCAGGGCAGGAGTGAGAAGAGGGTTTTCCCGAGGAAACGGGTAAGCTGAGGTCTCGTGATGGGGTTTGGAGAGTGGTACCTGGGACCCAGCAGCCCAGAATTGAGGGGTTAGCTATAGGGTTTAGCTATAGGGTTTGTGCCTGGGTGGAGCAGAGGATCCTGATGATGATGCCGAGAGCACCATCAGCCAGTTTGCAGATGAACACCAAGCTGTGTGGTGTTGTCAATACAGCTGAGGGACGGGATGTCATCCAAAGGGACCTGGACAGGCTGGAGAGGTGGCTCAAGTAAACCACATGAAGTTCAAGGGGAGCAAGTGCAAGGTTCTGCACCTGGGCTGGAACAATCCTGGATATCGATACAGACTGGGGGATGAGGTGTTAGAAAGTAGCCCTGAGGGAAGGGACTTGGGGGTGCTGATGGACGAGAAGGTGGCCATGAGTAGGCAGTGGGCACTTGCAGCCCAGAAGGCCAATCCCATCCTGGGCTGCATCCAAAGAAGTGTTGCCAGCAGGTCCAG
>JAOWAV010000065.1:4621663-4640389 GCA_028571045.1 Scolopax bukidnonensis
GAGCACTGGAAGAGGTTGCCCAGGGAGGTGGTTGAGACCCCTTCCCTGGAGACATTCAAGGTGAGGCTCGATGAGGCTCTAGGCAACCTGGTCTAGTTGGGGGTGTGCCTGCTGACTGCGGGGGGGGTCGGACTAGATTGCCTTTGGAGGTCCCTTCCAGCCTGGACCATTCTATGATTCTATGATCGGGAGCCACAGGCAGGCTCATGCAGGAGCCAAACTGCTGTGGGTGCTCAGTCTGTGCAGGTTGGCTACTGGCTGCTTTGCTCTTTTGGCCCAGCCTCAGATCGGAGTGGAAAATCAGGCTATCTTTCCTCCTTCCTCCTGTATAGAAAGAGGGAAACTTCAGACCTGGTGTGGCAGGACACGTCAGGATGGGGTGAAGTAACAAAATGAACAGTGTAGAGAGTCCCAGATACGCTTAGATATATTGGGAACAAATTAGTGCCTGAGAGGACACAAAAATGTATGGCCAATGAAACGACAATTGTTCTGAGCCTGGGATGCCCCTTAAATATGTGGATTTGTATGCCATGAGCCAAGAGAGTGGGACTTGCTGTCCTAGTTCTGGCGCTGATCTGGGCTAACCTTCTTTACGCAGGACTTCGCTTGTGAAGGTGCAGCTGTGGGCTCCATCCTGGATGTGTCTGCATCTCCCCTGTCCCCGCATCGCAGGGCAAAGTCACTGGACAGAAGGTCCACGGAGTCCTCCATGACGGTGAGCCACCAGGGCTATGTCCTCTGCCTTGGGAGGCCCTTCCCAGGCAGGTCCATAAAAACTGGACTATCTGCTGCTTTCCCTGTAGCCAGCACGTAGGACATAGGATACGCTTGGGTTCGGAGCAGGTTTCAGTGACTTGGTGTCACGATTGACACTTGGCCTGTTAAGGAGAGCAAACACATGGCCTAGTTTTCTAATTCCTTTTCCTTGATGTTTATGCAGTTGCAAGTGGGTGTGAGTGGGACGAAGGCTGAGAGGAAGGGCTGAACCTGCCCTCCTGAGCCTTCCTCCCTTTGCATATTTCAAATGCTCGCCAGACCTAAAGGCAAACAGTACAGAACAAACACAGAAATGCTCCCTTCTCACTCACCACCCTTCTATCGGAACAAAATAAATACACTTGCTAATCTCTCAAAAAGATTACACAGCCCTTGTAAATAAGAGCCGCGTTTTTTTGTGGATAGACAGCTTCTATTCAAGGACTTCTCAGAAAAATGCAGTAGCTTAGCATTTTTGTTGTAGCTTTTCATGTAGACTCGTACAGCCACAAGAGTGATTTTTAAATTCTTGGTGGTAATAAAAAGGTGCAAGAAGTGCACATTAATTGGCCGTGCACATCATCTAACGAATGCGAGAAAATCGTGCAGTCAGTGGGAAGAAAACCTTTTCCTTGCATTAAGTACATCTTTATTGGGCCACTCTTGCTATAAAAGTGGCAATGTAAGAAAAACCTGCAGGTCAGTTATCCATGTCCTCCTCAAGTTCTCTAGGGGTTCGAGAAGGGCAAATTGGCATTTACTTGCACATGTTTTTTTGTAGAGCAGGGCTGGGTTCCTGCCACCGTGGGAGCACCGAATGTGGGATGTGCCACCCTACAGCATAAGTGTGATTGAACAGGCTTCCAGATTCCAGGTTTCCATTGCTCCCCTTGCTGTGGCTCGTTTCAGATGCTACAGCTGCATTTCACACGCTGCTCTCCCTTTCCTCCTCCGCTCTGCAGCACGTGGAGCAGCTGGAGGAGCTCGGCCTCGAGGGAGCCAAAGCATTTCCAGCACATCCTTCCCTGGGAGGAAGGGCTGGCCAGAGTTATCCCACGCTGTCACGGTTGCTTTTCTGAGAGCTTCAACACCCCGATGCACCTCCTTTGGAGGAAGGAGCAGGTGGTGTTTGGGTGGTGCAGCGCTGGGATTCCCTGTATTTCCAGCCTTGGGAACTCAGCCATGTTTTGAACCCTGAAGCCTCGCATCAATAACACATAGCTTTTCTTTCATAATATATAATGGAAGGACAAAACTGCCTGCAGTCTTGATAATTCCTTGCTTCTCCTTCCTCTGTAATGCAGTAGGAAATTACAAGAGAAATGCTAGGAAGGGGAAAGCCTGAATAAACCGTACAACGGGTCTGTGTTCCTCCTGGGAGCAAACGTTTAGCTCCACGCGGTATAATGATCCAATTTAACTGTTGCTGGTCTCTTTTTATTTCTGCTCTGTGTTTTGTCAAGCCAGTGCTGTTTCCTGCTCCCCGGCTGGGCACGGAGGCTTCCACCCTCCCCTCTGATCTCTTCTCTTCTTTCTTGCAGCCCGACCTGCTGAACTTCAAGAAGGGCTGGTTGACAAAGCAGTATGAGGACGGGCAGGTGAGTCCAGGCGAAGCTGCTTCTTTGGTACCAGTTTCTGGAAGGTGACACTCATTCTAACACTGCCACTCAAGCTGACACTCATTCCTGTTGTGCAGGCTGTGCATGAGGCTGCTCTTGGTGGTGACAAAGCCCTGATGTCCTTGCAGGGTAGATCAGAACAGGGCCGTGCTCCAGATGGGAGAAACCAGATGTTGGGCAGAGCAGTGACAGGGAATTGGTTTGGCTCTGGGGCCCTGCAGCAGTGGTTGTGTGTGAGCCCTGTGCAAACAGTGTTTGTGTTGGGGAAGGAGTAGCTGGTGCTCTGTCCTGGGGAGGTTTCAAAGCCTCATGGCTGGATATCATGTCGTGGGTTTCTAGGGAGCCGGGGCAGCTTGGATATCAGCAGGGGTTTCGTGTTCCCATTCTTTATTAGTCTCATCTCCCGTGTGACCCAGCAACCTCTTTGGTGTCAGTAATGAGCCTCAGATAAAGTCTCCTGAGCTCCGGGGAAATGGCAAGGCCAAGAAATAAATAAATGCCTCTCAAGTTGGCACCGAGGGCAGCAGCCACTGCCGCTTTCCTCCTGCCCATCCTGGAGGGATGTGGGATGTGCTGCTCTTGGACCCTTAGAGACAGGCCCTGATGCTGATGTGGTGTGGGTGCTCGTGGCTGTTTGCAAATGCCCCTTCACTGCATTCACTTCCCTCCTGCTCAGCCCATCGAGGGAAAATGAGGGCAACTCACCCACAGCTCTGAGCACCGTGGCCTGGGCTCCGCTGCGGGTTCCCGCTGGTGTGTTGGGCCCTGGAGCAGGTCTGTAGGTAGCCAGAGGGGGAATCAGCTGCTCAATTTCTAGGTAACTGCAGATAAAACATGAGTGTTTTACTGCTTTTTTTAAAATTAAAATAAAGCTCCCTCCAAGGCTTTAAGTGCAGCCACTAAAAGCATCGTCCTGCCAGCAGAGCTAATGGGAAGGCTCTGATTGCCCCCGTGGCTCTTGCGTTGTTTCACCGTCACACAGAGGTGAAGGTCCAGCTTGAAGGTCCAGACCTTTTTGGGTCTCCCCTTTCCACCCAGAGGACCTCTTGGCAAAGCTGGATGCAGAGCTGGGAAGGGAGAGGCTGCGAGGTGCCTCCCTGGGAGACATCTCTGCGGGGTGACCCGTGATGAGGGAAGGAAAAGGATTTTAACTGCCCCATCTTGGTTGTTTCCTAGTGGAAGAAGCACTGGTTTGTGCTGACTGACCAGAGCCTGAGATACTACCGGGATTCTGTGGCAGAGGAGGTAAGTGTCTTCTCCATCTGCATTCAGCCCATTGCTCTGCAGCCAGGGGAGCCCCAGGTGCTCCCAAACTGACCCAAATGCCAAGGTCCTGGAGCACTTGCTCCAGACTCTTCAGACTTTGTGCTTCTCGAGGACCTGCTGTGTGCCTCCCTGCGAGCCCACCAGGCTTTGGCGTTGCTTATTTTACCTCTTCTCTCTCCAGGCAGCTGACCTGGATGGAGAAATCGATTTATCCACCTGCTATGATGTTACTGAGTATCCTGTTCAGCGAAACTACGGCTTCCAGATCCACGTAAGTAAAATGTGGGGAGGAGGAAAAGTCTGGCTGCAGGACAGCTGATGGGGTTCTCATCCATGGCAAGCAAAACACCTAAGAGAGGCCACCCTGCATCCCATGCCGTGCTCTGGAAGCTGTTGCCTTGGGTTTGAGAGGTGGTTTTTTTGGTTCACAAAAGATGGAGGGCAAAGGGAAGGTTTTGTCTGAGCCTCAGCATCTCAGCTGTGGCACCAACAGCTGGATGGCTGAGAAATGTTAGTTCCCAGCATGAGCGTGCTGAGGGTTGGATGCAGGGTGGTACTGGGGGGTGTGGGAAGGTGCTGGTGGTGGTGCTCTGAGCTGGTCCTCCTCTCTCCCTAGACGAAGGAAGGGGAATTCACCCTCTCTGCCATGACGTCGGGCATTCGCCGTAACTGGATCCAGACCATCATGAAGCACGTTCGCCCCACCACTGCTCCCGATGTAACAAGGTAAAGGGGGGAGTTGAGCAGCCCCTGCAGTTCTCTGGTTTGCTGTGCTGGAGTAACTCTTCCCTTATTGCCTTTCTTTCCTCTTTCTGAGCCTGTCCCTTCCTGGAAGCCGCGGCTCTTTCTCACATCCCTCTCTCTGGGCTTAATTTGGAAATGCTTTGTGGGGATGCTGATATGCTGAGTTACTCTTATGTGCGCAGATTTCAAAGAGGGTTGAAAATGTGGCTTTAATTTGTGCATAGGGATATGAAATACTGTTCCTATATCAAGGCTCCTCTGGATTCCCACCAGGTATTGTGAAACCACTTGGATTCAGTTGTGTTGGGTTCCCCCTTTCCTCTGGCTACTGTTCAGCACGAGCTGCCCATCCCCTCCACGGGTCACGGCAGCACGAGCCCAGGGTTCAATTTAGAAGCTGTTTGGCTCTGATTTATCTTACACTCCAGCTTCCAAAATCATCTTCCCTCCTCTTTTGATCTTCCAGATAGCTGCCACAGCTCCTTCCCCTTACGCCTTAGTAACGCTCGCGTCTCCTCCTGCCATCAGTGCCAGAGGAAGGGACCCCCCAGCTTCACAGAGTCCCTTCTGTGAGCGCTTGTGGCTGCTGGCAAAGGGTGTTTGACCTCCTCACAGCTAACTGTGCCAAGCCACACTCGTATGGGCCACCTCTTACAGGCTTTGTGGACACAGCCGCACCATTAACTCCGTCTCCTGGCCTTACCGTAGCTGCAACAAGCAGGTTTTTGCCAGGTTTGTCCCCGCGTTGATGGAATGGCTCTTACCACCCAGTGCTGTTGACCTGGAGATGCTCCAGTCCCCCCCACAATGGTGGCTTGGCACTCGGCCACCATTTCCCAGCCCTGCCCGAGCTCTGGTGGATCTCCTGGGGTTCCTGGGGAAGCCACCTCTCTCCTCACTCCTGTGTATGTTTGATTTCCATGCAATCCCAGGAAAAACTTCTCTTTGAAACTATCCGTGCTGAAGCCCAGGTTGGAAAACTGTGTTCTCTCCTGTATTAACGTTTTGTGGTTTGTATATCTCGTGATTCACTGCATGCTCCTCCTTTTCTGCACCTCGGATGGGAAGTCCTGCAGTTTCCATTTATTTTTCTTTCTTTTTTGTTTCCTTCCTTTTTTTTTTTCCCTTTAAATAAAAGCAAGAGAGAAGGGAAGAAGCAACCTGGTCTTGACAGTTTTCCCCACACTGGTATCTTCCGATGTGACTAGATATGAAGATGAAGACCAAGGAAATTTGAGGAGACCTCTCAGCCTTTAAAGAGCCAGATGTATTTATAGGCTGAGGGGTTACTGCAGCATGTTAGTCCTGTGCTCTGAGCCCACGTGAAGTGATTTGACTTGGCTTCCCCACTGAGAGGGTCCATGTGTGGGTACCAGTTGGGCAGTAACTTGTTATGCCGCATAAATAGACCAGGAATCTCGATCTTGAACTGGGGAAAAGGGAATTACAGGTGGAAAACTTCTGTAGTTTTCCACTGAGCTGGTTTTGGATGGGGTAGGTTCTGGCACGGGTTAGTCACGTTGCTGAGAAGTTGTTGCTGTGAGCTGAGGGGCTGTGCTGTGTGTGTGAAGCGGGGCTATCTTCACCCCGTGCCTGCTTGCAAGCCCTTTGTGGGTGTTTGGGGTGTGCCAGCCCATCCCGCCTGACTTTGGGCACATCGTTAACATCCACGCAGAGAGTGACTTGTGGATGGAGCTGCTGGGAAAGCTGAAGGACAGACTGTCACAGGCAGAGGTGACAAACATCTGCACAGCATGGCCGGGGTGCGAGAGGGATGTTAGTCTGGATGCTCGGCTGTGCCAGGAGGGCAGCGCTGTTTGCCCCATCCCTGGGGCCAGTCCTACTCCGCAGGCTCCTGCAGCCCTCCTTCAATCTCCTTAACCCGCTGCCATGTCTCCACCAAGCCAAACACAGGGGTTACTCAAGTCCTAATTACTGTTTACATTGCTTTGTGTGTCAGGTCTTGGGGCGGGGGGGGGGGGCAGGTGCTGCACTCCTCCCTGCCCTCAGCAGTGCCCTACAATCTGCAGAGGCACTAATTAAAATTCTACTAACGATGACCATGCAGGTAGAAAATACCCACAAGAAAGAAGGTGGCAGCTTCAGCAGTGGGTCCTTGTTCAGTTCCCAGCACCAGGATGCTGAGTGAGGTTGAGTTCTCCAGTTGCCCCCCCCCAGTTCCTTCATGTGCTTCTTGCACGTTCCCACAGTGTGCTCAGCCCGCAGCTTGCACCGCTCCCACAGCCACCCATATTTTAAAAAATACTTTTTATTTTGACCTATAAATACCATTGTGAGGCGAAGACTCCCCCTCCCACGTGATGTGAGTTAATTTGTCTGGGATGGAGGAGATGCGAAACTTTTGAGCAGAATTAATAGCCATGGGGCACTTTGTGGGAGATTAAATGAGAAGCTTCAGGTCAGTCTTCTGAGTCTCTTAACTCAGGTCCCAGCAGCCGTCCCTCCGCTCCCCGACACACATCCCCTGCCCTTTGGAAAGCAGCAGAGGAGAAATGAGCTCGTGGGAGATGTCACCTCTAGAAATGCCAAGATTCTTCCACGTGGTATTTAGAGCAGCGGGATTTCTGTCTCCTAACAACATCTGAAGGGGCCCCAGGAACCCCTTTTTTTCCTAGGGCTCTCCTCCATTTTAAGACTCCATCTCATCCCCGCTTTACTTATTTAAAATGCAGCTGTAAATCACTGACTGACTCCAGATTGAGGGCCTGGCTTTGGAGACATGTAGTATCTTCTAATGGTTGAGGAGCAAAGAGGTTTCATTGTGGTGCCTTTTGGGATTATTTTATTGGCTGCAAGTGACAGAGCTGACGAAGGAATTATCTCTGAGCTGGTTTTAGCTTGTAACTGCCAGAGTTTTGTGAAACCCAGCTCTGCTGAGCCTGTGGCTTGATCATCGATGAAGTGCATCGGAAGATACTAGCCCTGGACCTGCGTAGAGTCATTTCTTCTGCTCCATTCTTTGTTTTGGGCACATGCACATATGTGAGGTTGTTGGCTGTGGGAGCTGGGGTGTGTTTCCAAGGTGGGAGGAGAAGCCATGCCGCTGCTGCTCCCTCCTAGTCCCAGCACTCGGGGTGCATGTTGTCCATGGGTCCCCGTTAGCAGTGATTTGTCCACAGCAAAGGGCCTAGGGAACTGCTTTCCCAGCTCTTCCCACTTCTCCTTTCTAGAAAGCTTCTGGAGGCTGGAGACCTGGGGAGGGGGATGCTGTGGTTGTACTGGAAGGGGGGAGAGCCAGGAGTCAGGCTGAGCATCAGGGCTGCGCCTCAGGAGGCATCACGGCGGCTTCTGATGGCAAAGAGGGTTCAGCAAATGCCTGCCAGTCCCTGGGCACAGGCTTCCTCTGCCAACTTAGCATATTGCTATTTTCTTTTTTAATTTTGATCTGCATGTTACAAGGCTGGCATGTCTACGTTTAATAAGCTAATAACTGCCTTATGGATTAGTAGGTTGGAAACGGTATTGCCTTCCCCTATTAACTTACCCTGCTTGACGAGTATGTCTCCCCTCTCAACCCACCACCCTCTAACTCAGCACTAAAACTCATTCCTTGCTTGAGAAATGGACATTTTTGGTGATGTCGGTGGTCTGTTGAATAACTCTTGCTCTCCTTGCTGCCCCAACAACCGCACGTACAACGTGTGGCCCCCACAAGGCTGGTTTCCCCGGGGGAGCTCTGTGCCTTCAGTGCAGATAGTGGCACGGAGAAGTTTTCGACCCATTAATACCCCGACTTCGCCAAGCACGAGGAAAACCTTCCCCCCCTCTTAACCCAAGACCTCTGGGAGCTGCTCTGAGCTTCTCCGCCCGGCGGCTCTGAAGCCAGACTGACTTTGGTGGGACCGGTGGCATCCTCCCCTCAAGCACGTGACTATGGCCGCCCGGACCAACGTGTGTGCATGGAGCCCTGCAGCCGGGGAGGCGGGGGGCGAGCCAGCCTGCGGGCACCGGAGAAGCTTTTGAGGCCTCTTTCCCATCCAGCTGGACGGTTTGGGGTCACTGCCTCGGCCGCGGGCTGCTGATGGGTCACGGTCGCTGGCCCCAGGGAGGAGCGAGGTCAGGATCGGCCGCTCTCCGGGGGGCCCTGGGGGTGCCAGGAGCCAGGTGCTCCGGGGCCGCTTGCACCAAGGCTTTGCACACCAGCGCGAGAGGTGACAGGAGACAGAGGGGCAGGGGGGCACCCACCTGGCATTGGCTTGGGCTTCCAGCAGCCCCTTTCCACCCGGCTCTTGGAGGCATGCGTGGGAGAGCCTGGCCATGTCGAGCACCCACTGACGCTTTCCTTCACCCTCTCTCTCTGTCCTCACAGCTCCCTGCCGGAAGAGAAAAGCAAAACAAGCTCTTCCTTCGAGACTGGTCCAAAGCCGAGCGAGAAGCCGGATGCGGAGCAAGCTGAACTGGACCCGGAGCAGAAACGGAGCCGTGCCCGGGAGCGCCGGCGAGAAGGACGGTCCAAGACCTTTGACTGGGCTGAATTTCGCCCCATCCAGCAAGCCCTGGCGCAGGAACGTGCAAACGCTGCAGACTCCTCCAAGGGTGGCTCTGCCGCCTTCCCCAGGGACACCGGTGCCACCGAGGCTGACCCAGGAGAGCTGGAACGGGAGCGGGCCCGTCGGCGGGAAGAGCGGCGCAAGCGCTTTGAGATGATCGATGCCGTGGACGGGGCAGGGTCAGAAGAAGCTCTGAGGATGGAGGTGGATCGGATCCTGCCCGTCCCGGCCGACATCAAACCTCAGAACGTCCACGTGGAGATCGAGCAGCGCTGGCACCAGGTGGAGACCACCCCGTTGCGGGAGGAGAAGCAGATCCCCATCGCCCCCCTGCACCTTGCCCACGCCGAGGACCGGGATGAAGGGCTGACGAAGCAGCATTTGACCACGCTGCTGGAGAAGGAGGTAAAACGGGGTGCACGGGGGGGGCAGGCTGCCTGCCAAAATGGCCTTCAGGCCACTGCTGGAGCTGTAGGAAGCCTGAGCAAGGCTTAAAAAAAAAAAGCATTTATTCCTACTTTGGAATAGCACTGAGTGGGGATGCTGTAGGGTCCCCTGGGGAGCTGGCAGGGCACAGATCCGTGTCCGTTCTCATGCAGCTCTAGTGTTCCCACGTCTCCAGAATGGGCTGTTCTTCCCAGGGTGGTACTTCGTTACCCTCTCCCAGCCAACACAGCCTCCCCTTCTGGTGCTGGGTGGCCATCCTACCCCAGATGAGAGGGGTACAACCGATCTCTATCAGCCAGACTCTAAAATCAAGCTCACAATTCTGTGTGCCTTCCGCAGCTGTAGAGATTCGTGTCTGCTGTTAGGTCTACAAAAACTACACAAAGGTTCCTTTTCTGCAGAGCCTACATCAAACAACCTTAGAATTTTAGGAAAAGAAAAGGGGAGGCTCGGCTCACTTGGAAGAGGTCCACTCCTGGGATAACAAAGGTTGTTGTTAGTTGGGATTAAGGTGTATTAGCTGGAATGAAAGGGGTGCAGGCGTGGAATAACCAGGAATATCGCCATCTGAACCGGGCTGGGATTTGCCTGGTCATGCCTGGCACGAGCTGGTGCCGTTCAGCCTTCACTGCAGAGCTTTCCGAATTAAACTAATGCCTAACTTTGTTCTTTCAAGGTGTGGGGGGAGGGATTTTCCCTGGCAAAATGAAATCCAGCTCCCAGGGCAGAGCAAAGCAGCGGTGCCGTCAAAAAGCCCGTTCGTTCTCCTCTGCGTCCCCTCTCAGCCCCCCTGGTCCTTATGGCTGACCCCCTGCCCACTCGCTGGACGCTGTCTCTGTTCGTGTCCCTCCAGCTGGAGCAGAAGCAGAAGGAGGCCCTGGAGCTCCTGGAGCAGAACCGGCACCTGCAGGACCAGCTGAAAGTGGCTCTGGGCCGGGAGCAGAGCGCCCGGGAGGGCTACGTGTTGCAGGTAGGAGAGCGGTGGCGGGGGAGAGAGAAGTCCATCTTCCTCTGAGCCCAAGGGGGACCCTGGTGGGCTTCAGTCCAGGGTGCTCGTGGGGGCATCTTGGTTGACGCAGAGATGTGCACCACCGAGTGGGCTCCAAGAGATTTGACCTTCTTGCAAATATTGCTAATTCTGTAGCTTTACCAGAATCACCTGCTTAGCAAAACTTCTGATCTGGGGTGCAGTGGACAGGAAATAGCATTACCTTGGGGCATCCTTGAGAGAAAACAAAACACAACCATGGTAGGCAGGTGGAACCTCAGCAAAGTCCACCTCTGATCCATCCCACACTGTGTTTGCCTATTCTCTTTCCCTCTTTGTGTGGCCCAGATATTCCCCTCGGGCAGTGGGGTGCACGTAAGGCTTTCTAAGCCTCTTGTAGCCCAGCAGTTGCTCCTGGACAGGGAGTTGGTGAGGCAGTGACATGGGCAAACACACAGGCGTGTATCCTGGGCCCATTCCCCGCAGCCAGAGAGGGGTTTGCACCAGGAAAACCTGTCATCTTGGATCGCTCTGGTGGTTTCTTCTGTTACAAGGTGCCTTTCCTCAGCAAAGCCTAGAATTGTGTTTTGGAGGTTCTGGCAAAAGAGGCAGGAGAATCCCTTGTGAAGCCTTTCATTCCCTCCTCCAAACAAAGCCTACTTTTCCAGCTCTTCCTCTGGGAGCATCCGAGCCTGGAGAAGCTGTGACACCTGCAGGGCAGCTTCTGGCTGCTCTCATGGGTCTGGTTGGTGCAGGGGCAGCATTTTGACCTGCTCAAATCTGCTTGGCCAGACTGGCTCTGGATCAAAGTGGCCGTGCTGTGGCAGCAAACCCAGTGTCAACACTGAACTTTGTGTCCTTATTTCTCACGGGAGGAATTTCTCCTGAAGAAGTGGCACAGGCAGTGGGGCCAGCCCAGGTTGGGGAGCCTTCCTTGCCAGTGGTCTCCTTGAAGGAGTTATCAATGCATTTATTTCCGCAGTCCCTGAGCTGACAGAGCTTGCTTGGAGGAGTTCCACTGTGTTGGAAGAGTTACTAACTCCCACTTCCCTGGGGCAAAGGCATCTGACCTCCCTTAGCCTGGAGCCTGGAAAAATCAGGGAATGGGGCTAAAAACTGGATGCTGAATCCATAGCTGTGTTGAAGTTGGCTGTAGGACCTCGGTACAAGGAGAGGGAGCAAGAGGGGAAATCTGCAGAAGGGCTGCAAATCATGGCTGCAGTGAGAAGTGACCCAAACTTTGACCTAGAAGCTGGAGAGATGTTTTGGAAGGGTTGGAGGCTTTTCCTTGCTCCAGTCTAATTGTTCTGGGGGTTTCCCTTCTGTTTCCCTGGGAGCAGAGGGATTAAAGTCCTGTTGCAGAGGGGAGTAACCCCACCAAACCCTGCTGGGGTGGAAAGAATGGAATCGCTGGGGGGGTGCTTGTTTTGGATGGACCCTCTGAATTTCATGTGCCCTCCACCTCTGTCATGCCTAATTTTGGAGGGGTTCCTACATTGTCTGTGGGGAGGGACAATGGAGGAGCCTGACTGCTGCCAGCCCCATCCCTCATGAGCTGCCCGGGGGGGGCACCGACCCCTTCTTGGCAACGTGACCAGCCCCGTACAGACCCCCGGGGGCTGCCCCGACGTGAAAAGACGCTGCACGTTTCACAAGGCATCTGCTGAGACCCCCACCCCCATGCATGTGCCCTGCACCGAAGCCTCCCCCAGCCTCCTGTAACCCCTCTGTCGCTCTGAGCTTCCTCGGGATGGGGCACCCCAACTTTGAACCCTACTGGGATAAACGACAGGGGCTCCTGCTCCTCACAAACCAACTGGAGATGCCCCCCAGCTCCTGTCAGGGTTGGAGGGAGGGGGGGGCACGTACTAACCTGTCCCGGGCGGATGTTCTTGCATGTTTTTTTGGTGTAAAGCATGAAATTTAACTTAACATAACTGAGTGTCACATCTGTGGGCTTTCCTTATCAGCAACCAGAGTACAGCAAGGCAGGCCAAATTCCTAGGCTTAACGCTGTGCTTCTCTCGCCTCTTCCTGTCTGTGTATTTTTTTAAAGATACATAATATCTGTCGCCTTTTGCATGACTCTCTCTCGTGAGTTTTCTCTTTGCATGCTACATTGCTTTGTTATGAATCTCACAAAGGTTGGTTTCTGTTATTTTACATTCTCATCACACCTTTTCCCTCCCTTCACTTGTCAGGCTTTTTATTTTGTCTTTTGTTGGGTTTTTTTTGTTTTGTTTTTTGTTTTTTTATTTTTTTGCAGGTGATTAGATCCTCCCTAGTCTTAAACTTTAGCATAACAACATCTCTTTCATGCGATGAGCAGCCACTAAGTCCTGTTTGGCAGTTACAGAAATGACATCGCCGGCTGTCCTGTCTCCCTGCGTTTGGGTGGGATGTGATGTCATTTGCTGTCACCTCACTTTCTGTTGTTGCTTTTGGCCGGTAGGACTGTGTTACCTGAACTGTGCACTTTTTGTTTCACATACATGAAAAAAAAAAAAAGAAAAAAAAAGAACAGATACACTAAAAAAAGCAGTTCCTTTCTTCTCGACCTGTTCTCATCCCTTCCTCCTTCTCACCCTTCCCGTTTTTCTCTCGTCTGTCCGTCTCTGTTTTACTGCTGGTGTTTCTTTTTCATTGTTTTTTGGTTCTATTTGATTTTGGGTTTTGGTTGGTTTTTTTTTTTCCTTTTAGCCTGTTACTGTACAGCTGTTTTGATGTTGTGGTCCGTGTTTTTCTGTTACTGGAAAGCAGTTGTCGCTCATTCAAAAAAAAAAAAAAAAACCCTAAAAAAAAAGTTGGTTAAAACAAACAGAAAAATTGTGCCAAGAACAAATCATCCCAATTGGAGCATGTGGGTAGCAGCCAAATCGCTGCGAGGAGCGTTTCCATGGCCTGCCTGGCCAGAGGTGTGACACTCAGAGGGGAGTGCCAAGAGTGTTACTAATCTACTATTTAATCAATTTTTTTAAGACCGAGGTGGCCGCCTCGCCATCAGGTGCCTGGCAGAGGCTTCACAAAGTCAACCAGGACCTCCAAAGCGAGCTGGAAGCCCAATGCCAGCGTCAAGAGCTGATCAATCAGCAGATTCAGTCGCTGAAGCGCAGCTACGCCGAGGCCAAGGACGTGATCCGGCACCACGAAGCCGAGATTCAGAGCCTGCAGGCGAGGCTCAGTAACGCGGCGGCCGAGCTCTCCATCAAGGAGCAGACCCTGGCCAAGCTCAAGAGCGACCTGAGAAGCGAAAAAGAGAAAGCCAAGGAGCAGCTGGAGGAGTGGCAGCACGGCGAGGCCGCCCTCAGCTCCCAGCTGAAGGCCAGCGAGCAGAAGCTGAAGAGCGCGGAGGCTCTGCTCCTGGAGAAGACCCAGGAGCTGCGGGACCTGGAGATGCAGCAGGCTTTGCAGAGGGACCATCAGAAGGAGGTGCAGCGTCTCCAAGACAGAATCGCGGACCTGAGCAGGCAGCTGAACGTGAGCGAGCAAACGCGGATCCTCATGGAGGAGAAGCTGCAGAAGAATTACGAGGCTTTGCTGGAGAGCTGCGAGAGGGAAAAGCAGGTCTTAATCCGGAGTCTGAAGGAGGTGGAGGAGAAGGCAAACGAGTACGAGAACCAGCTGCAAAATACCGAGCAGCAAATGGAGATTCTGCAGAAGGAGAAGCTGAGTGCAAAGTTCGAAGGCAGTGAGCTCGTCCACCAGCTGGAGGAGCAGCTGGTGATGAAGGAGGCCAGCATCCAGAAACTCGCAGAGCACATCAAGGAGCTGGAAAGAGAGAGAGATCAGATCAAATGTCGGTTCCACGAGCTCATGAATCAGGTTGCCGAGTCGGATAACGAAGTTGCCAAGCTGCAAGCAAAGTTGAAGATGGAAGAGACCAACTACCACAATCTGGAGCAATCGTTCGAGGAGGTGTCGGATCAGTTCCAGGGTGTGCAGAAGGTGCTGAAAGAAAAAGAAGAAGAGCTGAGACACGTTAAGGAAATGCACTTGAGAATTGTGGAGAAGAAAGATCAAGATCTCAGTGAGGCTTTGGTTAAAATGGTTGCTTTAGACAGCAGTTTAGAGGAGACTAAAGTAAAGCTAAAGGCCAAGGAGGAGGCTTTAAAGAAATTAGCTAGTGTAGGCACAGGTCCATGTGCTGAGGAGGTGGAAGACCTTGGCCCCAATCTCGAGGCTGATGAAAGTCATCCATCCCAACTGGGGCAGCCTCTGCAAACTCAGGATGTCCTGCCAGCTCTGACTTACGCACTGAAGGAGGAAGAAGAGGATGAGGTTCTTGAGACCAGCCAGAGGCAAGTAGAGGAATTTGGCTCCCCATCCAAAGCTGTGGAGCTCCAGGACCAAGAGTCAGTTCAGAAAGCCTTAGCAAAGCCTGATGTAGGAATCATGGGGGCCAAGAGGCAAAGGATCCGTTTCTCAAGCATCCAGTGCCAAAAATACATTCATCCAGATGGATCAGAGAAAAACTGGACGAGCAGTACCTCTTCAGACACGAGCCAAGACAGATCGCTGTCTGAAGAGAGCATGTCATCAGAGCCAACTCTTGGTTACCCATCATCAGGAACAAGCGACTCCGAGACCTATCTCTCCATCATCCATTCCCTGGAAACCAAACTTTATATTACAGAGGAAAAACTCAAAGACGTGACGATGAAGCTTGAAAGCCAGCATGGCCATAACCAGGAGACACTCATCGCCCTCCACCATCAGTGGGCCAGCACGGAGTCTCAGCTGAGGGAACAACTTCAGACCAGCTTATCCCAAGTCAGTGCTTTGATCTCCCAGCTGGAGAGCGAGAGGCAGGAAAAGTTCAAGCTCATAGAAAGTCACGTTAACGAGCTGGGAGGTTTCCAAATGAAAAATGATCAAGCGCTGACTTGCTTAGAGAAGTGTAGGGAGCAACTGAGATCGTTGCCCAAGTCAGACAAGGAAAAAGAGGGTGATTTGTTCCTTGTTACTCTCTCCAGCATGGAAACAACCTTATCGAGTGCAATCCAAGCCTTGAGAGGGGCGCCAGTCCCATCGGAGTATCAGCAGAGTGAAAGCCTTATCACGGAAAGCCCCGCTCCAGAAGGAGGTTTTTTAGGAGAAGAGGAGCACGTCTCCAAGGAGCAGCGAGCAGAAACATTTGACGCCAGCCAGCTGAGATGGCTTTCTGAGAGAGTGGCATTTGAGGCCTCTCTCATCAACCAAATAGCAGAGTCTTTGAAAAATGCAAGCTCTGAGATATCTCAACTTCTGAGAGAGATCCAGGGAACGGCTGAGGTGGTTTTGCTGGAGCCGGCAAATGTTTCTCATACAGCAGTCGACTTGGCCAACGTCCTATCTAAGAAGCTGCTGCTGGAAGGGGAGTTCTGGAGCCAGGTGGAGGAGCTGAGAGTGCACTTGAGCACCAGAGAAGGAGAAGCCGAGGGCAAAACAGAAACAACAGGTTTGGGCTTTTCTCCATGTTTTCTCAGTTCTGTAGCAGACGCTACATTGATCAAAGCAGAACTTGGGTTTGTCGCACAGAAAATGAGAGAATCTTTTCATCAGAGATTAAAAACAATTGAAGAAGACCTCCATAACACCAAAACAGCTCTCCAGCAGCACAAATGCATGTTGGAGGAGATCATCAAAGCGTACAGGACTCCTGATTTTGACAGAGTTATGCACCAGATTTCTGAAGCACTTGAAATTCAAAAAGATGCTTCAGAAAGAACCCAAATCTCCTGGGACGGGAACCGTCTGCAAATGGTGCCGTGTCAGGAATTAACCAAGGGAGAGGAGGCTGGGAGCCTGCCGGACCGTAGCAGTGAAGCTCTTGTTTCCATTCAGGAAGATCTTGCCCAACAGCTGAAGGACAAATCAAATGTTCTGAGAGAAATCTCTCTTGCCTTACTCTCTCTGCCTCCTGAGGAGGCAATGAGAGACTGTCAGAAGCTCATGAAGATATCTCAGAACCTTTCATATCATTCGTGCATGGGAGACCTGGAACGGTATTCCTCTTTGTTAGTCCAAGATGCAATTGTCCAGGCTCAGGTTTGTTATGCTGCTTGCAAAGTCCGGCTGGAGTATGAGAGAGAGCTGAAGTCCTACAAGGAGTCCTTGCAGAGCATGGACGTGCTCTGCCAGGAACGTGTGAAGACGGTCTCTCTCCTTCGGGATGAGTATGAAGACTTGCTCAGAAAGCAGCAGGGTGAGTACGGCGAGGTGATCGCCATGCTCGAACGGGAGAATGCTGATCTCAAAGCAAAGGTGTCCCAGCTTGACAGCCAGCGAAGGCTCTTGGAGGAAGAAGAGGAAAGACACAGCAAGAGCTTGAGTGAGCTGCAGGGACGGTACGAGGAGGAGATTCGAAACGTGATAGAGCAGTTAAACAGGACAGAAGATGCTCTGAAGGCTGAGAGGACAGAGGGCCTCAGTCAGCTGGACGCCATCGTCCGTGACAAGCAGAACATGGAGCAGTATCACTTGGAGCAGATGCAAATGCTGGAGGACAAGTTCCAGGCCAAGATCAAGGAGCTGCAGGTCATCCACGGCGAGGAGCTGCAGGCGTTGCAGGAGCACTACAGCCAGAACCTGCAGCGCCTGCAGGAGACCCTGGACGAGTACCAGAGGCAGCACCCAGAGGTGTCCCCCGCGGCGGGCCCGGGTGGTGGGGACACCTGGGTGGCCAGTGAGACGGGTGGCACCGGGCAGGGCCCCGGCAGTGACCCGGACTCCATGCACGGCCTGAGGGAGCGCATCCAAGAGCTGGAGGCCCAGATGAACGTCATGAGGGATGAGCTGGAGAACAAGCATCTGGAGGGGAACGCTACCACATTGAGGGAAAAATACCAGAAAGACTTTGAAAACTTAAAGGTGTTGATACGTTTAATGCTTTACGCTTTCTGCTGCTGAGTGTGCAGGACCTGTTCGGTCCTGGGGTTCACTTGCTGAACCCAGGGTGTCCCCCAAAAGAGCCATCACACCGAAGAAAGCCCCAAAGTGATAAAAAGGCCTCCGTAAAGCATGGCATTTCCCTTTTCTCCATTCTGGGGTATTCTAAATGCATTGCTGAGGGCTTGGTCTCGGTGAGAGGGTTGGCTATTGGAAGTGGTCTCTGCCTGTAGAAGGAAGGAAGGGTTTCAAAGTAGCTTGATAACTACACGTTATCTTTCAGTATGGAGACCGAAGAGTTTATCCTCGTACCTGAGGTGCAAGTTTTGTTTGTGACTTCCCTGTAGAAACATTCCTCAACTCTGTCTTTTCCAGTCTGATCAAATCTCTGGTCTGTCTCTGCTGCCCTCAAAAACGAAAGATGAGATGGAAACCCAGTGCTCTCAAAATGTCTGTTCCTGAGGAAAGAAAGTAGCTGCAAACAGATGCCAAATTTTGTAGTTAAAGCAAAGCTCCTCTGCACCAGGCTGCAAGGAGAACAACCCTGGTGTTGGACACCAGGTTCTTCACACAACAAACAGTGCACAGTTACGGGAAACCCAGGCTAGGTGTAGAAGAACCATTGCAGTGGCAGTAGAGTGCCTCTGTTGAGATAGCTCCACCAGTCAGGACCAGCTGTGAAACCAGCCTGAAATGTTACAGCATCCAAAAAACCCTCTTGGGTTTGTTGTTTTGCTTTTGATAGGAAAGCATTTCCAGTTATGCAGTGGGTTTAGAGCAGTAGAGGACTCTCAGCAGCACTCAGGAAGGCTTCCAGGTTGAAAGGGCAGTGGTGGGGGCTGCACTCAGAGGCTTTCATAGAGTGATTGTTCTCCAGAGTCGGAAAAAAATGTGGGTGAGCTCATTTCCAGCCATGAAATCTTCAGCTCACATTTGGGCTGGGGGGAAGGATGGCTCAACTCTGGCCAAAAGCTGTTTTTAGCATGCAGAGAGCAGTATGTAATCACAGAATGGTTTGATTTGGAAGGGACCTTAAAGATCATCCAGTTCCAAACCCCTGCCATGGGCAGGGACACTTCTCACTAGACCAGGTTGCTCAAAGCCCCATCCAACCTGGGTTTGAACAGTAGTTCTGCTGTGTCCCAGCTGGGGTGAATCAGGCATGTGGTGGAAACAGGAAGGAAGCTGTAGTGTTCACTGAATGCTATGTCCTCCGTCTTAACCCTTAGGAAGGAAAAACCTTTCTTGAACCCCCAACTCAAGTCAGCGGGACACAAGGGTAACACCTTGCCCAGGGAACCAGGCACCAAACAGAGTTGCTTATACTGGGCAACGGTGTTCCTTTGGAAGAAGCAAAAAGGCCAGCACCAAAATAGAGGCTGCGAAGTCATAGAATCATATGGGGTTGGAAGGGACCTCTGGAGATCATCTAGTCCAACCCCCGCACCGGAGCAGGTCTACCTAGAGCAGGTTGCACAGGAACTTGTCCAGGTGGGTTTTGAATGTCTCCAGAGAAGGAGACTCC
>JAOWAV010000065.1:4660199-4688101 GCA_028571045.1 Scolopax bukidnonensis
GGACCCCCAGGGGCTCGGTGTGCTTCAGGAAAGGGGACTAGGTGGATGGAAGCAGCGAAGAGCTGCCCCTGACCTCTCCCCTGCCTGGGTGTGCTGAGGAGCAGCTCCCTCTAACCCTTCCCAGCACCCATGGGCCCCGTTGCCTCGACAGGCCCTGGCTGAGGGGACAAGGGTGGCAGAATTGGTTAAAAAGCCATGTGGCCACAGGACAGTGCGGGTCTCTCACACCTCCTGCCCTTCAGCCTCAGGCAGAAATGGTGCTGGAATGAAGAAATATCCCACTTTGATCAGTTTGTCTTTAACATATTATCATTTGGAGGGAAGGAGGGCGGTGAAAGATGGCTGCAAACGTGCTTTTTTATTAATTAAGTTGTGCACATTCCAGCTCTGGCTGACGGCAAAAGGAGGGCCCACGGCCTAATCTGTGAGCTGTGGGAACTTGCCCAGACAATTATTTGCTAATCCTGCACATAGATCTGTTCTGGCAGGCAAGCACATCTGCTTTAGAGAATAAAGTCATATGAGGAAAGGCTGAGGGAACTGGGCATGTTTAGTTTGGAGAATAGGAGGTTGAGGGGGGACCTCATTGCCCTCTACAGCTCCCTGAAAGGAGGGTGTAGAGAGGTGGGGTTGGCCTCTTCTCCCAAGGGAATAATGACAGGAGCAGAAGTAACGGTGTGAAGTTGTGGCAGGGGAGGTTCAGATGAGATAACAGGAAGAATCCCTGGAGGTCTTTAAGAAACATGTAGACATGGCTCTTTAGGGCATGTTTTAGTGCCCAAGATTATTGGTTTGTGGGGTGGTTTTTGTTTTGATTTTTTTTTTTTTTTTTTTGGTGATCTGAGATCCCTTCCAACCATGATGATTTTGCGATTCTGTTTTAAGCTATGCAGGAGCACTGGGTTTATACCCTTCAGCAACTCTCCCCCTTCTTTCCTGGGGGTATTTTATACCTGCTAGATGAGTGCTTTCCTTGCCCTAGCTCAAAAATTATACATTTGTCCATGCTACAGCTCTGTTTGGGATCAGGAGGGAGACTAGAAGCCGCAAGCCTGACCTGGTGATCACCGTTTTACTCTCTTGGAAGAAACCACACCTCTGTTCAGAAACACAGGCTCTGCAAACAGGTGCTCCATCTGCAGGTTAGCCAGAGGCTAGGATTTAAATTGGGATTGCTTGGGAGAACTACTCTTCAAAAGATTAAAAACAGTTCTGCAATCGAGAAGCTCTAAATGCCAAATAATGTCTTACCTGTTCTGTTATGCATCTCTGAATTGCATAACCAATGCAAGTGGTTTTTGAAGTGATAATGTCTTTTTTCCAAGTATCTGTTTGCTGTTTGAATATCCTGCGGTTGTTTTGTGTCCAGTTAAGCATTTTCAGTTTATACATGGAGCAAGAGATGCTCAGATATATACAAGAAACAAATACCCCTTAAATTCTGTTAATTGGATCAAGGCTAAGGCGCAGAAATTACCTTGGGGATCAACCCCTGCTTCCCCCACCCTGACACAGACACACATTGAAAATCAACACAAAACTAGGTTTTGTCCATTTTACAAAAATAGCTCTTCATGAGATTTAATGCCTGTCTCTATTTTACAGATGTTCCAGACAAAAATCAACCTGCATATTTTATACAGAAGAAAACTCGTGACAAGTTGGAACATCCCCTTTGAGCTTGAATCTTGTTTGAATGAGTGTAGAAGGTCACCTGGGTAAAACCTGCCTCTAACTTGTTAAAAACCTCTATGGTAACATCAAGTTTTCCCAACAATGATCCAGGAAAAAAAAAAAAAAAGACAAAAAAGAAAAGACTTCACAACAAAAACAGTAATTCCTTACAATACAGATAAGGAATATCTGTGTAGGTAATTAAAAAATGCACCAATGTTTCCATGAACTATTAAGCATTCAAAATGGCTACTATAGATTTATATAAGAAGGGAGCACCTACAGGTTGGATCTTTTCCACTTAATTAGGAAGCTACAAAACTGTTTCTGAAGACAGAACACCACCAGCAACCTTACCCTGGCGAGGTTATCTTCATTACCTGAAAGTTTTGCAACCACAGGCAAAACAAGGTGCATATTTTACCCTCCCGAGAGGCAAGCAGGCTGCATTTTGAGATTTCTTATATTACAATTCTCCCTCCCAGACAAGATTGCCAAAGCAAACACTGAACCTGTCTCAAGTTAAGATATAAATAAATAAAGTGGAGTGACAGGACTCCAATAGGATATCCTGACTTATGCTACAGCAGAAAATAAGTCTCTTCTTAAATCCGAGCATAAAGTGGCTTGAAATAATTTACACGTGATCCATACCCTGTGACGTGTCACTTATTTTTGGTTCTTGTCGGCATTTAGGAGACTTATGTGGGATTTGGAGAGATTAACTATATCCACTCCCCGGAGTTCCGGATGTTGTCACAGGTATCCCAGTCTTGCCAATGAAATCTAAAACTGAGGTCTACTGCCGCACCATAATGCTTAATGAGGACAGCAGGAGATTTTAATTAATTCACGCTGATTCTTTGAGTGTTGCCATATTTTAGTCTTGAGCGTGAAGGTCTAGAATTAGAGTTGCGTTTCGGGACAGACAGCAGCACTATTTATTAGCACTTATTAGTCCGGTCTCACAGCAATCAGAAAAGACTCAAGTCACTCTTCAAGTTAGTTTGAGGACCAGAAGAACGGTGATGGAGTTTCACCGTTCCATCATCCCATGCTGGGGGGGCTCAGCAGAGGCAACTCGGGGTTCCCTGCCATTATCTGAAGGCAGCAAGTGAGGTTTGGGCACCTTTTAGTTCCGGGATTCCGAGGACGTGGGGCTACGAACTGTTGACATCAGGTGGGACTTGTAGGTCTTGCTCAGGCCAGTCATCCAGAACTTGAGAAGCTTGACGTTGTCCTCCTCTGCAGCTCCCAGAATGCTCAGCAGTTTTTGGGTATCCTCCTTAGGTCTGCTGTCCACTTTAGTGAATTTAAAGAGGACCTTCACTTTGCTGCAGAAACAAGAAATTCCTGTCACTATTACAATGGTCTTGGATGCATCAAAGAGGGAATGAGTAGTATCTGTACCTTCTCTCAGAACCTCCTGCAACTAAATGTTAATAAAAGCTTCAAACAATATCCCATGGAGATGATTATTCTCATGCTTTGAATTAAGAAGGTGGGGGGGAGAAGAGCACAAGAGAAGGGGGGGATTCTTTAGGGGGAATTTTCATTTTCAGTAGTAATTTGTATAATTCTACTCTGGCTTTTCATTCTAGCAAAAAGTAGAACTATTAATTGTGACAACTGGGAATCTCCCCGGGAGACACACGCAGTGCCCATCTGGCCTTTGGGGAAATGCACAAAATTGTCACGTTCTGTGAATTATCTCACATGACCCCCTGGTTTTCCTTTCTAGCTCCCTGCACCTTTGAAATGCAGCGCCTGAAGGTGCAATCACAACATCTTTTTGGCATGTTACCTGCAGTGGAACATAGCCCACGTTGACAGGCACATAGTATTTGCATACTTAATCCTCACCATATAGATGAGGCAGACAAGTATTGTCATGCAGGTCACCTACAGGTGCGTGAACTCAAGCGTAAAGGTTAAGAAGTGCTGAAAGTCAGAAAGATTTGGGAACTCAGATATTCTCAACTCCCAAAAGTAAAGCCAACTCCTCCCTCAAGACTAAAGCTGGAGTTACCTGCCTGCAGGGCTGCCCTGGACTCTGCAGGGTTAGTGCCAGAGCTGCGTCTCCGAAAGCAAACACGCTCGTACTTACTTCATCCACTCCTCCTTCAGGCAAACGAGGCACTGATCCACGACGTCTACGGAAAGGTTCTGGTTTGTCAGGGCAGCTTCGATCTTGTTCAAGATTGTGGGGCCAACTGCAGGGTTGGAAAGAGGAAGGAAAAAGGGTGAGAAAGAGGAGACACTGGTCGTGGGGCCTTCGTTTTCTCCAAACCCAGTTTTAAACCAAAGTTGTTTAGATTTTGTTGTTTCTAGCACCGTATCAAAAGCTCATTAAAAAAAAGCCAAGTTGTGAAAAACCTTCATGCTTTGTATAGTATATGAAAAAAATAAAACCCCTCAATTTTAAAGCCTCCACTTACTCTTGATTTAATCATCTTCTTATTAAGGTCAGCTCCAGCAGGATATTTAGTTAAAAAACAAACCAACAACCAACCCAAGGCATTCCTTTCCTGGACCACTTTTTGGCATTCCCTAGGAGACTATTTTCCCAGCAGTTTGTGGCCTTGTAAGTTTGATGCTGTGGTGGAGAAAATCACCTTTCAGTGACTATTTTTGTCCAGAATCTTCTCTGCATCACACCCATGTCTTCAGAGGACAGAGCAGGAAGGATTTGCCACCTGACAAGTCTTTTGAGAGTCAGAAAGGCCAATTCACCTAAACCAAGACTTCCCAGAAAACCTTGAAATAGATGGACCCGACTCAAATCACATCTGGGTGCAAGTGTTCAAGTCCTTTAATAAACCAGCCAAAAAAAAAAAAAAAAAAAAAAGAGAAAAGAGGAAAAGAGAGAAGCCCTGGGCATTTCTGTATCAGCCATACTTGTCTATCAAGTGGAACATGGGGGATGAGGAATGTCATGGTCCTTATAAGCTAGACTTACTTAAACTAAACACACAAGTATTCCAGAAAATGTTCATTATGGGTTACAGAATCATTTTCCTACAATTGCTACTGTACCCATGTACTCATACCTGAAAATTAATAAATGAAATGCTGATCAGGCAAAGCAATGATCAGGCAAAGCAAATCCTCTGCAATTAAAAAGACTGTGGTAAACCTCACCTCAAATAGTATTACCCCTGTTTTATATTGACCTGGCTTCTACTCAGAGCTCCTTAAGGGCCACTGCTTGAACAGCAGAAAAAAAACAGTTGAGGATCAAAATGCTCTTTTAATCTCAATGATACGGGTTATTTCTGCCTTCAAATCACCCACCTCGATCTGCTGCAACAGGGCTGCCACTGGTGACAACAAACTCGTACTTGTTGAGGGACTGCTCATCCTCAAACAGGGTTGGGTAGAGACTGGAGCGTGTCGCAGCGCGAACTTCCACAAGGACTGCAAACTCTAGAGCAACAAGAGCCCAAAAGAACATGAACTGTACCAGCCCAGATTCTAAAATCCAGCTATATACCCTGCTCTGAGAAAGCACGGCTCTGTCAGCTTAAAATATTTGGCCCAGCATTATCCTTTCCTCCTCAATAGGAAGCAGGGCTGACAGCTATAGCATAGTCAGTGCTTAAAGCAGGTGTCACACCATTCAGCTACTGAACAGGCAGATGTTCCACAGGGATATGGAAAAAAAAACCCTCTAAATGGTATAGGTTTACTGCATGCAGCATTGTTAGATGATCTGCCAATATTTAATTAAAAAAAAAAATAATAATCTGTGTCCTTTAACATAAAATTATAGGGAAAGGAGAGGGTTCTGCAGCAGGTTCTTACCAGATGACAGAATGTGGGATGGGATTTGGACGTGTGGGCTCAGCCCTAGGAAGTTACACCGATACGCCTCTTCGTACTGGTCACTGTAGGGGATGATCCGCACACAACCCACAGGCAGCATGGTCTGAAAGAGGACAGAGACACGTCACGAGAAACACCAGAGCTAAACCAGTAAAGCACAATTTTCTCCTGATTTCCAGGGCCAGCCAAGAATTGGAGCAGATGCTCTTGATCTGGGGGATGCGAAGTATCTTCCTCAGCTTGAAAGACCATGCAGTTGCTGAGGACAACCAAGATGTGCAAAAGTTGAGGTTTTTTTGTTTGGTGTTTGGTTGTTTGGTTGATTTTTTTATTGTATTTTTCTTTTTCTTTCCAAATCACATCATTTAGAACATATTCTCCCCAAGACTGTATTGTCAGAGACAGATCATTAGGAGAGATCATTACCAGAGTAAAAAACAAGCAGCCAGGAAACAAAGGAAAAAGTTTCTACCCGTAGCACGTCAAAAGCAGACTGGACAAGATCCATATCTCGAGCTTTCCAGATGACCTGGTTCCCCATCAGAACATGCCAAGCCAGCATGCGGAATGCTGATGCCCCAAGAACCTGGGAAAAAAGATCCACAGACATTCTGCATTGGTTATAAAATTTGGTGAAATGTCCAGTTTGCCCTGTCACAAACAATGACTGCCACATAAGAAAATGGCTGGAACCCAACAGCAGAAAATACCATGATAATTTAGCTGCTCTGTCCACAGATTAATAGCTCTGAATCACAGCACCAAGGTGAGTATTTCTTTGAAAGGTGTCGGACTGTCAAGCAAAACAATATACAACTTCACTGAGACTATAACAACTTTCAGGCATTTCCCTGCTCTGAGTTATGTTCACAACAGTGGTTCAGGCAGGAAAGATGAAACAATATCCTCAGGCAAGCCCCCAAAGGCACACACTGGCAGTACAGTGGTGTAGTTCAATAGCTTCAAGCATTCTAAATTGGGAGACGGTAGAACAAAAGGAGCCTAAAGACATAGAGCAGGTATTTGTGAGGAGTATCCAGGTAAAAAAGTTGGAGACTAAATCAAAAGCACCAAACCTTCCCCCTCATCCAGGTAACTGGAAGCACTGGAAAAAAGCTAGAACCATTGGTTCTGTTTCTAAATCATTTTTTCTCCATCTGAAACACTGTTGTTTTAAGCAAATAATACCTGAAGATGCTGCACAACCTCTGTATTAAATTACTGTCACTGCTCTAGGGAAGAGGAAAAAAGTACAGAATTAGAGAGAAATCATATGATCCCATCACACATGACCGATGATGACTAGAGGCCCACGTGACCTCAGAGATGCAGTTAACACCGTGTTACCAACTGTGTTGAACACAGAACCAGGAAAGAAGTGCAAACTGCAGGAAATAAATAGCTTTTCAAGAAACATTATCCGGAGAAAAGAGGTTATTACCCTGTGAATTCAGCATCAGAGTAACTGTGCTCCTCTTACCTGTCTCATGTGCCTGAGAGAGCGAAAGACGGATAATCTTCTGTGAGCCACGTTCCAGCTGTTGCAATCTGGCATCAGAGATGTTTCAGGTGAACATTTAGAGAGCTCCTGCCCTTCTACAACATCCAGCTGGGAAGAAGGCTTCTCTTCTTCCTCGGAACCATCCCAACCTTCTGACTCTTCTTTCAGGTCTAGGCAAAAAAAAAAGGTAGAGCGGTCATACAAATTGTTCTAGGTCTCTAGGTATGGGAACTGCTCAGAAGTGCTTACACACACTGCAGACAACTGCTTTTGTCTGCGTGGGGTTCAGAACGCAGTAACTCAAAGTACCAGCGTCACAGCCACCCCCGAGGTGTTAATGAAGTTTCACAGTTCAGATACAGAATAACCACTGAAGGGTCAAGAAGGAATTTTCATCTTCTACAGGACACAAAGTCTCATCTTTTGACCAGCTGTGTGTTCTCTGTTCTTGCTTTAAAGGTCACAGCCAAATCTTTGAGGCAGGTTTTGTAGATTCTACTCTAAATGGATTAATAAAAATAATCCAGCGCAAGAAAAATTGTTAAGAATTTTGCAGAAAAAGGAGCAAGAAGTTCATATACTGTGACTGCAAATTCTTCTGGCTGTAGAGATTTACTGGGAGGGCCAACCCAGCCAGAGAGAACAATAATCATGATGATGCAACACTCCTACATGAGTAACAAACACCACATGTGCGTGCAGAGAGCCCATGAAGCCAAGGGCCTTGATTGCACGTTCCTGTCACAGTCATCTCCACATGGGAGAGCACGTCAGCTACTGCAGAACTACCACTAAGTTGATGAGAGATGGCTGCACTCACAAAGCTGCTAAAAGGACTCTCAGGGGGTCTTCCAGCTCCAGAAACTTCTATCTCACCTGCAAGTTTTTCCATCTGAACAAGGGTATCTTCTGTTGGTGCTCCCTCCAGAAGCTTCTCTGTAAGTCGGCTGCCACAAGCTTTCAAAAGCCTGGAGACACGGAAAGAAACATAAACAGGGTTTATCAAGCCTTTTTGCTTGGTTCAAAAATACAGTAAGAAACTCAGTGCCACAAACTTAACAAAAAAATCCAACCACGAACCAATTTGTGCTTCCTTTCTATGCTTTCCTTGGTGTAGTAACTATCAATGCATCTTACAGCCACTGCCACTCAAAGTCACCAAAAGGCCTACCATTTTGCAATTACTTTGTGCAACACACTTATTCCCCCCACCCCGTCCATGTCACATGTCAGTGTTGCAACCCTCGCCGTGGCATCTTTCCAGGGAAGCTGGATCAGCAACCAGGCACTGGAGCAACTGGACTCCCAGACACACTACTCTGCCAAACAGCCACATCTCACACGCTGTCTGTCACAACACACAGGCACTTCCAGGTGAACAACCACCGTGCTTCACGGCGAGGCCCAGGTACAGCAAACTGGGGGTAGAAGCGTCTTTTCTGGCTTTCTTCCATACTTAGTTTTATATTGCAAAGCATTTCCACCTTGATAGAGATGGTTTCCATCAGCAGCCACATGGAATTCACAGCAACAAGAATTCTTTTTTCCTGTCCTAAATGCATCAACTGGTGCTGCCTTTCTGTGCTTAGTTCCTTCCAATTTAGAGGCGACTTAGCAAAATCCTACTTGCTACCTCCAGAAAAAATTGCCAGAAATACTCAAATCTCATTTCCACCCTTTCAGAATATGGCAATATTCTCTTCTGGAAGGATCTGTAGAAGGTAGAAGCACAAGTGGCATTACCAAGCAAAGGAAGTGTGCAAACATGCCCACAGGTTTTCATCGTTGGTCAGTGAGGTTAAGGAGCGGGCCGCGTTGCCGTTGCGCTGGTGCAGGAAGGGGGTGAAGGCCGTGTTCATCCGCTGGGCACGCTGAGGGCACCCGTACTGCTCTGCTTCAAACACCTGCACCACAGAAGAAAGGTCGTGCAGAAAGGTAAAATTCTTACATTTTTTTATGTAAGAGCCAAAAGAAAAACCTCCCAAGAAAAAATACAAAGTGGAAAGGGGGCGTCACACACAATCATCCAAAATACATTGTAAACTATGGGGAAAGAGAGGGGACGTCTTATTCTTAGCCTGACTAAAATTATCACTAAGTAACACTTGTGCTCCAAAACCATTGTCCTTCACAATGTTAGTTACTTTAATTTCTAACAGAGCTATTGTCTGGCAGTTAGGCCTGTGAAAAGTGTCACAACTGGCTTAAAATGTGAGAAGTGCCCTGTTCCTTCTCTCCCACACCCCCAGGTACACACTGTCCTCTTGTCCCTTGTGTCAACCTCAACGACCACCCTGGCAGCAAGGAGCTGGACCAGCTTTTTGACTCAGCTGTCAATCAACTATCATAATGTTTTATTAACGTCGAGTCAAATGGACTCTGGACGCTGCTGTACCTTAAGTGCTTTGCCCTGAAGCTCATCAATGATGCCTCTAATTTTTCCCAACAAGAAAGGCCAGGAGTTGATGAGGTAAATCCGATCCATCATGATAGTGATGATGCTGTACCAGCGCTGGAAACCTCGAGCCAGGCTGTCTTTGATAAAGAAGGTGTGACTGAAGACAAAACCATGCTGTTCATCTCCAAAAAAAATAGGGCCTTCACGTCCTGGGCAGACCTGAAGGGGAGGGACAAACACACACCAAAGCAGTTAAGCACATCACAAAGCTGAAATGAACAAACTTCCCACTCTTTCACACACACTTGGTAAATAAAACAAACCTTTTTTAGATTATTATCCAAAACGTGTGGTCAAACAGACCTCCATAAATACCCTAAAAACCTTCAATTTACCTGGATTTTAAGATTTCAGCTCTACTCGACTACAATGATGTGGAGAATCCACAAGGGATTTTGCTCGTCCTGACACACAAACATTCATTAATCTGTAGTGAAGGTTCTCCCTTCACTTCTATGAGATACTGAATGTTAATGGCCTACAAAACTCAAATATTTCTTGGCACTAAACAACAGATTCCAATGTTTTTACAAAACCAGTTTATCTTACAAAGAAAAACAATACAGACATAGGAGGAAAAACAAGAGAGGGAAATTTCTGGTCTCACAAGGGCAGAGTAAGGAACTCTCAAGGTTATCAAAGATCAACCTTAAAAATTCCCACTGATCCTGGAATCCTTATCTGTCTGCTTTTTCACTTCCATGCCCTCCTTTTTTAAAGGCTGCACAGAGCAGCCAGGATCAGCAACACACTATCTTGGGTTTGAAACAAGGCTTAAGGCCATAACCCTGTACTCCACGGTGGTTACCTCGCAGCTCAGACTGCGAACGCAGGCCTGGCGCACGATGCTGAACAGCTGGGGGTGGTTTGGGTGTTGGTGACTGACATACTTGATTGAAGTCTCTTTGTCATGGCTGACATACCCAGGATGTCCTCCTGCAAGAGAGCGGCAACCCTGAAGACAGAAAAGCAAATCCAGCCATAAATGAGCATGCAGTTATCTAAAGTTTACAAAGGCCTTTACGTTTTCCTTTCAAAACGTAAGGACACGGTATTTACCCATACAGACAAGAATGCAAATGCTTAGAAGACAAGAAAATCAAGTCAGGGTCAGGATTGGAACCCAGCTCTTCCTCAGATAGAACTCTGCGATATACTTCATATGCTCTTATGCTCATGTCCCACTATTTGACTGTGAACTTGCTGCTGGCTCTACAACTGGTAAAATTCAGTAAACAGCAGCTGTGAAACCAACTGGCCTAACAAAACAGGCCATAACCTGAAAGAACAATAAATAATAAATACCTCAGAACAAGTACTAATAGTAGACAAGCATGAGAACATACATTTTCACTACTGTTTTAATTGCCTTAGTAGTTTTTTTATGTTTCCTAATCAATACTGCTCTTAAAATTACTAGACCAGACCTAATCTAATTAAGTAAATGCTCTTCAAGGATGAGAAAAGCATTCTCAGCCACAAGAGAATCACAGATCACAGGGCTTAAAGAGACCTTAACACACCATCTTGTCAAGGTCTATATGCTCAATTACAGCTCCTTCATCCCCATTACAGTTCATGAAGACTTGGACATCTTATGGTACTGGCAATCACATACAAAATGAGCGCAGTTTACATTTTCTAAAATAACTTTGCATTAGAGAATCCAAGAACCCTTTAGTTAAGCCAAGGGTCACTGATATCTGCACACAGATATTCCCACTTGCCTCACACATGTCAGACTTCTTTGGCCCTGGGCTGCTGGAGTCAGCGCTAGCACCTTCTGCTGGGCTGTGTGAGCGGATCCGACTGCTCATCTGAATGCCACCTTCTTCCTCTTCTGCCTGCTCATTCTGCCCAGAGATGTCCCCACTGCTTGCGCCTTGGGGAAGCGGGGAATGTAGAACCTCAGTACAAAAGAGGGTGCGAGGACCGTGGAGCTCACAAAAATGGCAGAGGGCAACAATAGCATTCATAGTGAGAGCTCAGCACACGTGTCAGGCCTCCTGCAGGCAAGGGGGAAAGCACACAGTATCAGCACAACAGACATTAAAGTATTTCTTAGGCCTGACGCATGTAAGCCCTGCTCTGTGTCCCTCCAGGAGCGTCTGGCCTTACACTTAGCCTAAGGGAGCAGCACAACTCCACCACAGGGTGACCTGAACACGGGCCGACCCTTCGTGCCCTGATGGGACGGGACTAGAGCAGACCGACTCCCCCCACCATCCCGTGCCCGGGTCCCCGACTCTGAGCCGGGACACCTCAGGCCCCACAGGGGTGTTGCAAGACTGGACCAGATGCCCCATTCCCGGATACCTCCGGTCTTACAGGGACAGGTTGGGGTCTGACAGACCCGACCTCCGCACCCGGACACCTCAGGCCCTGCCGGGCCCGGCGCAGCTTCGCGGCTTCCGGAGGCCTCAGGCCGTAACGGGTCGAAACCGGCCCGGCTCAGCGCCCCCGGACCCGAACGCCTCAGGCTCAGCCGCACCTCAGGCCCTATCCTTCCTGACACGGCCAATCCCCTCCGAGACCGGCCCAGTCCAGGTTCCCCGTATCCGGCCCCGCTCACCGCCGCTCCGGGCTCCCCCGCCCCGGCCCGTCCCGTGTCAGCGGGCGCCTGACACAGCCTGACCCACCGGCCCGCACCATCCCCACTGGCAGTGGGGGAGGACAGAGGGGCACACAGCTTCCCGGCTGCCCACTCGTCTCCGCCGCCACCACAAAGCAGCGAGAAGAGGAAGAAATATGTAGGGAAAAGGGAGGAGGTGACCGTTCCTACCGCGGTACCGAGCCGGTCCTTCCCGCCGCTCCCCGAGGATCCCGACACCCCCCCGGGTACGACATTGACCTGGCCCACGGCCGCCCTGTCCATAGGGGCTGGGCAGAACCATTACCTCAGGAAGGGAGGGGGGATACGAGGATCTCCGGACGACGCCTTTTTCCTTCCCTCGCAATCCCCTGAGCCGCTGTCGCTCCACAGAGAGAAGACAGTCGAGTCGAACTTCCGGCAGACGAGACGGGGCGAGCGGCCGCCTGCCAGCTTCGGGCGTTGCAGCCGGAGCGGGCTGCGATCCCCCCGAGAGGTGGTACGGTCCATACGGCGCTCTGCCCCGGGAGGGGACGGGGTGTCCCATGCGCAGGCGCCGTGTGCGGGCGGGGCGCTGTGAGGGGAAGTGGGGATGGCGGCGGGTGGGAGAGGCGTCGCTGTGGGCTCTCCTTGTCCCTCCCGTGTCCCCACCGTGGGCAGGGCCCGGTTTCTCCTCGTAACGACGCTGAATACAAGCACTGGCAGCACCCATGGGGTGTTTTAGCGCCTTAAACTAATTAGAACGTGAGGCCTCCGAGAGGCTTTCCCCACTCCATTTACAAAGCGGCTATTCTGAAGTACTTAAGTTAAACGAGGCCTTTCTTTTCCAGGCTCTTCAAAACAGATCCTCCTTCCATTAAACTGCTCTAGCTTCTCCTCAGGGTATTAAGTTTCAGGAGAAGATTATTTATCTCTGAAAAACTATGGTGGAACGGTAAACTAGATTCCCTAGCAACTGTTAAATCTTTCAAAATAATAGAAGGACTGGACCCTCCCCCCCCCCTTATCTTGGATTTGATCCCTACAGAGTTTTTAATACCTGAACAAAAGCAGTAAGTCTTCCACAAGATAAAGGTACAGATTATAAAACTTTTACTTAAATCAAAAAAAAACCAAAACAAAACAAACTATCACTAGTATCACTACAATATATGCCTCTGGATCCAAGCAGTCACGCATAGGACTAAGACATACACCGCTGAAGAAAACGATGAGATGAATTTGGTAACACAAAAATGAGGTGAATCTGATCAGATGAACAGAAATGTATGATCTAAAGTCCATCTAATCCTGGAGCCCATCTCAGACAAGGGCCAGCAGCAGCACTTTTTGAGGGAGACACACTGTTCATACAAAAAGAACTACTGTTTCTACTCGAGAGCATTCAGGAGAGCTCCGAGGAGCCACCAGCAGAGTTTGGAGAATCCCTGAGAAGAGGACATTGCCACCCAGGGCAGACAACCATGCCACCAGTTAGCCAGAACCTCATGGCCTGAGAAGCCACAAGAACAAAAGACCCCCCAGAAAAAATAAAAAACTAAGAAAAAGCCAAATTAGGAAAAAACCCTACGATCTCATTTAAGACAAACTAAGCAGAATAGCTCGTTTGTTATCTTTATTTTCCAATAGTACATTTAAACAACTTCTCAGAACTAACCTCCTCGGCCAGTCTGGCCGTGCAGAACACAGTTCCTGGGTTATACAGATCGCCTGTGACAACACATACAAGGGTGGTGCTGGAGAAGAGAGCAGGGAAGTTGTATAGATGGAGGCAGCTGGAGTTACACGACAACGGCAGTGCTACAGGAACAGTCACAGAGGTGGCCAACGGGGGCTCCTCCGTGACACAAAACCAGGAGGTTGTACACAAACTGCTTCTAACCAGGTCTTCTCCAAACCATTTTATTACCTGCTACGCAAAACCGAACTGGAGACCCCTCCTGTGGCTAAGAAGTGTAGTTGCAAGTCTAGTGCTACCTTCAGAATTCATTTGATACCTTAAAGCTAATTCAGACGCGTGAAATTACAAGTTGGGTATCAAAGCATGCACTCGGGATCTCATGAACACATCTTGTGGCCATGCTTGATGGGAAGAACAAGCCACAGGACCTCTGAGACTCTGAGGAGCAGAGCACACAGTGTTCTCATACTTGATCAAAAGTCCTTCCCTGCAATAAATACAAATTAAAACCAGAAAGCTCAAGTGTGCTCAAAGCGCCTCAGCTGACCACAGCCCATGCAATTAGTTCCAAGACTTGAAGGAGCTACTTCATTAAAAATCTGACTTAATTTCAACAGTATCTCAAGACAAGCAGACGCCAGACCGTATGTGTTTATCAAACTCATTACTTAAAAGCCCTTCCCCGAAGCACTTTTGGTGAACTCGTTATCTCTACTGATTCTACAGGTGGAACCTGATTTTGAATTTTCAACAGCAATCAGCATTTTAAGAGCACGACTATCCACCTGAGACAAGGAACTTGAGCAGTTACCTAACCTTAAAAGCATTTGCTCTCTTAAAAAATCAGATTAAGAACAAGTGTGATACATTATTTGAAACCATTACGTAGCTATTGCTACCATTCTTTTGATGTGAGCATGGATTTATTTTATCTACTTTAGGCAAAAATAAAAAATAGAGAGAAGAGAGAACGTAGCTGCTGTTTGCCAGCATTAGTTTGCTTCCAGTGCCACCACCCTGCAGCTCTCAAAGTCCACGCTCACCAAGAGGAACTACTGGTATAAAAGCTCAACTACTGAGAGGTGGACATTTCTGGTTCTTCTCCTGCATACATTCCTTCCCCCACCCCTCCAGCAAGTGAGCCCTTGGCAACGAGTGGCCATCCATGCTTTTGGCTGGGTGGCAACCTGGGGTTAGTCATTTGCAGTCCTTTCTGTGAACCCACCACACATGGGTGGAAACTCTTGGACAACCCAGCTTGAGCCCACCACGTTACTAACATCCTAATTTAACACTCCCACAGTACCAGAGGAGAAAATTGCATAAGCACAATGTTCAGCATTAAAAATCACTGCAGGATTAACTTGGGGACCAAAAAAAAAAAAAAAAACCACTTAAAAAAAAAAATCATAAATATCTTTAATTGCAAGACTGGTAAGGCAAGTTATGAAAGAAAACCCCCAAGGTTTTGCTTTATGATCAGGTGTAAAAGTTGCCTTCAAACATGGAAGTCTCTACGATAGGAAGCACAAGTACTGAATGGTGAGATACTAACGCTACAGATCTATGCTGTGTTTAATACTAAACTGCTATTTTATAACTTTAAAATTCACTCACCATCTAGAGACCAAGCTGGGGGCTTCTACTAGGAAGCACACTGCTGCCACAGAGGCTCAGCTAGAATTAAGATGCCAGTTTTAAATGGAAAACCCGAGAGTTTCTGGTATCAGCACTGGAAGCACAAATGGAATATTTTCAGCTGGGGGTGACCTGGATCCAAAGGAGCTTCGCACGGCAAGAGCCAGAAACACTCTGCTCCCAATTTGGGCTCCTGAACAAAAGCCGGGGGGGGGTTGGCAGCAGCTCCTGGTCAGGCGTTTGAGCAGGAAGCACTGGATGCCAAGCTTCTTGCCTTCTGACTTGGCAACAGGTTTATTTATGCCCAGGAGTAGGAGTTTTGCACCGACAAAGTGTTTCGAAGGTGTTTTAACAGCGAGAATCTTCAAATACATGAGAGTTACAGAAAATTAAAAGACCCTCTTGATTTAAGGAGAGAAGCACGTAAAGAATCCCAATGACAAAGTTCTCATGTTTCAAACAGTGAATTAAAAACTAGATAGCATTGCAGCATGTTATCTCCAAATAAAATCCTGCATTTTGAGAGCTGTACACAATTCTATGTTCCACGTAAAATTATTTTCTCCAGAAATAAAGATCTATAACATGGCCTTCACTTTCTACCACCACAGAAAAGTATCTGCCTGTTGAATACCTTCATGCCAATTGCCTAGGAATAAAAATTCAAATTTATTTTGGTGTTAACAACTTCATATCTAGAATCCTCCAGAACACTGAGATTTTTTTCAAATATCCTCTTGTTTAGGTCTACTAAGTCTGATCTAAGAGCAAGTGTTATTAGGAGATATTTTATACCAGAAATTTAAAATCATAAATAGATGTCACATATGGATTCCCTACAGTGATTTCTGCTTTTCAGCAAAACTACCTTACAAGGACTCGTTAAAACGCTCATCCTTCTGGGAAGAACACGGTTCTTATTTCATTTAAGAAGACAGCAGCCAGCTACACTGGGCATATCAAATTATAATGTAGAGAATTTACTTAAAATGCACCCTTCTCCCCCCACCATACATATGATAAATCTGCACTTTGAGCCAACTTTAAATACAGAATAATGAACCAGTAATTATCTTGTAAGTGAACCAACACTAGTTTGTATTCTTCCCTGAATAACACTTCTTTTTTTTTTTTCAGAAGAGAAAAAAAGGACTGCTACAGAAACACAGCAACATTCAAACCCTTTAAAACAAAAGGTAGATTATTTAATGCATTAACGATGTTAATCTGAAGATAAATAAATCCACAACAGACTTTTAAGTTTCTTTTGAGATTTCCTTTTTCTTTGCAGAGAGTATTTCTGATATTATACAGTACTGAGAGGGTGTTCTTTTATTTTCTTAATGTCCAGGTGAAAAGCAAAGCTCAGTTCTCTCTGCTCTCTTCGTGGAACTCCTCAATGCCCTGTTCCAGGCGTGATTCTTTCATAAGCTTTTACTTGAAAGCGGAGTGGTGAGCAACATGAATTTCAGGAATAACTGGATGGTTTGGTCCCTGAGTCATCTTCTTGAGAGCCCATACTCTGGAAGGGAGAGTTATTTGTTTTCAAAAACAGGTTTGAAGGTTTACCTTTGAGACACACAGTTCTTTGAAGTTAACAGGTAGGAAAATAAAGAACATATGAAACAACATGCACTTCCTTTTTGTTTTAAAGCATGATGTTTATGTACACATCATTATTAATAAGTGATTATTAATACTGTAAATACTGACATCCAGTGCAACACATCCTCACTGCACTGAATCTGACATACTCTTACAAGACACTAAATCAATTACCTTCTGCACAAACTGAGGGTTCACAGTGATCTCTTGATCCATGGCTTTCAGTCGTTCATCAAGCTCTATACATTTCAGCATCTTAAAAATATATATTAAGTTGATTACTTTGTCCACCTTGTACATGATCTTCAAGATATTTCAAGGCTGTGCTATGCAGAACCAGTAACTTCTGCCATCACAAAAGCTCCATGTCAAAATGTTCTCATCCCTCTTCTCCCAAAGAAGAGGGTCAAAGCCCTTTTTTATTTCCTTATTTTGATCCATATCCTTCTAACAATCCTTTTTAAGGCTACTGATAGTGTCCCGTATGTGTCAACCACCTCAACCTACAGGCAGGTTATCCAGAGCCAGTGGAAGAGACCCTCGAAATCTAAAACTCCAAACCCAGTCTTTCTAATCCATTCAATTCAAAAAAACTTCCTATCACCAACATTAAGCAGTCAGTCCACACAAACACCTTAAGCTGTACAGAGGATACAACAGGGGACGTATTGACAGTAACAGACAATCAAAAGGCTTTAAATTCTGGTACTGTGAAACTGTCAAATAATGATTTCTGGTCCTCAGCCTCTACATGCAAATTACCTATACTGCTTCTCCCAGCAGTGCTCTGATCACAGACTAAGGTTCTTTAGTAGGAATTCCAAAAGTAGAAAATCCAAAAAGATTTACCTCCTGATCGATGTTATGAAGCATAGCTGGATTGTTATATTTTTCAGGATTATCATGGAAACAGACCATACCATCCTTCTGATTAATACTTGCAAAGATTTCACCATCTTCTATCTGAAATGAGAGAGCGTTTAATATAAGGTATCACTAAGCACAGAATTTTGGGTAACTAAAACACATGGAATCCTTGTGGAATCATCTTTAACATGTTTGCTTTTTACTTCCTAACAGCTTCTCAAAGACAAATGATGCATGCTTTATCTCAGGCAGGGAATATCTTTTAGACTGTTCTCAAAAAAAAAAAAAAATCTTAAACACCACAGCAGACTGACAGTCTTTCCTTCACCCTGAAAAGAACCATTCTTCAGCCATTCAGACTTTGCCCCACCAATCCAAATCCTTGAAGAGTCTTAATTGAACCAGTTTTTAAATCAGGATAGTTTAGCCAAATCTTACCATGTGGAGGACGTATTTTTCTGCTTCTTGGGGCCCCGACAACTGCACCCGACTTGCCATGTCTTGTAATGACAATGTTAAAAACGTCTGAAATTTAGGAAGTATTAAGCAATTAAAACTAGATGCTAAGAACTTTCCCTATCAGTCCTTCATGGACTATGCAATCTTATTTTGAAGTCTTATGGGAAGAAGCAAGTGGATCACAGAGTTATTGCTTATAAAAGCACCATGAGAGTGAAATCAGTTCTTCCTCCGAATGTATTTGTTGCACTGCAACATATGCAGAGTCATTCCTCCATTTCTGTAATTGCTTTTTACCCCAGAAACAGAAGAGCCCAACCTTTCTTCATGAATAAGATGACTGTCCATCCCTTGAATTTCCTTCAAGAGACTCATGTATTGCATTACTGCTGAACTTAGTTCCACTGCAATAAACATCATGTGGGTTTGCAAAAAAAGACCTTTTCCTGATCATCTTTGAGGATTAATCCGATCTCTCAGCTGAAGGAGCACATCACTCCACTGCAGCCCTTTTTCCTTCCCCAATCTGTCCCACTCACTCACTCTTCTCTAATGAGGTGGCCAGTAAAGTTCAGCTTTTCTATTCCTGGAATAGGTGAAGGTCATTTGGTAGCAGCGCTCACAACTTTTGTGATTATGTATGAAAATCTCATGGGCAAACCCCTGTGACAGACACGCCAATTGAACCACCTTTTTAATAATGCATAAGTAGTCAACTGAATTGGTTTCCTATGGAGCATTTCAGTCTCATTTGTTTCAGAGACACAAATCTCCATTTTAGTCATCTCTCCGTGACATTACTTCATTATCACTTTGCTCTGAATTGAATACATTTCAGAAATACACCCGTTGAAAAAAAAAAAAAATTAATCGCAATTTTTTCAGCAAAACAAAACCCCTAGATCTTACCTTGGTTAGCCTCTGAATATTCTTTTTGTAGAGAGATGACAAGCATTGCTTAACCAGCCCCATATTGTTATCCCTTGTGAATGTTTCACTGTGTTTGTTCACCAGATTTCGAAGCTCCGAGGGTTTATTGGTTGAATAAACTTGCGCTAATTCATGGTAAGCATTGCTAAGGGGCTGCAATTAGAAAAATGAGATCTCTTCTTAAAAAAACAGAGGTGTTCAACCAGCTTCACAAAACCTACTAGCTACTTCAACATTAGAAACCGTGTTAAATAAGACCTAATTTCCAAAAGTGTGTGCCCAGGATCAGAACTCTCACCAGCAGTTTTGTCTTCCATCCTACACCTCCTAATCAGAATGTTTACGGACTCCAAACCTGCAGCTTCTTCAAAAGCTTTTATTCTTTATACAACTGGGATTTTGGAATAAACTATTTCACATTTCGCACCTCAACTAGATGAAGTTGCAGGTTGAATGTTTTTACAAGGACTCTGCATGTTGAAAGCCAAGTGAAATCTGAGTCTTATTTGAGTTCTAACATAAAATGCTATCAAGAGATGTGCGCTATTAGTGAAGAGAATATCAGTAAGTACTATTCAACCCTAAAGTTTTTACAAATTTAATTTTAAAAGCCTGGGTCATTAGTCTGTTTGTAGTAGACATAAGCTGCCAGACAATCTTTAGGTATAGTACAGTAGAAAAGCAGCAAGAAGTTGTACTCTGGCCCATTGTGCATTATTTTTCATGATCTGCAACAATAAACAGCACCATCAAACTAGCATAGAAAAAAAGATTATAAATTCAGATATGTTTATCTATTATTTAGCTGTACTCTCAAGACTTACCTTAATGAATCTACCAACTATCTGGGAAGTGTATTTTGGTAGCTGCTGAACTTTGCCAAGTAGTATCAAAGAAACTAGAATATACTTTTTATATGATTCCAACATAATATGACTGACTGCCATGGCTGGAGTAGTTATTGCCTAAGCAAGAAAGAAAGAAATGGAATAGAAATTTAGTATACTTACTGGTAGATCCTGGTAGCTACTGCACTAACAAAAATCTGAGTTTAAAGCTGCGTGTATCAAAGGATACACCTTTGAGCATTAAAGCTTAACTGACTTCCATCACAATTAATTATCCAAAAACATCCTAAAAAAGTAAATTATATACAAGCAACTCAAAACATATCATGTTACAGTGATGCCAACCTTAGAATAATCCTGTTAAGATCAAAACAAAACTTCTTTCCTTGGTATATATCTAAAGTTGAACTAGAAAGCACGTCCAGCTACTTGTTACCAAGTTATACAGTCCCTGTAGAACCTGGATTTACACAAAACCTTAAAGAGATTTTTATACAGCTGTGAAATCATCAGCTCTCATATTTAACTATACTGAAAGAAGTCAGCAGAATAGGGAAAAGGAATTTTAGTTTCCTATGACACTGCTCACTACTCAAAAGCTCCCCTTTGTTTACAGAAAACAAGACGACTGCACCAGTTTATTTTGCACATTTAACAGAGTCTCCTCCCATACACACATGAAGTTTTCCCAATTTTATGACCTCCTTTCAGAGAGAAAGTGAAAGCAGCAAATACTGTGAGAGCCTCGAAGAAGTATAACTCCTCTCATAAAATTAGCAAAGGTCTTAGCAAAACCACTACATTATTTTTTGTTAAGAATACACAATTCTGAATGTCAGCCTGTGACCCGTTTCTATGCAAGCAGTAACAAGCAGGCATTTGAAAAATATTTATAGGGAGATAAATTTAACATCAACCTTTGAGTTGCATAGTTTTGTGGTGCAACAGTTACTTGGCTATAAGAGACCTTAAAGGAAAACACCTCTAAAGACAGTTTGTTGCTTCACTTTATAGGCTAAAAAGAACCATTCAGGCTGTACCTTTCATAAAAGAGCTAATAGTGAACACTAAACCAAATCAGTTTTTATGTATTACTATGATGAACACATGTGCTAAAGCAAAACCTCTGTGAAAAATGACCAGCACAGGGTTTAATTCTACTAATGGATCCAATGTTAAATGGAAATAGTTGGAGACTGCTTGTACTTCACTGCTTTTATGGCCATCCTGGGTGGCAATTCAAAGATGACCTGTTCTCTCAGCACTATCAGACATGCTACTTTCCCCTTTCAATTGATCACATTTCAGACTTACCATTTTATTTAAAAGTTACCTGTTCATAAAAGTAGAGTGCTCTTTCAAAGTTCTTTAGCCCAGTGTATATCATCCCACCATAGTAGTAGTAACATAAAAAGTGCTTCGCATCATATGCCCCATTCTCTTTACAAATATCCATCATGTCCACATCTAGATACGGGAGGGCAGGTTTAAAGCATTTTGCTAACAAACAGAGCTACAAGAAAATAAATCAAGTTTTCATAAATTAGCCACTTCCGTTCAAATTTCCACAAGGAAGCAGTTCAAACTAAATTAACCTAATAAAATTTAACAAATCTCACTTCTCCAAGAGTGAAGAAAAAGGCGCACGTCAGTAGTTCTGTAACACAGATTATTCATTGTATCATGATATTTGGAAAACCTCTATCACCAATTATTAACTGTTACAAATTATCTGAATCCCAAAGAAATTAGACTCTGACAAACTCCAGGCCTTCCAGACTACTGTGCTGGCAGCACTGAATATTGCACTAAACATTCCTGTCCAGCCCTAAATCCCAGGAGCCAAGAATGAGACAGAAGTGCAAATCCAGGCCAAAGACACCGAGACAAACATGCCTTTTGTCAAACTAGAGCAAAACTAGAGCAAAAAGTATCTGGATATTACACTTATACTGCCCAAGAGAACCTGTGTGTGACTTTCAGCCCAGAGAGAAGGGATGTCAAAGGACTTTCAGAGGTCATCAACAAAACGAAAGATCTGAGGACATACATGGAACATTTAACATTACTAGAAGAGGATTTTTAGTTCAGTATACCATATTATTTAGTAGGGAAAAAACCCAAACCAGTTAAAAGCCATTTTTACATTGCAATATGTGTCATATTTTACTGTCATAAAAGTCATCCTTATGCTCCTCTTACCTGGCAGAGATCTGCATGTATTGAGGTCAGCTGGTTTGTGTTCATCTGCATCTTGTCTATGGCTTGTCTGAGAATGCTAATTCCTCGCAGGGGCTGTCAGAAATTACAGCTCTTTCAGATAATTTCTCATAGATGGCAGCACATTGGATCTTATGTTGACACTTACAAATGAAAAATAACACTAATTGACAGGTTCCATTAAGTAATAGTTAACTTGAGGTTCCCTTTTTGTAGGATACTGCAGTCTCAGAAAATAAAATGAACCTTGGCCATACAACTTCTGCTGATAAACTAAATAAAGTCATAAGTTATGCTCCACAAAGCCAGCCTCATCAGGAATACAGTAATTTGTATCAATAAGAAAACTTTTCTTGATTCCATGAGACCACCTCAACTCCCACCAAATAACAAAGGCAAGGCTCTGGCTTTACTCCACTTCTATTTCAGGCCAGATTTCACCAAGATAGCCTGAAAAAGTCAGTATCTTAGCAACAAAAACATTGGTCAAATATGTCTTAATCAAGTTGCCTTTACATTTTAAATCATTTCATTAGGAACGTTACATAACACTGGTGAGAATAACACTGAAACTAGTCCCACTGACTCCTCAACCTAATAGTTTTTGCAGCTCCCCTACTCATTGTCTGAAGAACATTCTTGATACCCCAAGTTTTCTAGTTTGTGTGCGAGAGCACATTTTTAGGTGACTCTCCCCCCAAAAACTTATCTTTCTTATATTTTCCTTAAAGAAGATCTCTCCATAAACTTAGTAAGTAAGGTGCTGAACAAAAATACTTAACCTGACGTTAGTGGCAAATCTTTATGAAGTAAGAAACTGGTAACATCCCCCTTTAAGAGCTCAGATATTGTAGGTAGCTTATTTGTAGTAGATGATACTTGCTCACCTGTTTTCTCTCCACAAGGGCATTTGTTAACTGGTGGCACAGGCCAGCAACTACATACAGTAAAAAAAAAAAAAAACACAAAGAAAGAAAAACAACAGTGAAAAAAATAATCAGTAAAACCACACTATCTGAAAATATATCAAGCCTGAAAGCGAGCTTAACTTACAAGTGTCTGTTGCATATCTAATGTGTTCTCCATTACAAGTGCTGATAAAAAGCTGCACCTGTGAGAATAACGTTTCGAAGTCAGGGATGCTGGGCATAGAAAACTTCACAAACCTAAAGCAAAAACAACAACAACAACAAAGATTTAACACTTTACACTTGGATATTAATAAAAAAGCTTCATCTTCATCGCTGAGTCTCTGCAGATGCATGTAGATGCTTGCAAACAAATCCAAAGTGTTTATGACAGATGGCAAACGACTTCCCCAGGAGCTGCACAACATTTGAAAACATGCTTTCCATGCCCACCCCCATTCTCAATCTAGAGTGAGCTACAATTTAGGACAAACTACAGCAAACAAAGATCACATTATCTGGTACAGCAGTTAAAATCACTGGCTAATGATGATAAATTGTAATACTCAGCCACACCACTTCTTTGCCTGTCCTGCAGCCATCTCCTGCTTGAATGTGCTCAAGATTTCTCAACTATTAAATTATTAGATGTGTATCTCGTTTGGAGGCCTTTTTCTTCACTTCCATTTTCTTTCCATCACTGGTGGTTCCTTAACACCCTATAGGCTGTAGCCTTACACATGGCTTCTCCTGTGAGACGAGCTACGATTACGCTCATCTGAGGGCAATGAAAACTCTAACTATGCATCCTAAAAATGTCACAAAAATATATAGAAAAAACCTGCTGTTGGGAGGTACCCAATCCTGCCCATATTTCAGTTGCTACACACTGTAATATGCAGTTCAAACCCACCTAGATCGTGAACTGCCCTTCCCTGTCTCTCCAGAGTTTGATTCTACCAGCGCAGGAGTTTGTCACGGGAGAGTGTCAGCTGGGAAAACCTTCCTATACATTCCACTGATACCATCTCTTCAAATAATACATTTTACACAGTATTTCTTATAAACAGTTATCTTCCTTCCTCCACCTGTTTTAGTGACTATTTTCACGTACCCCATGATGCAATTCTTCTGCTAATGCAGTAGTGATGCCCTGCTTTTTGTAAATTCCATAATGCACTTTAATGAGCTGCTAGTGAATTGTAGTATTAAGTGCGTTATCTCTGCCTCTTGCAGACTTTCTGTTTCAAAAGGGCAGTAGAACTGAGTTCTGATCTTTAAAAGAGAACTTTAAAGTAACAGTGGATCCTGTAGACGCTTCTCTTGCAGTTAGGTACAGCTAGGAACAGTTTCAGTCAGGGCCAAGCATCCTCATCACACCTCACCATCACCAAGACACCTCAAGTATTATCTCAATCTACAGACAGCCCCAAGAGCCTCAGTGTTATCTAGAGACAAAAACCCCAGAACTATAAGAAGCCCTGCTTCCCTGGAAAAAAAGCAGCATCGTTTCGTGCTTACAGTTCGGCGCATTAATGCCCCGTGAATCAAATTTTAAAAGTTAATTCTATACCTTTTTGCTAAACACATATGGAAAAGCATTTATATAGACATAAGCAAGAAAAATAGATACAGCCTTAAGGAAAACAAACTCCCAGTGTGACCATTTGACAGCAGCAACGTTTACAAGCTCCAGAGGTTTTTTTTCTTTTGAAAATACAAATTTGCCTCGGTGTTTTTATTAATAAAATGTGCATCACTGAAGGAAACTAAGCACCATTCTAGGAAATGCACATTGAAAACATTTATGCCCAAAAGAAAAAACATTTGGTTGACAATTCAGCATGTTCCTGAAGTTTTAATAGTAAAGGTAATTAATTAAAAGAAAGTTAACACTTACAAGACAGCAAGAACACCTAATGAGTGTTCCTGCACATCCAGGGCACCAAGCACTGTATCCAGATGGGAAAGATTTTTTGCTAGAAGTTCTCCACTTTTATTGATCAGTTCACAAAGCTGGGTCATTTGCCCTGAAATACAAAACATCAGTGTCAAACTCTAATCAGAGAACACCCATACATTCCCATACTTCATTACATCCTGCTTCCCTATATAATTGGAGGAAAAATTAGCATCACCCAGAGAATTTGCTTTACTTTGATACGATAGGCATTCATTTTCACCATGTTTTTTATAAGGTGAGAACTGAACTTGTGGCCTTTGGGATTGCGAAGGAGACCCCCAGAACACAAACACAACATGTGAAGTGGCATCAGCTCATCTTGTTGGAGGGGGCTTCAGGGTCTCGTATCAACGCCATGCTCCACCTAAGCCAAGCCTACAAAACTTTGGCCAGTGTACTGTGATGCAACGTTTTGCCTCATGTGGCTCGATTTTTCTACAGTTGTGCTTTGTAGGCACAAGAAAACCCAAAACAGTAGCAAAAATAGTTTCTTCCACTTTCTAAAAAATCCCAGCGCTTGTTCCTTGCTGCTTCTCAAGTGCCCTGCCCACTCTTCAGGTTGGCTCATAAGCATTTTCTTTGAAGCAGACATTAAAATAAAACTAATTATCTATAACAAAAGGATTAAAAAACCCTGTTCTTAAATCTACTTCATGTAAGTATATCTACAGTGTTATTCTATTTGGTATAAGCTACAAACACAGCATGAAAGGCAACTATTTTGAAACAGGAAAGTATGGTAAGTCCAAAAAACCTTAGAAAGAAAGTAGACCATGAACTACTTCCATTATCATGAACTGCTTTCAAACTCTTCCTCCCCCCACAATTATTTGAATTAAAACTACGCCTTTCTGAAGCAAAGTATTGTTCCAGTGTTCAATCCTTGCAGATTAGAGAGAAAAAACAGAGGTTCTCTCACCCTTACAAAAATCTTCATGAAATGAGGAATAGTGCCTCCATTCATTGAGATTTACACTATCCTCAGTTTTCTGGCCTTTTCCTTTGAAAAACAAACCTGGGAAGCCCTAGCAAGGAAACGTTAGCTTTGAAGTAACAGAGGGATCAAAAGTTCTGAACGAGGGACCAGAGCCCAGGAACTCCAGAAACCCATCTCCAAAACTGCTTTCCCCATGTGGAATTAAAGCTCCAGGCATAAGGATGAGAAGGAATAAGGCTTGTAAAGTGCTCTGTGGTTTGATAACGGTACTCAAGCATTGCAAAACCTTAGATCTCATGTCCCCCCAAGTAGAGAAAACCCATTTCACAGCTAACATCTAGCACTCCCCTAAAAAAACAAAGCAAAACCCTTCAAAACAGCCCTCTATCCACAAACGCACACTGAACAACTTACAGTGTAAGTAGAAATACCCACACCAGGCACAACTAAATGTCCACTTATGTCACTTCCCACACGGCCAAATGCTAATAACCAGAAACCAACACCACCACAAGCACATGTACTTCTCCTGTACATTGTGCTCTCATGACCTTCAGCAACCTGGACTTACTTTCTCACAGAAAATGTCTATCTGGCTCATCCCAAATGGGAGAACTTCCATAAAGTCATCCAGTTTCCCCTTGAACCTTTTGCACCCACAAAACCTTGTAATAAAAAGTTCTCCAGCTAAACTACAGGCGAACAAAGAATCATCTTTCATCCGGTTGATACCCAAACCTTTGGGTATAATTTGTCTCTTGTATCCAATAATTCCCAGTGAAAACACTTTAGATCTAATAAGTTAAACCAAAGTAAGGAAAAGCTGGAGATCTACCTAAAAGTAACTGCCAGAGAAGAAAGCATCAATTTTTGATCAGTTCCAGGGCAAACACACATCCATGTGAGAGAGAGAAACACTCAGGACACATTTTAGGGAGTATCAACACAGGCAGAAAGTTCAAGAACAAGGAAACTGTGTGCCCATAGACAGGAAAGTTAGGAGTTTGGCCATGAAACTAAGGAATGCTAACTATGGTTATTAAAGCACTTTCTGAACACTTGGTTATGGCAACTCTGATGTAGAGTCTCAGGCCTCCTATCGTATGCTTCCTTGGTAAGGCAGGACTCGTCTGTCCACGCTCTACTTTGTCCCCAGAAGCTAACATTTATTTTAAAACACACATGCTACAACTTGCATGCTCATCAGTTAAGCGACAGTCTGGGCTATACGATCCCACTTAAGGTCCCCGCGATGCCCGCTCCTCCCCTCGGATTTCCAAGGCTCAGATTTTGACACGGTCGCCGGAGCCGTCTTCGTTCCCCTCACACAGAGACCTCCAACTACCGAAAGCCGCCCACCGTCCCCGAGAGGGAGCGCTGTGAAGGGCACAGCCGGCCCCTCACGCCCTGTCAAACCAGCGGCGGCAAAACCCCGCCGGGCTCCCTCCGAGGCCGAAGGAACCCCGAATTACAACCCGGCAAAGGGACCTTACAGCCCAGACCCGCGCCTGAGGGAAGAACCGGGAATGGTGGGGGGGTCAGGCCTCGGCCCGCCCTCCACAGCCGCGCGGGGCCTGGCGGGCTCCACCGGCCACCGCCCCCTCCTCCTCCCCCTCAGGCCCCGCTGGCTCCCCGCCACACGCGGCTCCCCCCCCTTCACGGTCACCTTGGGCCGAGAGCTGCCGGACGCTGTTGACGAACTGCTCCAGGGCCGACGCCATCTTGGCGGCTGGCGGCGCGGCCGGGAGCGGCGGGGGGAAGCGGGAAGGAGCCACCGCTACGGCCGCCGCCGCCGCCG
>JAOWAV010000065.1:4690341-4700507 GCA_028571045.1 Scolopax bukidnonensis
CTCCTCCTCCTCCCCTCCACCATGATTTTGCTGAGCAGCTTCTTGCACCTTCGGCCTCGCCGCTGCGGCCCCTTCGCCGGGCTGAGCAGGGGAGTCGGCCCCGCAGCGGGGTCCCGCAGGGCTCTGCGGGTGCTGGTGGACATGGACGGGGTGCTGGCCGACTTCGAGGGAGGCTTCCTCAAGAAATTCAGGGCCAGGTACCCCGACAAGCCCTACATTGCCCTGGAGGACCGGAGGGGCTTCTGGGTGTCGGAGCAATACGGGCGCCTGGGACCCGAGCTGAGTGTGAGTCTATGCGTCCCCCCTTGGCTCCGCGCGTGACTCTCCTTCGTGCCTCTCTGAAGCTGGAGCTCCAACCCCCTGGGAGACCCACCAGCCCCCCAGCTCATGGGTGCAGCACTGGGGAGGGCTACGGGTGCTGGCCAGAGCTCCCACCAAAACACAGCTACAGGAGGTCTTCCAGCGGTGCCTTTTCTTCCCCCGCCCCAAAATCCAGCATTATTTCAGGCACATCTCTCACTTTTTTCCCTGCGTGCACGGTTGGAGATAGACGCGAGGCAAGGAGATCTCTTCAGAACACGTGTTTTAAAACACCCCAGATTGCATCGCTGGGTTTTTCCAGCTTTTTCTAGCTTGGATTTGGCCAAGAAATGTGCATCAATGCTGCTCCTGGATTTAGTTCCTTAGTTCCTTTAGTTCCTCAGCAGCAACGGGAGGGGTGAGGCACAGCAAAGAAGTTGAGAGCAAACCATGCAATTGGTGCTTCGTGTGAGGGCTTATTTAAAATTAAAACAACCCTAAGCCCTCCCATGCCTGAAAATTATTGTATTTATTTTAATAATTAAGCAGAAGATCTCTTTATGTTGTTCTTTACCATTCAACAGAGGGCCGAGCGCTGCAGAAAGTTGGTTTCTGCCCCACACATCTCGATGGGATGTTTGTGGTCTCGTCTGTGGCTTGCAGTTGCACCAGTTGAAAGGTGTTACAGCAAATAACTTGGTTTTAGTGGTATGATGGCTACAAGGAAAGGAACATGTGTAAGGCCCAGGGCTCTCCCAGTGGCAAAGTCCCAAACAGCTTGATGAGCGGAAGGAATTATGTGTCCTCTCTAAGCCGGGGTTGATGAAAGGGAGATGGAGGACATAATTCATGCAGTTAAAGCAGATGCTAAAAGCTTAGCAGGGGGTAATGCATGGTGACTCTTTATTTTTTCTTGATCTTAACTGCTTTGGATGTGTTAAATGAAGTGAGTTCATCTTGCGTCTGCCTGGTGATCATCTAACACCACCACAACCTTGGACTGAACAAATAGCAAAACTTCCACAGACCAAGCCCTCATTTCACCCGTGGTTTCAGAGCTGGGGTAAAGAGAGCAGGAGCTGCTCTGTGGCTATGGGCACATGGGCCATTCCAGTCCCCTCTTGACAGAGAGCACCATCGACCTGCTGTCGGAGACCAGAAAATAGGAGTCCCAACGAGGTGAAGGTCCCAGCTCTGAAAAGGAGAACAACACCACAGCAATAGCATGAGCATGCAGACTTGGCAAGAGTCTGGCTGAGAGTTATTCTGGCTCTAGGAGCCAAGTGGGTCTTCAAGATGAGCTTAGCTCTTCCCCCATCGAGCTCGATTGCAAAATGCTTTTTTGCCATAAGTGGAAGCAGAATAGCTACGGAAGTCCTTGCTGTAAGAAAACACTTCAGCGGGGTTTGAAGTGCTTTGCTGCATCAGGGCACGTTTCTCAGATGTCTCTCATGCAACTACAGTTGGTATCTTAAAATATCATTCATTGCTCACCTGTCTAAAGCGGAGTAACTGGAGTTTGAAGGTTTGCCTGGCCCCACGGCAAACTGTTAGGGGAGATGTTCTTGTGGAACCAGGAGGCATTTCTGTTGGCTTTCTTGTACCCAATCAGCATATTTAATTTTGAATATATATGAAGAAGGCTTCTTTTTCCCCTTCTCTGAACCACGAATGTTTTCTGCTTCTCAGTCAAAAGCGAAGAGTGCAACACTTGATCTGAGTACTCTTTCCTTTGAAGTTGGGTGTCTGGTCTTCTGACGTTATCTGGGATTTTTTGAGAAATACAGGGCTTGATTCTGGCATATCATGTTAAATGCTCAGCGCCCAAATGTGTAATGGGTTCATGCATTCACCTTCCTGAGAGTTGGCAAGGTGTGCGGCCAGCGTCTTGGCACTGGCAGCCAGCAGGATGAAGCAGAACGTGACTCCTTGAGTGACCCCAGTGTTTGCTCTGGGGTGTTGCTTCCTGGAGCCTGGAGTTCCCAGTTGCTCATGGTTGCCTGTTTATTCCCCTAGTATAGGTGTTGCAAAGGCAGAATGTGTTGGTTACCCACTAGGTTCCTACTCACTGAGGGCAGGAGGGAGCTGTGAGTCTAGCTGGTGTGTCCAACCAGCCAATTTGCAGCTGTGAGCTTTGAGAATCATACGAATATCACCGAGGCTGCTCTCCCCGACCCCGATGCTCTGGGGTCCTCCATACTGTGCAAAGCCAGGAAACCAGGATGGGCTTAAAATTCCTCTTGTCCCTATTCCCCTTCCTCAGATACAGAAGCAGAGGTGCTCAAAATCAAGATTAATCCTCAGGGCTGGGCTCCCTTTAAAACTTCTCCCTGCCACGGCGGCTCAGCCGTGTCCCAACACCAGGACATGGCTGCTTCCTCTGCCCGCAGCCACGTTGCAGCTCTCCCAGGCTCCCCTCCCGGAGGACCTGGTGTCCGTGTAAAATAATTGCTTTGCTGGGGCGCTGACACACCGTTACCTGTTTGAGGGAGTGCAGGGGATGCTGTTCCTTAGAGCTGTGCGGGCCCTGGACTCTGCCTTCACCCCAAGGTTTTGGTCCCCACGGTCTCTCTCTGCTCTGCTCTCCCTGTGTCCCACACCAGCGCTCCCCGGCTGCTGCCCTGTGTGTGAAGTGTTTCAAACCCTTCCCTGGAGATGCTCTATTTGCCTGGTAGACCTTGCCCAGGCATCCCTGAGGTAGAGCAGCTGCATTCATGCTGATGTGTGGTTCATCCTATAATACACTTTCTCCTAAGAGAGCAGCCCGGCTTCTATTTTAAGTAGTCTGATTGAGGCAAATAGGGCCGACAGCATCTGTGGCTGATCAGCACCATGTTACAGGAGGGCTACCAGGCCACGTCAGCCAGATCCACATGGAAGCACCCCTCTGGATGCAGACCTGGGGTTTGGTTTGGTTCCAGACAATCTCTCGTGTTTTGCCTTGAAGGCTGCTCCCTCTGTGTCTGGAGTTGCACAGGCAAAACCAAGCCTGCTCCAGAGCATCTCCAAGCTGAATTGCATGGGATGGGTGGAGGTTGACAGGGGGGGAACAGAGGCACCAACAGAGGCTATGAGGTTTAGCAGGAGGGGACCAGAGCCAGAGCTCCCACCTTTCTCACTGTCACCATCCTCTGCCCTGGCACAGAGCAGAGAAGATGCACATGCAAAGATAAGAGGATCAAAAGGCCCTGTGCAGTAATTGCTCTCTTTCCCTTCACAGGAGAAAGCCATTAGCATCTGGGAATCCAAAAACTTCTTCATCGAGCTGGACCCACTCCCTGGGGCTGTGGAAGCTGTGAAGCAAATGGCAAATTTGGCAGAGTGAGTAGGAACCTGCTTGCGGTATCGGGAAACAGACAGGGGAGCAGCAGTGACTTTGCAGGCTCATCCTCCTCTCAGTGGAAGCCATGAATACAACATCACTGTTAAAGATGCCTCCTAGCCCACCAGGAATGGGAGGAAAGAGAGGGCTTTGACTCCTGAAGCAGTTGTCAAGAAAATCAGCCCCTTCCCTTCAGCTCCCAGCTCCCAGCAAGGGTGGAGAAAAGAGCAACGTGCCTGTGCTGTGGCTGTGGGATCCTGTGGGATGGGGGATGCTCAGGCACTGAGCAGGGTCTTGCAGAGGCAACCAGGTGTGTCTCAAGGGGAGCAGGGCCTGATCAGCATGTTTGGCCGTGGATTGACACTCTGCTCATGTTTCTTTCCTCGTGCCAGCACGGATGTGTTCATCTGCACAAGCCCGATCAAGAAGTACCGCTACTGCCCTTACGAGAAGGTGAGCAGGTCTGAATCCCAGCTCCCTGTCCCCATCTGAGCTGACCCTCACGTGTTTCCAGCTGTCAAACAGCAGTGATATTTCCCTGCTCTGCCAGTTTTGTTCCTAAGCATCTTCTCAGAGTGGCAGCTCTGCCATCAGCCGAGCTCTGCCATTTGCATGCACTGAGGCGCTTGGTTTTAATATTTCATGGTGATGTCAAAAGCTGCCGGTCTTTAAAAGAGCTTATGCTCCAGCAGCATCCGAATCCTTCCCACTGATGAACTTATTAAATGAGATGTCCTCATTGCATGGAGGCCAGGGCTCATGCCAGGCTCTGCCCTGTCCATCGTCCCTCCCGCGTTCACCGCTCACCCCGTTGCCTTCCAGTATGCCTGGGTGGAGAAGCACTTCGGCCCCGAGTTCCTCGAACAGATTGTTCTGACACGAGATAAGACGGTGGTTTCTGCTGACCTGCTCATAGATGACAGACCCGATATAACAGGTAAGACGGGTGCGGGGTCCAGGAGTGACCAGAGACAGCCCCAGGGGGCAGATGGCATCAGGGGACTGATGTCTGGTCCCTGCTAGGGGGTTGTGTCGGAGGGTCCTCATGTTGGAGTAAGTCAACCTCTGCATCTTGTGGAGGAGTTGTCTGGAGAGTCGACCTTTCTCCTTGCTTTGCAGGGGCTGAGCTGAACCCCAGCTGGGAGCACGTGCTCTTCACAGCCTGCCACAACAAGCACCTGCAGCTGAAGCCCCCCAGCCGCAGGCTGCACTCCTGGACTGACGACTGGAAGGCTATTCTGGACAGCAAACGCCTGCCACCCGGCCGGGCTACCTAAACCCCCACCTCCTGTGGCCACCCAGGGCTGTAGCCACCTGCTTGTGTCCCTGCGGAGTCCCATTGAAGGCTGAAACCCAAACGGACAGACAGACGGATGCTGTTCCTGCCGCGGAGAGGAAGAGGAGGAGGATCTGAAGTGCCACAGCCACCTGTACCCAGGGAGTGGACCCCAGCCCAGCTGTGCCACAAGGCACTGGCAGAAGGATTGGCCCTGTGGGCCTGGCAGCCCACAGGGGTCTCTGGGGGTCTCTGTGCTGCGTCTGCACCCCCAGCGATGACAGCCCAAGTGACACATTCGAGGTCACCCTCAGTGTGTCACTGCCCTTGTCCGGTGCACCGTGTGGCACATGCCAGCTCTCCATCTTCCTCTCTGTGTTGCAGTCAGGGATTGCTCAGGTGGTTTGTTGCATCCTCACAGGGCTTCATACCAAGGGGCTGCCTTGGGGGATGTTTCTCCCCTGGCCAGCACCCAGGGCTGGGAAGAGGGGTGGCTGGAAGGACAGGGGGAGCTGGTGGATGCTGCCCAGGCTGTGCTGTTCCTTGCAGCCCATACAAGCAGGATGGCTCCATGCTTCCCTGCAGGAAGTGTCCCAGCAGTGGGATACGGGGACAGCACTTCTCCTCCCATGGATCTGGCCATGGGGAGGGAGCCCTGAGGCACCGTCACATCTGAGATCCAGCTGGCAAGAGGGTTTCCTGCTTGCCCTCATCCCCGAGGAGCTGCCATAGCTTTGGAGCTGGTGCTTTAGAGCTGATTTGGGATGAAGAGAGGGGTTCTTCTCAAACCTGCTTGTTGCCCATGAGCTGCTCACCTGGGGCATCACCAGGGCAGCGAGCAGGCTGTGGCAGTGCCAGCACCAGACCTTCCCAAGAACTGGGCAGCTCCTGCAGGAGATCATGGCTCACCCTGCCAGACATTGATCGGACAGTAGCTCCTTGGAGTTCAAAGCCAGGGAGGTCTGCACATGCAAGTTCATGATCAAAGTGCCCCATCTCCCTTTTCCTGGGACTGCCCAACATCAGCTTGCCAGGAAAGCTCTGGGTGTGTGTCTGCCGGGCACCCTGTTTCCACGCAGAAGGTCCTGGGTGCTGCATCCCACCAGGGACAGACAGTGCGATGGTTGATGCCTCAACCTTCCTGAAGTCTTCAGTGTGGAGCTGCCAGGAAGGACATTGCTGGGTGGAGAAGCAGGGCTGGTGGAGGAGCTACAGCATCACTGAGAAGCAGGCAAAGCCAAGGAACCCCAAGTGTCCAAGAGGTAGGTTGATGGAGGATTGTCACAACTGCATCGTGGATGCTGGTTTTCAGTCCTCTTGTCCCACAAGGGAAGAAGTTGGAGAGACATTGCTGTTGAAGGCTGAGGAGCCCACCAGAGGTGCCTGTGAAGCTGTTAATTTTTTCTGCAGCTTCCTGTGGTTCCGCTTCTGTCCCGACTGTGGACATCTGGGGACGGACCACGCTGCTGGCCCCACTCACCCCTGCAGCGAGGCCTGCCTGGTGCCAAGGGGCTGTGGCATGGAGAGATGTCCACACCAGCTGCCACTGCTGGGTGACTCTGCCAGGGCTGCTGTGTTCTGCGAGCGGCCAGTGTTGATGGGAAGCTTGAACTGTAGAGACCTGTCTGGCACCAGAGAGCAGCTGCAGCAGCTTCTCCTCCGCCCTGTCCCAGAGAAGAGCCATCCCAGCTGTTGGGGAGAGCAGAGCATCCCCTCCCTGCCTATGGCGGGGGCCAGTGCTGGGCTGCCCCAGGCAGAGCCCCCGGGGACACACTGGGTGCGTCAGGGCTGGCGTGTGTCTGCGTCACTGCTGACACTGGGGAGGCCACACGGACCCTGCTCCTGCCTCCCCCCCACACCATCCAGCATCCCACCGCCTGCTCCTGCTCTCCTGGCTCCAAGACTCCCTGGCTGTGGGACTGAAATTCCCCACTGGGACACATAGCCCCACAGGCCAGGGGTGGTGGCCAGGGCTTGGCTGGGGCTAGCCACCCCACGCTGCTTGCTCATGTCTTTGGCCAGCCTCTCATCTCTCAAAAGGGCCCCCATCAGCAAAAAAACTGTGAGCTCAAAGCTACATAGGTAAGAAATAACCTATTTCAGCAGCAACAGCCGGTCCCCCCACCACGGCCAGGACCTGGAGGGGCTACTGAAGTCGGTGCTTCCGAGTCTGTGCCTTCCCTGGCTGCTCTGGGGCCAGGGATGAACCCCACTTTGTCTCGGGTCTTCTGAAAGCTGCCCTGTCTCTTGAGAATTGTGTAAAGACAGCACAGTTTGTTCCATGGCATTGGGAGTTACATCCCATAAGGCTCTGTTGGGGAGTGGTGGTGGTTTGGGTTAATTTTTTTTTTTTTTGGTTTAAACCACTACATGCTTCTCCAGGTGGAAGGAGGTTTGGTTTGGGGAGGTATTTGGGAGGGGTGTTTGTGATGTACAAAGGCCAAGAAGGTTTGCAGGTGAGGAGCTGGGACAGTGAATGACCATGGTGGGCAGCCACTAGGGCTGCTGAGCATCACCTACCCCTTGGCTCCACCACAGCCCTGCTGGCCCCTTCCTGCAGCCGGGATGGCCTCATGGGGTCTGAGTTGGTTTTTTTTTTTACCCCAGTGGCACGATTTAAAGACGAGTTGTTTGAGCTCTCCAGAGCCTTCTCACTGCCCAACCTCGAGCCAAAACTGGAGCCGGCGTGTCCTTACTGCAGCTTCCCAAACCAGCCACCTTCCCTCAAGCTTGGGATGGACCCATAGGATGTGGCTCTTCGGGGGCCAGAGGGTCTTTCCTCTTTGGTGGGACATGATGCAGTAGAGACCGTGTCGGTTCATGCCAAATATACTTGAAATCAGAGCTGGAGTTTCTCATGCACGAGGCTCCGACTCGACGCACAGAAATCCCAGGAGGTTGCTGGCCTGTTTGCTCCTGCCAAGGTGGCTCTCCATCGCTCAACAGATTGGCCCTTTCAATTTTCAAGCCCTTCTGTGGCCAGCTAAGATGCACAGAGCTTTTGTTTTTAAATGCACATCTATAAAAGTGAGGCCGACGAGGAGCACTGCAATAAACACTGGGTTTTGTTGGTGTCCAGCTTCCTAGACATGGAGTTTGGGTTTTGCAGTTTCCCACCCGTGGCTCTGCCCTCTGTGTGAGGATTGGGGAGGGTTCACCTATGGGGTTGGGCAAGTCCCCACGTCCCAAAAGCCTGAAACCAGCCCCCAGCAGTGCCATTACCCCATTAGACAGAGTCCCTGTGGGCAGAAATAGGGGTGGGTTTAGATAGCGATCAGCTTCCTAAAGATCTTTTACAATAAAACCATAAAGTGTGTCTCCCGTGGGGCCGCAGAGCAGAAGCAATAAAAGGGGCTGGCGCTGTCAGGGGCTGGCTCTCCCTGAGATTTGGTACCTTGTCCATCAGTGGGGGCTGGTCCACATTCACGTGTTCTGGCTGCGAGGTGTCCACAGGCTTCTTCCCCTGCCCTCGGTGGGTGACACGTGCCACGGGTGACCCCTGTGCTTGCCCAGTACTTGCATGCTGTACACAGTGCCGTAGCCCTACCAGACATGCAGAAGCAAAGGTGGGGAGGGAGGACTGCAGGACCATCCCAAACAGGGCTGGGAAGACCCCCGTTTGTGGATCGGGCTCTGGGGAGGGATGCTCCAGCCAGGCAGTGGCCCATGCTGGAAGTTCCAGCTCCCCAGAGCAATGCCATCCTTTTCCCAGCACAGGGACAGAGGCAGCAGGTTTGACATCAGTCCACACGGTGGTGGCACTGGGGACAGGACCATGTCTTTAGCAGTAAAGACTGGAGGTGCCAGGTCCCCAGGTGAAGGGACCACGTCCCCACCGTCCTGGCAAGGGCAGAGCATCACAAACTGCGGGCAGGCAGCTGACCTGCAAGTCTCCATCTGCTCCTCCATGTTCTCCTGTGTGCCTTTTTTTTTTACCTTGAAAAGCCTCAGGTTGTAGATATCTGGGACTTTCTAGGTGACAAGAACAGTTTCCAAGGTAGGCAGAGGTGGAGAGGAGGGGGAAGGAGGTGGTGGTGGCCTGGCCCTGAGCACAGGGGAGCACTCGGGGGTGGTGATGGTGAGAGCCTTCATACCCTTCCCGTGCTGCTGGCTGCAGAGGAAAGGATGTCAAAAGCAAAGATGCCACCTTTATCATGTAAGCACTGCCCTCAGCTGCCCAAACTCCCTGGAAAAGTTCTGGGAAGTTTGGATTCCCTCCTGGCAGCTGTTTCAGCCACCACATGAAACCCCTCAGCCATCAGGAGTGGGATGGGGGTGCCAGCACCCAACCCCCTTAGGGAATTCGCCCCGAGAACAGCCCGATTGATCCCAATCCAAGCTGGACCAAGCTTGCAGGACCTGGCAGGGTGGGAGCAAACGATGCTCCCTCCCGGATCCCTGGGAAGTCATCGCCACGTGGGCGTTCGTTAGCTCTTTCTCACGTTGGCCGATGCCCAAGTAACTCGGAGCCGATGCGAAGCCCAGCGAAGGGGGAGAGCGAGGGCTGCAGGGGCCAGCCCTGACGCAAGAACGGCGGGTGGTGTGGGACAAAGCCAGGGCAGGGGACGGCGGGAGGATGAGTCACTGGAACGGGCAGGAGCGGGGGAGGCAGTGATGGCTTGGCCCGTGGTGGTGGTGGCCAGACAGGGCTTGGCTTCTGCAGGGTCCACCTGCCCGATTTTGGGAGAGGAAAAGCGATGGTGGGCCCGGGGTTGTGCTGAGGGCCAGGGTCCAGAGCCCAGCGTTGGGCAAGACCATCGAGTGGATGCAGGAGAAATATCCACTAGAGGGGACTGTGCGATCGCATGTGGGAGCGCGGCAGCCAGCCCCGCCACGGAGCAGGATCCAGCTCCTCCAGTCACAGGACCAGTCCTCCATCCTCCCTCCAGCCCTCAGCCCTCCTGGTTATCCCAGCCCAGGTTCCCAATGCCCCCTGCATCCCTCCCACAGGGCACCGCAGCCTGGGGGACACAGCTTACCTGGGGATATACACTCTTTTGGGGGTACAGAGAGAGAGGTTGATGCTGAAGGCGCTGGGGAAATGTCTTGGGCTGGATCCCACAGCGAAGCCCCCACCCAGCCACTCACTCCCCCCCCACCAAGGTGGGATGGGGAGAGAACAAGAAGGGAAAAAGCACGAAAAACTTGTGGGTTAGAAGAGGAACTGGGGGTCTATAGGGTCCATATAGAAAAAAACACAGAGGCTATGGCCCCCCACAGCCCAGTGCATCCCTCCTCCTCCATGCCCCCCTGCTCAGCTCTGCCCCC
>JAOWAV010000065.1:4700607-4715117 GCA_028571045.1 Scolopax bukidnonensis
ACTGAGTTTTCTGCATTTCTGCAGCTCTGCCCCCACTCCCCCCCAAGGACCCTGCAGCTCTCCCAGGGCTGTGACTGCTCATCCCATCCCTGCAAGCCTGAAATTCCCTAAGGACCCAGGGCTGATACTTTGCCTTTTCCTCCCGCTCACCCTGAAGCCAGAGCCCCTTGGGGGGGGGGGGGCAGAGGGGGGAGCAGAGCCACCAGTGGCGAGGGCGGGTGGAACTGGGGAGGATTCTGGCTGTTCCCTCTCACCCTCCCCTTCTCCCCCAGCACCACGATATTGTTTCCCTCCTGGTAGGATTAATGGGGCTTTGCTTCTCTATTTGTACACAAGGACTTAAGTAATGCATTCCCCAGAGGGGAATTAAGCTTCCCTTGCCCCAGCAGGGCCAGACCAGAGCCCACGGTGATGGCCCACATCTGCTTTCCTGTGTCCTCCAGGGCTCCACACACATTAACCCTGTCCTCCTGGCAGAGATCCTGCAAAATGTTTATTTGTGACTGCGTTAACAAACACGCTTGTGGAACATGTTGTGTTGAGACGTGAGCGTGCCCACCCTCTCCCTGCTTCCCCGGGGCCAGGACCATGGGCGATGCGGGGCCACAGCTCATGGCTGCCAAAAACTGGTGGCTGCTGCTGCTGACGCTGCACCCACGGGCACCCCCGGGACTGGCAACCCCGAGCACGAGGGTGCCTTGCCTGCCATTCCCACCAACCACCAAACCTGCCAGCAACTCCTTCCTGGAGGCTCCCAGCTCACGGTCCTGCAGTAGGGATGCAGCCAGGGGAAGGGTCTCACCACCATCTCCAACATCCCCGGTGTCCTGCAGCCAGCGGGGCACTGACACAAGGGCTGTGGGGATCCAGCTCCATAAATATCTGTCCCAGGGGAGGACACAGGTCTCAGGCCACTCTGTGGGCAGACACCTTGCATACCCTACTCCCACGGCCACCTTTGATGGGTCTGAGCCCATTCCCATCCACAGATCCCTCACCCAACTGCTCCTCTTTGGCTGGTGGGTGCCAGCGATGCTCCCAGAACGGAGAGGGTGCTGTGGGCACATGGTGCCATTCCTCTCCCAGAACAGACTCACCCTGAATATAGAATATTTTAAACTCTAACTTGCCAGAATTTGGAGGAAACTTGCCTTGGCTGTGGCTGGGTCAATCCCCCACGTCCCAGAATCTGCGTTCAGCATCTCCAGGTTTCCACGATTGGAGTCATGTCCGGATTCTTGAGGTCTGGAAAAGGGACATTAACCACAGCAACTGAAAGGCTGTTAGTGGGATGTCAGGTGACACTTGAGGGTCTGTGGAAACATATCTGGCTGTCCCCAAGCCCCACAGAGCCCCTGTGACCTGCTCAGTGCCTGTGGAGCATTTCCATCATGCCAGCCCTGCCATAGGCAATGCCTTTAACGCTTCCACCTCTGCCTGTGATGGTGGTGATGGCAGTGAATCATCCAACAGTTCCCAGGATGGCTCCAAAAACGCTAATGAACTTGGGGGAATTCCCAAAGGTGCTGGGAAATGCAGCAGGGGCATCTGTGGATGCCAGGAATTGACCTCTGTTTGGTGAAGGAGAGGCAAAGGGGGTCCCCACTGTGTGTGTAAGGGGATGCACCAGGACTGGGGGCAACTTGTGCTGCACGGGGTGAGGATTTCCTAGGAGAAGGGATGGGAAAGGCAGGGCCCTACTGTACTTAATGCCACAAAGCTGCCTGCACACAGTGCTGGTGCCACCACTGCCATATTGCTGCTGAAGGCACTGGCCAGGAGCAGCCAGTGCCTGCTCCCAGCCAGCTCTCAGTGGGACTGGGATCACTGGTGCCCATGTCACCCTTTACAGCACCCTGCCTGCCTGCACAAGGCTTTTGGCCAAGCACCAGCTGGGAACCACCTGGCTCATCACCCCAACCCAGTGTGGGCTGCTGGGGACAAGCTGTGCCTCGTCCTGCTGGGGGGGGGGGCTGCTTCCTTTCCCTCCCAGTTACAGCAGCACCAGCTAATGACTCCACCAGCCCTGAGGAATCATCACAGGGAGCCAATCCCTGAAGGTTTTCAGGTGTTACCAACCCCTGCTCTTACAGGTATCACCTTTGCTCTCCATCCCAGACCCCTCCAGGGCTCCTGGCATCCTCTGGAAAAGCAGACTCATGCCTTGGATACCCATTTTATCACAGATTTTCTCTTTCCAACCCAGCAGTGCTGTCTCCCAGCTGTGCTTCCTGCTCATCCATCTTGTACGCATCCTTTTTTATCAGGGGGAAAGTGCTCCCGGCAGCCGCAGCCTGTCCAGGAGTGCTGCCGTGTGGGAACTGCTTCACCCTTACAATGGGGTTCTCTCTGAAGATACCAGTTTTGTTTTCTGCAAGATATAACAGCCTGCAAGGAAACATGTTGGTCCTCCTTGGTCCAAAATAAAAAAAAAAAAATTAAAAAATCAGCCTCTGGGTTACCCAACGACTGACTTTTCAGGTGGTGAAAATGGAGGCGCAAAATATGCTGTGCTTCCTTCATTGATAGTGGGGTTGGGACTGCCCACACTTATGGTTGATAGGGAAGAGGCCAGTGTCTCCAGTAAAGGACCCAGTTCTGTGATGGGCTCCTTGCTTTTGAGTCTTCATAAATAGAAACCACAAAGAGTCTGCAAAAAAGGGCAAAGCTTCATTCCTCACGTGGCCTTGGGGCGTGATGCTGGACTCCAGCATCCCTCACCCATAATACCCCCACGCACAGGGCTTTTGGGCAGTAATTGTTGCTTAAAAGGGTTCCAGAGTGCCTAACTCTTTAGGGCTGCGTGTTCCCAAGAAGCCATAAACCTTTTTGCATCTCTTTCCCAAAATTTGCAGCTTTCCAGCCCCAGCAATGACCCAACATGCAGCCAGCCCAAGGAACTCCAATGTTTTCTGCACTTCACGGAATCATGGAATTGCTGGAGCTGGAAGGGACCTTCTAGAGATCATCCAGTCCAACTCCCCTGCCAAAGCAGGGATGCCCAGAGCACATCACTCAGGGCTGCATCCAGGTGGGGCTTGAAGATCTCCAGAGAAGGGGACTCCACACTCTCCCTGGGCAGCCTGTTCCAGGGCTCTGGCACCCTCACCCTAAAGAAGTTCCTCCTCATATTTGAATGGAGCTTCCCATGTTCCAACTTGTGCCTGTTGCCCCTCGTCCTGTCACTGGGAACCACCAAAGAGTCCAGCTCCATCTTCCCTCAAACCACCCTTTAGATACTTATAAGCATTAATAAGGTCTCCCCTCAGCCTTCTCTTCTCCAGGCTTAAGAGTCCCAGCTCTCTCAGCCTTTCCTTATCAGGAAGATGCTCCAATCCCTTAATCAACTTCGTTGCCCTACGCTGGAGTCTCTCTAGTAGTTCCCTGTCTCTCTTGAACTGGGGAGCCCAGAACCAGGCACAGTATTCCACACTCTTCCAGTGCGGAGTAGAGGGGAAGAGTAGAGCTTTGCAGAGTCTATCAAACGTGCCAGGAACATCATTCCCAGCACAGTACCTGCTTTCTCCATGCTGTGTTGTTGTCCCCAAAGCCCAGGAGAATGCTGGCAGCTCCACATGGTCTGACCCTGTCAGGCCCAACCGGCTCCATCCCGCTCAGAGGTGCTTGCTTCATCCCAAACTAGCTAATTCTTGCTGCTTAGCTTTTTTTTTTTTTTTTCCTATTTCTATTCTTGCTTTTGAAGGAGGGAGAGGAGAACAAAACAGCCCTCGGGGTGAAGTTACCTTCTTAATTAAGAAGGCTGAGAGCTTTACAGATACTGTGCAAAAAGAGAGAAAAAAATAAGGAAAACTGGGCAAAACCGGAAAGGATTGGGCTCAATTGTCAGACCAATTAACCTAGATCCGCACTCTCCCTCTGGATGAATAGCTTGTTATTATGTAATTGCTCAGGCCCAGCTCCTGATGGAGAGAAATTAAAATCAGACACTTAACAAGGCAACCTGGTGTGGAGACAGGATGCAGGAGCTGCCCGGGGAAGCCACCCACAAGGCAAAAATCAAGTGAGAGCTGGAGATGCACAGGGAGAGCTTGAGATCAGAGGATCTTGCTGAAATCTGCCTTATCTGGCCTGTTTGCACCATCCTGGATCCAAAATGTGGCCAGGCTGGGGGATAATTTGGAAAGGCCCTGGAGACGGTGAGTGGGCAGGGGAGCCCTGATTTAGCCAAGCACTTAAGCATCTGCATAATTGCAATATAGCTGCAAGTCCAGGATAGCTCAGCGAGGGATTTAAGCAGAATCTGTGGTCAGATTCTGTGCTCAATCCCTGTGTCCCTGTGCTCAATCAGGGACAAAGTAATTCCAGAGCTTTTTTGTCTGGCGAAGAAAAAGTTCATTATAAGTCCTACTTGACCCTTTCCTCCATGCTCTGAGTTAGCACCCAACTGCTCAGATAGGAGGAAAAATTCCATCATTATAGACTTTTAAATCTATACCTAATAAAAAAACCCCACTAATCCTAAGAAAACAGCCTAAGAAAACTAAGTAGTGCTGTGGCTGAGCAGGCTTTTCCTTCTGTAGGGTTGATGAGTTCATACACAGTAGGAAATTTAAACACAACATTTGGGAAAGGGCTGCAGGTTTCGGTATTCGTTTAAGAGCAGCCAAACATGTTTTTCTGCTGCTGAAATAGAAGGGGATCTCCTTGCTGGAGGGTTGGCCTTTCCCATCCCCCATGTTTTCGTTTACCTCTTTTTTCCTCCCTGCAAATTCCCCGTGGAGGGAGTTCAAGCTGCAGAACAACACCATGCATGGCTGCACAGCCCACACTCAAGGTGCGACAGCAGCTTTGCTTCCATCCAAGCCGTGCCAGTGCCAGCCAGCTGCCATCCCCAGCCACTCACCCTCCTGGCTCAGCACCTTGCCACATCCTTATTCTCCCAGGATTTTTTTTGGGGTGCAGCTGCTGCATCCAGCTCACACTGGCTTTAAACTTGTTTCTAGCCCTGGCCCCCAGCCTTAGCAAAACCCCTCTGCAGCACAAGCTGCAGGGATGTTGCTTTGTGTGCAATATAAAGCAGGTATCTTTAAATAAAAATAATTTAAAAAGCACTAAATACCTTATACTAAGCAATTTTATCTTGTCCCAGTACCAGGCATCCTCTGCTGACACATCCAGTACCCCCAGCATCATCCCCAAGATTAAAATAATCCTTTCCCCCCCATGGGGCTGAGCCCTGGGTACAGCTTTAACCAACTCACCCCAATCATTCTTGGCAGCTGCTTTAATTTTTTGCTAATGAGCTGGGTGTCCTGAGAGGTCCTCAAAACTGCCACAGGTGAAGCAGAGACCTGCAAGGGCAAGAGGAGACCATCAAACCCTCCATCCCCAGCTGGCAAACCCCCAAGGCACCAGCAGCAAAACATGCCTTTAGGGAAACCACCAGGGCTTTTGGCTACAGCACGTGTATTTATTGACATGGAAAACAGATGCCCTTTGTTTTCCAGCTCCATGCCCTGGGCACAACCCGCAGCCACCAACACCCTTCAAAACATCCCTCTCCGGGGGATGCTCGGCATCTGCCACCCTCCGAGAGGGTCTGAAGGGCCCGTGTGTGCTCAGATCGACGCTGAAACGGGCTCAGGATTTCCCTACGAATACCCCAGGATTAAATTAAAAAGGATTTAAGCAGATGGTCGGTTCTCTGCTCTTCGTAGTTGGCAAAATGGGAACCATATCACTGAACTGTCTACCAGCACTAATTAATGTTTGTAAAGCGCTCTGCTCTGCAAACTGCTGCCTACGTGCTAAGTGCTATCATTAGTATTATTACTAAGCTATTTATGCCTGTTCCAGTGCTTTCTCTGCCTTGTCCCAAAGGGCTTTTCCTCTTCCCTGTGCAGAGGTACTGGGGCTGGGAAGAGGAATTGGCCCTCCCAGGCTCCGGCTGGCTCGAGCCCAGGCTCAGATCCCCAGTTTGCCAGTAAAACCCTCCGGTTGTGCCTGTAAAATCCTATGGCTGGAGCCACTGGCTCCACGGTGAGGGCAGGAGGAGCTAGGGAGCCGGAGGGTCTGCCCGGAGATGGGGTTTGGCATCATGGTGCCCAGCCGTGGGTGAGATGATTGTCTCGCTGCCTCCCCTGATTGCAAAAGGGACATGATGCCACTTCCCTGCCTCCTCCGTGTTCCTGCAGGGAAAAGCTTTCTTGTGCTTGTAGGGGCCATTTGCCTCCTTCTCTCTGTCGCTGCCTGGCAAAGGGTTTTGCAAGAGAAGGGAGGGATCACTCATCCTTCCTAACGACCTAAGAGGAGACGGAGGCACAGAGGAGGTTCAGTGATGGATGAGCTCAACCGTGGTCCATGACAGGCCCTTGTCCCCATGCAACAACCAGGTAGTGACGTCTGCTGCCGCCGGCAGATGGGACGATGCCTTCCCTATGAATAACCAGCCTTGCAAGACGTTATTCTGCCAAAAATGAAATCGCAGCTGATGCTTCCAGAAAGCAGTGAGAGGGCAACGATCCGCTCCTGGGTGTGCGGAGCAGCCAGCACTTCCCACAGCCCACACCGAAACTTCAGAGCACAAGGTCCTTCCCCTGATCCGTGCTCCCGAGACGCTGCTTTGAAATCCTTTGCTCAATTAACCTAACCAGGCAGGATGTTCCTGAACATCCCCGCTGACATCTTTTTGATACCAGAGTGGCTTTCGTGCCTCGGTAGGGAAGGAAACTGCCCAAGACAAGAAACTGGGGCAAGACCCAAGAGGGACTGATGGAAATAGAGAATGAGCTGAGCCGGGTACCCAATCTACTACAGGGATGCAGCAGGGAGCATCCACACCTCTGCTCAGTTGGGGTGAGGAGGGCACCTTCACTGCAGTCACCTGCACAATCAGGAAAATGACTGGGCTGAGGACCAATGCTATGCTTCCGATGGGAGGTTTAGGGCATGAATCATTCTGGGTTTTCCCTCCCATCGCAAGCGGGTGAGATGAAAGGAAGCTCAGAAAGCTGGATGCGAGATGTAGGCAGAGCAGGCAGCTCCTGGAACAGGAGCAGAGAGCTTGGTCTGACAAGGAAAAAAAACATCGCAGGTAACATCAACCCACCATTGCCCAGGGCCAGGGTGCATTTTCTTCACACGCTTTGTTTGGGCCAAACAAAGAAGAGCAGAAAAAAAACAGCTCCAGCAAGCCTGCGTTCAACATTTTCTGCGTGGTTTGAATTATCCGTGACTTTTGACCCAAGATTAAATCTAGTGTGTAACTGGTGGTTATATATTGAGTCATATGAGCAGGCTAATCGCAGGAACCCCATGTTCTCCAAACAGCCTGCGCCCCGCTGGGGCCAACTGCAAACTGCTCACGTTTTCTAGCCGAAGCACCCTGCAGCTTTTGCATCATCCTTTTAATTCAATACTTATAAAGCTTGCCTTTTTTTTTTTTTTCTTTCTCTCCAACCAGTATCTCAAGCCCAGAACAAAACAAACCCAGCAACACCATGAGCGGCCAGCCCAAAGAAGCCAGATTTCCCATCAAGTTTTGCTGCTCGGTGGCTGCTCTGGTGTCTAGTAAAGGGCTGGGCTCACGCTGCAGTGTTTTTCTCAGTGGGAGCTGTCTCTCTTCTCCACCAGCAATTCTCCTGGCGCACATAGAAATAGCCTTTTGACTTCTACCTTTGTGTGCAATTTGGCTGAAAATGAGCACTGGAGTTGGAAAGTATTAGTGGGGGGTAAGTGGCAGGTAAATGGGCTCTCCCAGGGCGCAATACCCACTGGGGAGGCAGAAGGGGTTGGCACAGCCTGGTCTTGGCTCTCCCCAAACTAATTTTTAGCCTTTTGCACCTCCTCCTTTACCTCTCCTTGGGGCTGTGGGAGGTTGAACTGATTCACCTCTGCTGGAGAGCCCAGGTAAGAGCCGTAAAAGGCCGTTATCGGCAGCAACAATCAGGTAACACTCCTGTGAGTACAATCCTGTGGGCTCCCAGGGTGTTTCCCAGCACCGGTGACCGGGACGGGGCTGGCACAGCCCGTGTGTGTGCTGGAGCCCTTTGCCTTCCCTCTGCTGGGGCAGGCTGGGCAGCAAGGACAGCTTGGGGAGCCTAGGAGGACCCAAAACAGGGCTGAAGTGGGGTCTGCCCACCTCCCTGAAAGGCTCCAGTGAGTGGGAAGTGTTTTGGGGGTCCCTACAGATCTGCACACACCTGGTCGGCAGCGAGCAAGCAGTATACAGGGGGGATATGGGCGGAGGAGGGCAAGGGTCCCACCACCCAGGATCCAAGCAGGTTTGGGGCTGTGGGGAGAGACACACGTCTCTTTGTAGCAAGGATAAATTAAGGCTAAATCATCTCTTTCTTCCTGCAATAACTCACTGGCTGGTAGAAACCCAGGGGGAAAAGTGTGACCTCGGTACGGGCTGGTTGTGTGTCCGGCCACACTGGTGTGGAGCTGCTCAAGAGGCATTTCATCACCAAAGGCTCTTTGTCTGGAAGGCCAGCCACTGTCCCCAACTGTCCCAGGAGGGATGCTGATGACGTGGGAGGTGGGGAACACTTCAGCCTCGGGTTCAGAAAGGGGACAGCCCCATCCTGATGGGTGAGGTCCTCAGAGGATGGCAGTCCCCAGCAGTCGCCTGGCCAGCGCTGGTTTTGGAGTGACCCAGCCACCTCTAGCACCCCAGGTGTCCCCCAGCTCATGGCATCTCCCAACCCTGTGCCTCACATCCTGCCACAGGGACTTCCCCATGTTTCCTTGCCTTCCATCACAGCTCCTTGCTGGTCTGGACTGGTGCAGGTATCGGCGCTGGGCTTTCACCTGCTCTCGGCCAAGATGGTTCTGCATCACTTTGCAGCGAAAATAAAAGAACCAGCTGGAGGGGAAAAAATCCATGGTTAGTAAACAGAGCTGAGCAACCACAGACCTCTCACCCAGGAGAGGAGGAGGGCAGGGAAAGCGGAGCCGCCTGGGGCACCCAGGGCTGGATTTCGACACCCTGCAGAAGACAAGATGCTCTATTTAATCGTCTGGGTCCCAACCCTCCCCGCGCTGCCCCACGTATGGCGGCGGCAGCGGGGGTGGCTGTTTGGTCTGGCCAAGGAGCCCCACACTGATAAGGAGGAGCCTGGCAGGAAGGGAATAGGGGCGGCTGAGGGGAAGCAATTGGGGTTTGGGGGCTGGCTTTGCCCTCTCCCCTCCCCACTCCCCTACAGAGGGGGCCGATGGAGCAAGGAGAGGTGCCTGGGGGTGTCCCCAGGCCCCAGTTACTCGGTAACCCCTTATTTCCACAGCCCCTCTGCTTTGGTTTATTTCTCAGGTGATTTTTCAAAGTCCAACACCACATCTGCTACCACTTGCCCTGAACTGCATTGCCTTTGAGTCACCTGGTGTCCCTCCTGGCAGTGCCAGCTCCCACCATGTCCCTCCTGGATGGGGGCAGAGCAGCCAAGCACTGAACTAGAAGCAAAGATTCGCATTTTAAAATCTCACGTGTGGTTTTTTCCAGGAGGGGGACGGGGAACTCTGAACACATCCACCCTGTCATCCATCCTGTGGATGCCACCGCTGTCCTCGGGGGACACTCGGCTGTCCCCGTGACTTTGCCCTGCATGGCCAGGTAAGGTCATGCCGGGACAGTCCTGATGTTGGGTTCCTTCGGTGCCGGCTGCAACGGCTCCATCCTGCTCCACCTCTGGCACAAATCATGGCAGGCTGTAAATCCCCGCCAGCCCTCAGGGACCCGTCCCCGGGGAGGGCAACAGTTCAGCCCTGAGGCAGAAAAACCAAAGATCATGTTTTTTTCGCGGGGACGATATTACCCACAGGCACAAACAAGAGCCCCGGAGCAGGGGGGTGCTGGCACGGTGGCACCTCGGGGTGGCACCCATCCAGCCGGACCCGTGCGGGGACCACTCGGGGCACAGACCTTCGGCAGGGCACTGGCTTCCAGCTGGATGAAGTCCCTGACCCAGCTCCTGTGTGAATCCTTAGGCCGGCACAAGGAAAAGGGACGGATCAGGCCGACAGGGTCAGAGGGGGGGCAGGAATACACGGTGTTGGGGGGTTCGAGGCGATGCCGGGTGTTACTGTGCCAAGGAGGGGGCTGTAGCCAAAGGAGACAGGGACAGAGTTGCCCTGAGGGGTCCCCACTCCTTCCCCAGCCCCACGCTTTACAAACCCTCTTATTCCCAGCCCCATAGCAGCTCCTGGCCCGTGGGGACCCATCCCCACACAGCCCTGGCTGAGCTCTGCCGGCAGAAGGATTTGGGAAGATTCGGGGAGATTTTGGACCAAACACCACAAGACATGCAAACAGCCTCCCACCAGCTCTCCGTGGCACAGGCAGTTGAGAACAGGAGTTATTTTTCCTAGTGAACTCTTTAAGTCCCCGCTTAATTACCCGTGAATCTTGATTTTCTTTTAAAAAAGACATGCCAGATGCCACGGAAAGCCTGAGCCGGTGAAGGGTGGCATGAATTTGTCCCTCAACAAGATTAAACGGGCTCTTGGCACACGAGAGGGGCAGGAGACCCCGGTGGGCGAGTGCGAGTGGCTCCCGGGGAATTGTTGGGTACATCCCAGGGAATTTCTGGGAAGTGCTGGAAGGAGCCTCCGTGCCGGCAGCGACTGCCACGCACACCAACGTGGCAGGGCCCTTGTCATTTGGCATCACTGGCCGGCTCCACAATCTCTTCTACGGGAACCCAGCAGTTTAATTCTCCATTTGTGGGTGTGGGAGATTGATAAGGAGCGGGGCTGGGAAGCAGAGAGTCACTGGGCTTTTTGCCCTTGGGGCTGCTCCAGGGCAGGCGGTGGGTGACCACAAGGTGCCACATCCCCACCGGCTATTGAGGGGGTGAGGCGATTTGCCTTTTCTTCTAGAAATAGCCCTTTCCCCACTAAAGGAAAAAAAAAAATAATTACCCTCATCATCTGCTGTCTGCCTGCCTCGCGGCCAATACATTGAGCAGCAAAATGGTGCCAGCCCTGCGCAGGGAGAGGCTGCCCAGAGGCATCTTCCTAATTTTAGTGATGCAGGGTCACATTGTCCCTAAGTTTTGTGACTCGAAGGCCCCCAGGTCCCCATGTTAGGGACAGACAACCTTGCAAATAGCCAGATGTGGGGCTCAACCCTACTTTGCTCCATGCGATGGGGATAAGCACGGCCTTGCTGCAAGCCACAGCTGCTCCCTGCCCTCCTGTCCCCAGCTGCGTCCCTGCAGCAGGGTCCGGGGTCACGGGATGGGAGCTGATGGGTGGCCACCAGCCAGGTTTTAGGGGTGAAGCAAGGTGGGGGCACCCACATTCCTCGCACGCTGGTTTTCTAGTTCAGTGCCCAGTGCCACCGAGGGCAACAGTCACAGTGTGCATCAAGCAGTGGCACAAACTCCCTGACCTCCCCGGGGCTCTCTGGGCCCATGAGCCCTGGCGAGAGCCATCAGGCTTTCCAGATGAAGGCTGGCCCTTCACAAGAGCTGCTCGTCCCTGCTGGTGGCCCTGGGGGAGCACCCCCAGCCAGCCTGGCTGCAGGAGAGGACAGGGAGAGCTTTGGGCTCTGCCGCCGAAGGACAAAATGGGAAGGGTGCAAGGGTGCAGCGAGGCTGCCCTGGGTGTCAGAACACAGTCCCCCGCCCCCGGCAGCAGCCAGGATGCTGGAACATCCCAGGAACAGCCCGAAGGTCCCGTTCCAGCTCCCGAACTGAAAACAAAAGTGCGTTTTGTTCCTGTCCTGTTTTCAAAGCCAGAAAGGTCGGGGCCGCGAGAGCCCTGCCAGGCTGGGCAGCACTGCCAGCTCCTGCTGCCTGCCCCGGCCTCGGCACACACGGGGACCAACGTGCCTCAGCTCCTGCCCGGCTGCACGGCTCCTTGCTGGCAGTGCCAGGCTGGTGAGAGCTGGGGGGCCTCCCCAAAAGCCCGTGTATGGAGCATCTTGCACCCCAGTTCCTGCTCTCATTCATGCTCCCTGCACTGTGTGGGGAGAGGGAAGGGAAGATGGATCAGAATCTGTGTCCTGGAGGACCATACCATGGACCACTGTGCCCCGCATGGCCCCAAAGCCTCCAATGCCCTCCTGCAAAATGCCATCAGCTCCCAGGATCTGCCCTGCCGCTGTGAAGGGATTTCCTAATTCACCTCCAAGTCCCCAAGCCCCAAGAAGGCTTCATTCTCCTTAGGCAGGGCCATCGTTAGAGGGGCCGATGATGCTGGCATCGAGGGCTTTGTGGGCAGCCCCCCTGCTGGGATGGGTGGGGGACAAATGCAAAAGGGTCTGTACATCAGTAACAGCAGCATGGCCCTGCCATCACCACGTCAGGCTCTGAACTGTCCCCCTTGTCCCCGTGCTCGGTGCCTGCATGTGCTGCTGCCTGCTCAGCGGAGATTATTAGCAGAGAAAATCGTTAGGCACAGGGCCGGGAGCTCAAGGGACACACGAGTGCCTCTGTCACTTGGAAATCAATCCCAGACACCTGCCCAAGCCAAGTTCCCTCCAGCCTAGCTCAAATCAACAGCAGTTTCTATCAGGGAAGAGGAGAAGTTCTGACCAGGGCAGATGTTGTTCCTGCTCCAGCCACGAGCCCTGAGTGGCTGCTCTGCAGGAACTCACTGCCCTTCAGATCCCAGAGCAAATGGTTGTGTTTTGCCCATGGACCTGGAACATCCTCCGCAGCTGAGTCCTGGGAGGAAAATCCTGCACTGGAGCCCTGGGAAGGAAAGAGAGCTGGGCTTCAGAGCCAGAAACTGGGGGAAGATGTCGTGGAGGGGCACCATGACCTGTTTACCTCTTGCTATCCAGAGAGGAGATGGGGTACCAGGACCTCTGGGCCAAGCAGCCAAAGCTGTGTGCACACCATGTATTATTATTATTATTATTATTATTATTGATGGTTGTCCTGCCCAACCCTGCAGCAAGCAGAGTGCTTTGGGGGACCCCGTGCCTGATGTGCAGGGAGCAGCGTACCCAACAACCACGACTCTCCCTCTGAGCACTTTGTGTCCCCAAGGCAGCTTTGGCATTCTTGCCGAGTCAAACCGACAGTGTATTGACATTCGTTTTGACCTTTCGAATCACAAGGATGTTCTGTCCTTCCCAGCAAAGTACAGCCTGGATACCCTGTGGGTGGATTATACTGTATATACAGTGGCTGCAAGCGCGGAGCTGGCAGAAGAGAAGCGTGTTTGTGTGCTTGGAGGGGAGCAGCAGTGGTGGGATGAGAGCAAGGAGCTGCTCTCAAGCACCTGCTTTTCCTCCCAGGATGCCCAAGCGGATGCAGAGGACAGTGATGGTGGTGGGAGTGACTGATTTGGTGGTGGGGAGAAGGGATTCTGCAAAAGCAGGAGCTGCAGCCCAGCCCTGGAGCAGCCTCCCCCTCGCCACCAGCTCCGGAGGCTGCTCCCAGATCCTGGCGTTTCCCATCCTACAGCTAATTGTGCCTTTTGTTTTCAGAGAACGGGAAGAACTGCAATTAAGAGACAACATGCATCAGCTGCAAGGGCCCAGCTGGATCACTGGGATGGTGTCTTCCCTCCCAGCTCCCCAAAACCCCGCTCTGGGCAGCAGCAGAGGCTGCTTCAGTACAAAACGTACCCCAGCCCCAAAAGCTTGAGTTGATACGAAAGGAAGCACCTTGCAGTTCCCAAAGGTGTAACACGTGGTCACCCACAGAACGACCTCATGATACTAAATTAGCATCTTTCACCCTTGAGTGCAGCCCATGCCCTGGCACGTACCAAACCTTGTGCCCTGGGATGGCAATCCTGGCAGCGAGAGGGGCCGAGAGTGAGCTGCAAGTGGGGGGGAGTTGTGGGCAACCATCCCTGCCATCCCTTCCTCTTGTGGCCCTTGGAAGCCAGAACCCCCAAGCAGGGCTGCCTCCTCCCTGCTCTCTGCAGCCAGAGGGTTTTGGCTCCCCCGTGGCTCTCCCCAGGCCCTGGCAGCCAGCAGGCTTTGCCACGTGGCCGGCTCCATCCAAGGTTGCCGCATGGCCGGCTCCATCCAAGGCTGTCACAGCCCGGATCCATCCACCCCACAGCCTCGTGGCGCCAGGGAGGCTGATGGCTTCGTGCTCCCAGCCCAGATGCGCTGCTTTATCTCTCCCCTCTCTTGCCCTGACACATTTTTTCCCCTCTCTCTTTTCCCAGCCAGCTCGTAGGACTCTAATCTCAAACCCTGAATCACCCTTTCCCAAGACGTTCTCAGCAGCAGCCTTTGCAAACCCATTTCCAGGGATTTCTGCAAGGCATTAGGGGCACAAGTGATAACCTGGAAGGAAAATCCTTTTGCCTTACATCTTTCTGCCACGTTGATGTCCCCAAACCCTTTCCAGCAGCCAAAGCAGGGTATGGCAAAGGCAGCTTGGCCACAGTCACATGGGCCAGAGCATGAACCCTGGTGCCCAGCATCGCCTCCTCACTGCTGGGCTGTGGCCAGGCAACCCCTGCAGCAGGAGAAGGAAAATTAGTGTTTGAAAGCTTCTACAAGCCCAGGGAGTCTGGAGGGTTAATTCGAGGTGTGCTGTTCTGAGAACAAGGATCACACTTGACTGTTGGCTCCTGGT
>JAOWAV010000065.1:4715155-4731733 GCA_028571045.1 Scolopax bukidnonensis
GGGATGGGATGGGACGGGATGGGATGGGATGGGATGGGATGGGATGGGACGGGATGGGATGTACACCTCTGCTGATGCTGCCCCAAAGCCACGTGTCTATGAGCATGAGTGGAGCAGGGATCCCACAGCTACTCAATACATCCTGTGTCACCGAGCGATTCCCAGCAGCCACCCCAGGATGGGGTGCAGGGAGCAAAGCATCACACTCTCGACGTGCCGAGATGCTTGCTCCTGCTGCCAAGCCAGTCTCGTGCATCAGAGCAGCCTCAGCCATCCTCAGTCTTGCCTGGGAGGAGGCAGGTTCCTTGTTGGTGGAGGAGAAATCGATGCCCAGTGTGGGGTTTCTGCCACGTGGCTGGTTCATCCGCCCTGTCACTTGTTGGGGAGAAGGTGACATTCCCTATGGTCCCAGCCTGGGGCCACGTGTCTCGCCAGCACGGAGTGGGTCTGCCCATGGGAAGGCTGCAGCAAGCCCTGCTGTCTGCAATGGCATCACCGAAAACGAGGGGCACCACTGGACTGACCACAACGTGGCGGGTTTGAGAACACACACAGCTCACTGCACCGAGCAGCGACCACGCACTGTAAAGGTGAATCCTTGATTTCTCAGGGGAGGAGGTTTCTGTCTGCTCAGTTGCCAGCTCCACCCTGCAATTGCCCGCTTTACGAGTCTGTTAGTTAGTTTAAAACATTATAAAATTTAACAAAAGAGGGACCGTGGAGGTCGCCCATCCTCCAGAGCTCATGGCCACCCATGCCTGTGTGAAGGAGAGATTCAAACCAAGCCCCCATGGGGGGGGGAAATCTGGAACAGAAGCCCACCAGGTCAGCAGGAAAACTGGCCTGCAAGTCCCCGACGTGGGAGTAGCTCTATGTGCACACACGCACACACACGTGTGCCTTCACATGGGTGTGCATGCCTCCATCCTTGTGTGCATCCATGCGTGTGCACGTGCATCTCCAGCCCTCTCCATCCCGCAGGGGGAGGAACCCCTTTGAGGACACAAATCTCTGGGGATTTGGCTACGTTTCGTCAACATCCCATGTTTGGATGTCCAGGCTGTCCCTTGGGAATGGTCCCTGGCCTGCAGCTTGTCCCACAGCACGCAGCAGAACCGGTGCTGCTGTCAGCGGGGGCTCAGAAGGGGAGCTGGATCCAGCCTGGTTCAGCTTTTCCCGGCTCAGAGGAGCCACTTTCCGCCCCTGAAATAGCAACTCGGATGATGCTCTCGGCAGCTGGGGATGATGATGCAAAATGCTCGTTATCCAGCAGGAACAATTAGACTTATGGCAATTATCTTTGCAGTTGCTGAGAGATGCCGGAACGGGCCGGCCGGCAGCCAGCTCCTGCTGTAATCCCCAGGCAGGAGAGACACGGAGCCCAGCTTTGCCAGGAGCTGCCATTGCTGCAGAAGAAGAGCAAAACGCCACAGGAGCATCCAAAAAGCCTCCTGCCATGCCCAGGAGGGACAGTTTTGCGTGGGAGTGAGAGCAGGGACCGGCAAGTGTTTATCCGAGAGCCAATGCCCCTCTCTAACGACATTTGTTTGCATTCAGATTAATGATGAAACGGGCTGAGCCACACGCTGGGTTTAGAAGATGGTGTTAGGGACTGAATTGTTAGGTGTGATGCTCCAGCCACCTTCTGCCAGCGTGGGAGAAGCCAGGCTGGGCCCAGCTTTATCTGCAGGGTAAAAATGGGCAAAAGCTGGCCCCGGGCTGGATCGAGCCATAGATGGTCACTGATGGTCACTGAGACGGGCAGTGGTTGCTGAGCTGGGCTTTAGGCACATTCCTTTGGGGGAAAAAGACAGGCTTCTGGCTGAGAAATGCCCATGGGGTAAAGGCATAAAGCACAACTTCACTCATTTCTCAAGTCAGAACAAGGAGGGTTTTTCTTTTCCCCCTTGACATTGTTTGTAAACCTTATTTTGACGCTGCGAGAATGAAGCAAGCCCTGCTCCCCGACAGCTTCTCAGAGCCAAAACCCCAAAACAACCCCAGGCTGATAAACAACTCCTCCTCCGATAAATCAGAGTGTGGCTGGGATGGCAAGAAAGCTTTTGGGCAGGAGGAGACACGGCTGAGCACTGGAACACCAACTGATGCCTGAGGAGTGGCCAGGAGCAAGGGAGTGGGAGCTGGAGGGATGCAGGGAGCCTGCTCTAGGAAAACCCAGGTCATTTTCCATTGAAAATTTTATCTGAGGCACGCATACCATCACATCCTGGGATTGTTTGAGCTGCAAGAGCCAGCAAAATTCCTAGGAAAGTTTAGCTACCTGATCAGCAAAACCTCGCTGATACACTTTGTTTATTAGCGGCTAAATATTAAACCCTTGGCAAACAGGGCTCCTTGGGGCGGGGAATGTGTGACCGTGACAAGCTGCCTCGGGGGCTGGCAGTTCCAAAAATGGGCAAGAACTGACAGGATGGGCAAGGAAGGGGACAGGCTGCTCCGAGCCAGGGGGCAAGCTGTATCCCAGGGGTCTGGGTTTGGCTGTGGTTGCCAAAGGGAGCCCAGGGTTGGGAAGAGGAAGGCTCACCAAACTCCTGCTCTTGCCACAGCTGTGGGTCTGCGGAAATGCACCTTTCCCCAGGTCAGGAGAAGGATTAAATGGTTTCTTGCTGGAGCTGGGTGGACACTTCTCCATCTCCCAGCCCCTTGATTTGTAAGAGACATGTGTCTCCCCCGACGCCAGCGCTGCCCCAGAAACCCACTGCTCTGGCATATAAAACTGTATTCCTCAAGGACATCTGATTCATCTTGCAAGGCCGATGTAAAATTTGGGTTATTCTTAGGCCAATTATAGCAAAATGGTATTTCCAAATCGAGCAAAGGACAGGCTAGAATCTTAACCTGATGCCTTTTTAGTGGCACCGAAAAAGCAAGCTCCTTTTCTCTCCCCTTGCGTTAAGTAACCAAAGAGAGTAACATGTTGAAGTGCTCAAAGATCAGGTAATGGCTTTTCCTGCCACACTTGAAGACAACCTGACAAACACACAAACAAAGCCTGACCCACTTTAGCAGAAAAAGAACGACGGCAAGAAAAGGAGCAGGGACTTCAGTACAGTCCTTAATGCAGCCCCATTAGGAAGTCTCTGCTCCGTGTATCTGGATAAATTTATCTCAAGCCTGTTCTTTGAAAAGAGTGAGCTGTGAAGCCTGTGCTGTGCCCACGAGCAGGGCAGCTCTGCTCTGGGGTTGCACGAGCTCAGGGATACACGAGCTCAGGGATGCAGCCAGGGATGCAGCCAGGGATGCCCAAGCACAGGGATGCAGCCACACAGGGATGCAGCCACACACACAGAGAGATGTGTGTGCCCAGGGATGCCCAAGTATGAGCTGCCCCCCTCCATCACCTTCCCAACACGCAGGCTGTGCCATCCAGGAGCTCAGGGAAGAAACTCCTGCCCGGGCTGGGCCCTGGTGCAGGCTCTTGCAGCATTGCTTCAAGGCCGTGGCTGCGTATGGAGAGCGCAAACGCCGCTGCCTCATGCCTGCCGTGGCACGTGTTTCGTGGCTAACTCATTATTTGTAAATAATTGCAGGGACGTTGCTGAGTCACCGCGCTGCGGGCGAGAGCCAGCAGGGATCTGGGGCTCGTTTTGCCCGGTGGTGACAAGGGCACTTCCTTCTGCAGGAGTAGGTTTCCTCAGGGACACCTCAAACTCCCACTCCAGCTCCTGCCTTGTTCCTGCGAGGTGGCTTTCGCCCCTTTGTTTCCCCTGGGTGCAAACTGATGTTGGGAGCCCTGGGATGACCTGGTGGGATGCTGTGGGGATTGGTGGCTCCCAGGACCCACCATCCCACTGTCTGATGGAGACACTGAGCTTCAGAGTCGCTTGTGCCCGGGGCTGGAGCTGGCGGGGGGCTGCAGCTGATGCAGCAGCGTGTTTTCCTGGATGTGGGTTTCTGTGTAGCTGACCTTACGCAAGAAGCCCTTCTGTGCTCCCCTTGCCCACGCACTAGTTTGGGTGCCTCCCCCCTGGGTGGCCTGCAGCTCAGGCCGGCCCCCGTGTTTGCTCAGCGGTGGGATGGCAGCAGTGAACATCAGGAGATCGCTTGCCACTCCCTGTGCCCTTGAATCATCCCCAATCCCATCCTCCCCCCAAAGTGCTGGCCTTCATGACCAAGCCAATGCCCTGCAGCTCCAACACCCAACCCGGGGCTACAAGCAGCTTGGACAAAAATCCAGTGCCACCTCTTGTCCCAAGCTCTGTCTATATTGGGGAGTCCCTCAATACAGGCAGTCACTCTCCATGAGGATGGCATCTTCCAGGCCATGGGATGACAGACCTCCTCCCCATGGCAGCCCTAGGATGGGGTGTTGCAGGGTTGCCAAAGGATGGTGAGCTCCAGGAGGCCCTGCGGGGTTTTGGATGCCATGGGGACAAGAGCCTGGAGCTCCACAAGGGCAGGTGAAGATTAGGGCACACCGCGGTGCTCCTCACCCAAGGTCAACACTTGTCTGCACACCCAAAATGCCTTCTCCTCCCTGACAGACCTGTCAGCTGGGTCTCAGCTCTCCCCGCAGCCCTCACCAGGGGTATGAACACACCATCATGGTATGAACAACAGCTTTATTGTGCCCCTCGCACAGGTTCATGTTCAAATAGTGACCAAACAGTCTCATCTGACCAATTCACCATCTTCTTCAGTGATGGGGGAGCCTGTTGAACCACAGCCCTACTGCAAAACATCTTTGCTCTCCCCTGGACTTGCCACCAGACGTGGCAAGCCAGACAGGACAGAGATGGGTGACCCGAGGGAGCTAGAGGAGCTGTTCCCACGAGAAAGGTGTTGTCGTTTGGGTCTCAAACCAGGACAAAAGGGAAGGTGAGAGGCAGGGAAGAGGGAGGAACGCCAACTAGCTAAAGCTGTGTGTTCCAGCTGCTGTGGGAACACATGACCCAAAATGGGAACTGAATGGCACAAAGAAATGGTGATTGACAGCGCTTTAGGTACAGCTGAATGGTATCTGCGTGTTGTCACCTGCTCTAATGACTGCCTGACTCACCCATCACAGGCAGGCGGCCAGCAGTCTAGCAATTAGCCGCCCTCCTCCCTAAAGTCAAGGGGAGAGTTAAAACCAACACAGTACAGAGAAAGCGTCCCCCACAGAGCCTGAATCAAGTCTCGCTTTAGAAACAGGCCATAAAAAGTGACAGAAATGAACCTCCCGGCTCAGCCCTAACACGGAGGACGCAGCATCCTGTACCTCCTGCCTGGCACAGTCAAGGACCATAAATACCAGCAGCCTCCCCGCAGGGACCTGCTCCACGGGACCTGGGCTCCCCCAGGCTCCTTCGCACATTCCAGCATCAGCACCCGAGCTGGGATCTATTCCTGACAGAAGGAACAAAGCGAGCGATTGCTCCTGCTATATTTAGAGCAAGGAGTCAATACTCCACGTATCTAAATGGTTACCAACATTCTCATTTTGAGGTATAAATAGCCTCTGTTTGCTTTTTGAAATAAATTAGTTTAAAAAAGAAAATTGCCTTCCCAGTCATCCTCAGCTCCCAACTGTTGAGCAAGGGGGCTATTTCAAATGAAAAATTAAGTTATGCATTTTCTCTAAGCCAACCCAGGAAGAAAAATTCATGACTGTGGCTGCTATCATTAGCGCTGCAGTCCTTCGTGTTGATAGAGAGGTTTAAACACAGAGGCAGCAGTTTGCTGAGGCTGTTTGGTGCAGAAGGACACCATCCTCCATCTCCCAGCCTTGACCACACGCCATCTCAAGCTGCCTCTTCCATCTGCAGTCACACCACAGCCCTGTTTCTTCCCCCTCTCCCAGCTCCACAGTCAGGTCCCAGCCCTGACACCGTATTTCTCTCTTCCTCCAGATTCCTCCACTTTCCAGCCCAGGCTCTCAGCCAACACTCCAGCTTGCTTTCCCCCTGACTGATGTCAGCTGTGCTTCCTCCCTTGGGCAAAAATGCTGGTCCCATGTAAGGATCCGTCTTTAAGGCATTACAAAGACCACATCCCCACCACTCAGCCCCCTCAACATACTGCATTAAAGGCAAACTAAGGATACCAATTAATGAAAAGCCAGGGCAGAAAGCTGTGATCTAAAAGAGACAGCAAAACCCTGCCATGGTTTTTGATTTAACAGAGAATAATGCAATTTTTCCCCTAAGATTTGGCTCAACAGGGAGGGATGTGCTCAGGCTTAGCACACCGATCTGAGCACTCCAAAGGGCTTGGAGCCACCACTAGGTTAGCTCAGGATGGTTCCTAGGACCCCTTCTCCTTGTCCTGCCTTTGGGGTGCAGGACCCTGTGCTGTCCTTCCTCCAACATCCCAGCTCCTGTGCAGAGCTCAGTCTTGCACGGGGCAATGCACCAGCAGGGCGAGGGGGGCTCAGGGAGATTGCTGGGGGGAATCACAGCCCAAACTCAGCCCCAGGCCCAGCCTCAGCCCCCGGCCCCAGCCCCCGGCCCAGACCTGGCTCAGGCTCACGTCCCCAGCCCAAGGCAAGGTCAGACTCAAGTTCGGGGGAAGACTCGGGGCCTGGCCCCAGTGTAGGCCCCCAGCCCAGGCTTATGCCCAGGCCCAGGCCCAGGCCAAGTTCAGGGAAGGCCCAGCCCAGGCTCCGGAGCAGAAGCAGGCCCAGACTCAGGCCCCAGTATAGGCCCAGCTCAGGCCCAGGCTCAAGCCCCAGTGTAGGCCAGGCCAGGCCAGGCCAGGCCAGGCCCGGCCCGGCCCAGGTCCAAGCCCAGGTCCAGGCCAAGCTCAGGGGAAGGTCCGCCCCAGGCTCTGGAGTAGGCCGCAGGCGCAGGCCGCTGTGTAGGCTCGGCTCAGCCCAAGGCCCAGACCCAGGCTCAAGCTCCGGAGAAGGCCCAGCTCCAAGCCCCGCAGAAGGCTCATCTCAGGCTCCGGCGCAGGCGGTCCGCGGGGCGGTGCGGCGCGGCCGAGCTCCGCCCCTCTCCGTCACTGCGCAGCGCCGCTGCCGCCGGCCCGGGGTCCGCCATGGCTTCGGGGGGCGCAGCCGCCCGCGCCGCCGAGGAGCCGCCGCCGCCCGAGCCGCCCGCCGAGCAGAAGCCACCGCCGCCGCCGCTGCCGCCCGTGCAGGAGGAGTTCTCCTTCCTGCCGCTCGTCCACGACATCATCAAATGGTAACGGCGGCCGCCAGTACCGGGCCTCCCCCAGCGCCGCTGGCACTGGGCCTCTCCCGCCGTGCACTGCATGGCGAGAGCTGCCCTGCAGCGGGACCGGGACCGGGCATCTCACCCCTGCTCCAGCCACCCCACTCTAACGATGCTGTCGGACCCCCAGTGCTCTCAACGTGCCCTGGGTGGGGAGCAGGGCTATGCCCCCCCCTCCCCAATGATGCTTTCCCATCCTCAGCATCCTCAGGAATGCCCAGGACAGGGAGTGGGGCAATAGCATCCCCCCTCTAATGATGTTCCCCAGTCCCAAACATTCCTAGGGTGCCCTGGGTGGGGAGCAGGGCTATGGCGTCCCCCCTTTAATGATGCTCTTCCAGCCCCAGCATCCTTGGGATGCCCTGGATGGGGAGCAGGGCTATGGGGTCCTCCATCTATTAAGGTTTCCAAATGCCAATGTCCTCAGGGTGCCCTGGATGGCTAGCAGGGCAATGAGGTCACCCTTCTAGTGATGCTCTCCAGCCTCCCAGCATTTCCTTTGCCCTTTTTCTCCCATCTGGAGTTCCTGGGAAGAGTGTCAGAGGAAGCTGGTGCAGCTCCAGGCGCATTTCTGCGCTGAATCATGTCAGTCCCTGGGCAATGGTTGGGTCACCTGAGTGGTGCAGATGTTCCTATGGCCCAGGTACACTGCCCCACCATCAACACCCACAAGCAGGAGCATTGTACTTATGCTGGGTTATTGCTCCAGATTACTCTACTATTTGGCTGATAACAGCCTCACAACATACAGGCAGTGCTGGGGCAGGAATGCAGCCCATTTCTGGGGAGCTGTAAAAAGGAGGATGACTTCTGCAGTGCTATGGCTTAAATTGTTCTCTTCCTGGTCAAGATAAGTACTGAAGGGTAAAAGGTACTTGTACAAGGGTACTGAGAACTGCCATGCTTCTGGCCTGGAATAACTCCTTCAGAGATGCCTGTCTGATGTCCTGGTAGGGGTATGGCTCTGCTGTGAAAATCCATCCAGGGCAGCTCTGTGCTCTCACCTGGGCACATTGCGGGGTGAGGCAGAGGGTATGGGAAGCATGAGTTCCCTTGTGGGCCCAGCTGCCTCTTCCCTGTGCACTTGTTTAGGGCTGAGGCTGGTTTATGTCCTGCTGCTGTTTTCACTTGCATCAAGCATGTCTGAAAGGTGAGAGATGTTGACCTTTAATGACTCTGCAGCCTGTGCTGTGGCAGGGAAAGACTGAACATCTCCTGACACACTGGTCTGTATACAGAACGGGTGTGAGAATGCAAATCTTCTGATTTACCTCAGTTTCCCTATTGTGCTGGGGGTGGGTGGTTGCCCCTGGCCTCAATTCTGCCAGATCCCTCCAAGCCACAGAAGTGAGCCTAAGCCCATTGCCAGGTGCATACACATACATAAACAAAGTGGGCAGTAGCCACAGACTGAGACCTTCCAGATTCCTTTATGTCACTGAGCAGGTCATGGTGTCCCGCAGGTGACAGTCCCTAGGATATCTTGTGCCCTGTCCCACTGAGTCACCCACTCCCTCTGCCTCCCTTGGCTTCTTCACACATGGCATTTTCTGGGTGGCCCAAGCAGGCGTAGGTCCCCTGAATGGTGCTGTAGATGGGTAGGACCACAGAGGCAAGCACTGGGATGTGTTGCCTCATGTCCCTGACAGATGGCAAGCTGCTGTTTTGACACTGACTCAGCCACGAAGACACATTTCCAAGGTGACTCTGTGCTTGGGAGCGAGGATGTATCGCTTAAATTTGCTTACATTCAAGGACACGTGCTCTTTCTTGTTGTTTGGGTCTGGAGAAAGTTTTCTGAAGCAGGGTTTGCCTTTATTTCCACCCTTGTACAATAAAACGGGATTGCCACTAAGGTGCCAGTGTGTGGCTCCATCAACAGTGGGTTGTGTTGGTGTAATGAAGAACACTGTGCCTTCAAAGCAGGTCTTAATGCACAGTCCATCACCTCAGGCTGAGGTAGGACGTTGGGTTGAATCCTACGTTACTGCAGGCAGCTGCAGTCTCTTCCCACTCCTTCTCACCCCTACCTGTCCCTGCCCTCAAAGTGGGAGTCACTTCAGTGGCTTGATCCAGCAGGAAAAAAGAAAAAAACCCAAATCTGAAATAATTATGCCTTTGGATCAAGCAGCTGGATGAGCAACCATCTGTTCTCTTTGTGTGAAGAAAACTTGGGGAGACCTGGAGCGGGGAGAACGTCCCTCTCAAAGCCACCCTGCAGCGATGGTGGATTAAAGGCAGTGTCAACCCATCCTTCCCCAGATGTGCCATGGGGTTGTGTGTCTGTATTTTTCCACTGCTGACCTGACCGTGAATGCCTGCATAATGGGGATACGTTATAGTACCAGCTGCAGTTTTATTTAGAAGGGAGTAATGAATATTTTGTTCCAACCGGCTTTTGAAATGAACCGCAACCATCTGGTTAAAAGTTTTGCTCTCGGCCATGTCATGATTCCCCAAAGTTATAATCGAGCACCTCTCTGCCCTGGTTGTGCCAAGCAGATTTATTTTTAGGCCTGGCTATTGAGTGGGCTCCCGGTTTTCAAAGACCATTAGAATCCCTCACTCATTATTTAGCAGGCGCCCTGAAAGCAGGGACTCGTTTTTGCCTGGAATGGGTAAAACTTCTCGCTGGTGCTAACAAAGCTGCGGCAGATACTAATGAGGGTTTGAGGGCAGACGTTGCCTCAGGCAAAACTGATCCTTGAAAAGCACTGAACTGGCTGCAGAACCAACTGTGCTGCTCTTAAAAAAACCAAAAAAAAAAAAAAAAAGAAATAAAAAAAGCTGTCGCTTCTCTTTTATTAGATATATATCCCCAGAGAGCAATTCTAACGCTCCAAAGTACCATTTTCTCTGCCACTGGATACTCTCTGATACTTTGGGGAACAGTTTCTGTTTTCTGCTGTCAAGCTGTTTGACGGCATTGATTTTTTTGTATTACAGCAGCAACAGGTCACGGGTGAAACTGAAATCTTTTTTTTTCTAGGTTCCTACACACAACATACGTATGTAATCTTACCTTCCCCAAAGAGAGATATGGGAGTTCAAACAGAGGGAGAATTTACCCGGCTCCATGGTAATGTTTTCAAAGCTCCTAACCTGATTGATGGGTCCTGAGGTAACTGGATCGTGTGCTAGAAATTAGCAGGAAACCAGTTTTGCCCCAGAGGTTACCCAGTCCATATAGCTCTCTCTGTCCATTTTATTGGGAAAGGTGGATTAGGTGTGTGTAGCTAGATACAAAAAGCAGAAGTTTCCCAGTGGATTCCAGTTGAAGCCCTGGTTGTACTGGAAATGACAGTCACCTTGGCGGGCTGAAGGGGAGTTTCCAATAGGAGAACTGAACAATGTCTCATTTTTCTCTCCTCTGCAGCATGGACAAGGACAGTCAGGATGTTCACCAGGTGCTGAACGAGCTGAAGAACAAGTTCCAGGAGATGAGGAAGCTGATCAGCTCCATGCCTGGCATTGGTGTGAGCCCAGAGCAGCAGCAGCAGCAGCTGCAGAACCTGCGGGAGCAGGTCCGGACCAAAAATGAACTGCTACAGAAGTACAAGAGCCTTTGCATGTTTGAAATCCCCAAGGAGTAGGATTTGCTCAGCTCTCCGGGTCTGAGATACCGCCTCTCCAAGCTGAACAGGAGAGAAAAACGTGGCAGAAGTTTACATTTCTTTCTTTTATGCTTTTTTTTTGGTGGCATTGCTCTGAAGTTGTGGCTGTGTGGATCGCAGGCGTGTGACACTGAAGCAGAACAGTGTGTGCTTCACACGTGACGATTACAGCGGCACGCTGACTTTGATCTGCTGTAGGACTCTGCATTTATACATGCAGCTCTTCTGTTTTCTCTTGGGGTGGGGTGAGGTAGTATTTTTTTACATTCAAGCAAGCAGGAGACCTTATGTTTTCTCCTCTCTTAGGGTCAAAGTACCTGCTGGTTAACTTCAACAAGAGAAAGCAGACATTTTCTGCATTTTTTTTCTTTTTTTTACTTAAAAGTAGCCAAACATCAAAAGGGAGCATGAGGCAAGTGTGAGCTGTTTGGCTCCACTCCTGGAAAGGGTCTCAGGGACACTTCCCAGCCTCAGTGTGTCCAAAGAGGAAAGATTGCTGTCAGTTACTTTTGTATTTCTCTCTCTTTCTCTCTTTCCAAACAAGTGCTGGTTGTGTCTGAGATGAGTCAAGTAAAGAGGGTGAAATTCCAAACTGCTCCTCTTGTGTGTATTCGCTGAGGGGATGGATGTGGGCTGAGCAGGGGCAGGATTTTGGCAGAGCGCAGAGGATGTGTGTAGCCTGGGCCCAGCTTCTGCCTCTTGACATGGCTTTTTTGGAAGCGGGGTGACTTGGGAGAGCAAAGCAGGGACTGGAAGAGGGTGGATTCTGATAGGTTTTTGGGTGTAAATCTGTGGCGACTGCATCCTGCGGGCAGCACGTGGGGCATCTTGCTCTTAAAGGGGAGGAAGGGAAAGCGGAATCAAAACAAAGGGCATAAATGACAAAAGCTTTTAGTTATTCCACAGGTGACAAAAGCCAGGCTCAACAGGACGGGTCAGTTCCACGTCTGAAGTGTTCCAAGGGCTTCCCACAAACATTTGAGCAGCTTGAACATTTGCCCCGGGGCTGATGGAAAGCTCTTGAGTGTTGTATGGCAGTCAGATGGATCCCAGGGCTCCCTGCCCTCTCTCCTGCCTTAGCTGTTGCGGTGGCTGATGGCACCCTGGTAAGGGCCACCTCATCTCCCCGACTAACAAAGGTGTGACAGGACCTTAAATCTCACAGTTCCCTGAATTACTCTGCAGGATGGTGCAGGTCAGGAGCGGAAGAGCTTAAAAACAATCAACTGAAACACAATATTCATCCAGAACCAGCCACCCAAGGGCAGGTAGCGCTTGTGCCTTCAACAGAAGAGCAGCAAGGTCTGTTTGGGTGGGATTTTCCTAAGCCAAGAGGCAAGTCATTCTGCTGGTGGGGAGCTGGGGGGGCTGTGTCTCACCTGTAGCCTAGAGATTGCTCTGTTCCCACTGGAATACCTTACTAGTACTTTCTCTGGGAAGGTGCCAGCGTGTAAACCCTGAGCAAAGCAGAACACCAAGATAAACAAAGCACAACGTACGCTCTTTTTATTACTGAAATTACCTTTCTGCCAGCCATTGCCTCTCCCGGCTCAATAAATTCTTGTGTCTCATGCCTGGACAGTGTTTGTTTTTTTTTTTTTTCCCAGTGGCTGTTCCTGTGAAATCAGGGCCTATGCGGAGCTGGAAGAAACAACGTGTTTCCAAAGAAATACTTGGCACTGAGTGCAGGAACAAGTTAACTCTGTCGACTTGAATCCAAGATTCAAACAAAACTGAAGTGGTTTGGTTTGCAGTTCTCGCTCGCCCACCTTCGTTTTGTGGCTTCGACAGAAATCTTTTTGCCATTAAAATGTATTAAATGTAGATTTGTTCTGCCGCTCGGGGGAGGGGGCGAACGGGGGCTGAAAATGAACTGAAAGAGAAGCTGGAACCAGGGAGAGCTGTTCTTGGAAGAGCTTTCCCCTTTCCCTTTCACTTCCAGCAACGATTACTGCAACTTGTTATTAGGTAGAGATTAAAAACCATCAAATGCAAAGGTGACCTTTCGAGCAAAGTACTTCCTTTACTCCTATTGCAAAATAAAAACAATATCCCGGACGGGGCGCAAATGAATCACTCTCTGTTGACATCATTAAAGCGTGCTTAGTTAATCAGGAAAAAGCATGAAACACAATCAGCTCTTTATAATGAAGTGATGTCAGTTTGCTGGGTTTCTGCCGTGAATGACATGCCAGTGCCCGGCGTGTCATGGGGCTGGCAGGATCCTCACTCGCCGTTCGTGGAGTGAGGAAAGAGTCTTGGCTCGGTGACCCCGTTTGAGTAACTAAGTCTGTGCGTGGCCCCTCGTTCCCCCCTGTGTGGCAAGAAACGGGGTGCTTGCAGAGACGGAAACCTTTGCTCTGGGAGTCGGAGAAAATGGGGTAATAATAAAGGGATTGAGTCGAGGGAGCCTTTTATAGCACCTCGGAGCTGGGCTCAGGTCTCGGTTTAACAGGATTTGGTTTTGCTACGAGGCTGGGTGAAGCAAAGGCAAGCCCACAGGTGTCATTTTTAAAAAGATTTTATTAATTTGTAGAAAAAATAAAACATCAAGTTTCACCCACGGTAGAAACACTTGAAGATTTTTTTTTTTTGTTCATGTCAATGACAACCAATACCTACATAAAGTGCCTATTATTCTCTTATTTAAAAAAACCCTTCCCATTCCCCCCACCCTCCCCAAATCTTGCAAATCAGACAAGACAAATGTAAACAAGAGTCAGGTTTTTTTTGGTCCATCGGGGCTGTAACTCTGCAATGTCTTTGCAACAGCTTAGGAGTGTCTTCTGCACGTGTTTTGCCGACACAGATGAACACACGACACTGAGCCAGAGTCCGTGCACAGCTTCTTAAGTTAAAAAAAAAACCACAAAAACAAGCCAACAAAAAACCAACCCCAAAGCCCCAGGCTCCCTCCAAAGGCAGTGCCCGAGGCTGGGTGGTTTGGGAGGGAAAGAAACACCAAGGTCCCTGCCCTCCACGCTCGTCCTCCCACCTGGCTGCCCAGCAGCTCACTCTTTCCCTGTCTCTCTGCCTGGAGGAGGCAGGTCCCAGCAGCACCCCCCCCTCTCCTGAGCCTCCCCCTTCACATCCCTCGCTCCCAAAATGCACCCCTGGGGGAGGGAGCCGATGAAAGCGATGCCTCAGGAGGAGGGAGGCTGGGGAAGAGGCGCTCTTCTCTCTCTCTCTCTCTCTCTCTGCCCGGGTGGGCACCTGCCCAAAGTCAGTTTGGAAACGAGCATCTTTCCCCCCTCCCTCCCTCTCTCCTTTCCTTCCTTCCTTCCTTCCACCCTTCCCATGGCGGGGCGAGCGGGGGCTCCTAGCTGATCACGCAGCGGTCCTTCTCCTTGCTGTGCCCGCCGCCGATGGCTTTCTCCCGGATGTACATGAGGTCGCTGTGGACGCTGGGTCGCCGGGCGAAGGGGGCCACGATGCCGTACGCCTCCTCCGTGCTGCCCCGACCCCCCTCTTTCAACAGCTTTTTGCCTTTCAGTGTCTTCTTGTGCAGGATGTCGCAGTACTGGACCGAGACCTTGCGGTGCAGGTCAGGACTCATCTCGCTGGGCAGCTTGGCCATGGCGAAGAGCGCCTGGAACATCTGGTCCAGGCTGCTGTTCTTCTTGGCCGAGATCTCGAAGTAGGCACATTTTTTGGGGTCCCCTCCCACCAGCTGCTCGATCTCCCGGGGTTGCACCTCCCGGTAAAAGTCCCGATCGCCCTTGTTGCCGCAGATGACCAGGGGCACCTCTATGTTCTCCTTGGTTTTGTTCTTCAGGCACGACTTGGTCTCCAGGATTTGCTGCTTCAGCCGCTGCACCTCCTCAAAGGAGTCCCGGTTGTCCAGGCTGAACACGAGGATGAACACATCTCCTGGGGACAAAAAGGGATCGTGAGATAGTTGCAGGGATGGGGACACATAGACACCTACTGCCTAAGCCATCTAGAGACTTGGGGAAAGACCTGGGTCCTACATCCTCCCATCCACCCTGTGCAGGGAGCAAAATTGCCCACCCTGTGCACAAACAAAATCCCACCTCCCGGGACTGGAGAAACATTCCCAAACTGGGCAAGGACAACTGAAATCTGGCAAAAAAGGGACCCCCCCCCACCCTTTCCTCCTGGTTGCTCCCCATCAAGTACCTGTGAGGATGGAGAGGCGGCGCATGGCTGGGAAGGGATGGTTGCCCGACGTGTCCAGGATGTCGAGCTGGTAGACCTCACCACGGATGCTGTAGAACTTGCGGTGGAAGTCCTCGATGGTGGGCGTGTATTGCTCCTCAAAGCGGCCCGTGAGGAAGCGCGAGACGATGGCCGTCTTGCCCACCTTGGAGGAGCCCAGGATGACCATGCGGTAGCAGTTCTTGGCGGGGATGCTCAGCTCGGCCTCGCTGGGACACATCTTCTTGATCATCGCTGCCAGTTTCATTGAAGCCGGCGAAGGGGCAGCTTGCGCCGAGAGGAAGGAGGAGGAGGAGGAGGAAGAGGAGCAGGAGGAAGAAGGCAAGGTCTGCCCGGCTGCTCAGCCCCTCTCCCCTCTCAGGAAAGGCCGGTGGGAGCTCTGCCCGGCCGCCGCCGCCGCCGCGTTATATGGAGGCGGCTGCGACCGCCCCTCGGCGCGTCACGGCCCGGGGCGGCGGCGGCTGAGTCAGTGCACGGCTCCGCGCCCCCCCCCTCGGCCCCCGCCGCAGCCCGGCTGGGGCTCCCGGTGCTTGGCAGCCCTGGCCCGTTTGCAGCCCGGTGCGCGAACTCCCGGTGCTCTGCCAACCGGACGCTTTGGAGCCCCGACCGGGCTCCCGGTGCTGCGTCAGCCCTGGCCCGTTCGCAGCCCGGTTGGGGCTCCCGGTGCTTCACACCCTGGCCCGTTCACATTCCCCGGTAACGTGGAACCCCGGTCCCGTTCGCAGCCCGGTGCGGGCTCCCGGTGCTGCACAGCCCGGCCCCTTTCGCAGCCCGGTGCGGGCTCCCGGTCCCGTTTGGAAGTCGACCCCTTTTGCAGGGGACGCGGTGCTTTGTACCCCTCCCGTTGGCAGCTCGGTGCGGGCTCCCGGCGCCCCGCAGCCTCCCGGGGCTCCGCACGCCCGGCAGTGGGGTCGCCCCGAGCGGGACCCCTTTGCCACCCGCACCGCCCGGGTGCGGGGACCCGGTGCAGAGAGTACCGGGTGTGTGTGTGTGTGTCCCAGCCCGCTCCCCGCTGTGCTTTTACTCCGGTTTACACTTTCTCTCGCCGCAGAAGCGGGGCTGTGCGGGTACCTGCCCCGCAGCAAGACCAGGTCTTGCCCTTCTACGGTGGGTGCGGGGGGAACGGGAGGAGGGAAACGTTCCCGTCCCACCGGGGACCGCAGCCCGGGCTGGAGGCTGCGCGGTGCCCCCGGGAAAGAGGGTCTTTGCCTGGCGGCTCGTCCCAGAACCCCGATCCCGGCCCCGACCCCCGCACGGTGTCCAGCCCGGTCCCGGGGCTCCGAGCGCGGTGCCGCTGCAGAGACGGCTCCCCCCCGCTAGGGGGCGCTCAGGGCAGGCAGGGGACAGGCAGGGGACAGGCAGGGGACAGGCAGGGAACCTGTAGTATTGCCCCAGGCCGGGCTGGGGGAGCTCCTCCTGGGGGCAGCACAGGGGTCTCAGCCCCTCTGGGGACGTGGGAGGGGGCTGCCGAGGAGGAAGAGGAGGAGGAAGGATGCTGGCAGGGATACAGGCAGCAGGGATGCTCCAGGTGCGGGCAGGATGCTGCTTCACATCGGGGTCCTGGTCTTGTTGGGTGCTGAGTTAGTTGCTGGGTATTACTGGAGATAAGCCAGCCCCCCCCTCCCCTT